>JAJJMC010031210.1:10972524-11106036 GCA_023531435.1 Papaver californicum | reverse complement strand
TGATGTGATTTTATACAGTGGTAAAAAGAGGTTCGATTCTCGAACTTGTGAAGGTAATGATTTTAGAAAATAATGATTCTAATTAACTCTAGAAAATTTCAGGAGTAAGAAAAAGACTAAATAACCTAAAGATGATTTTTGAATAATTTTAAAAATACCAGGAATCAGGAATCAGGTAATTCTAACAACCTATGTGATTAATCAGATAATTCTTTTTAAATTAATTGAAGCCCAAATAATTGCCAAAATTGGTTTTGTTATGCTAACAAACAGAGGTAAATCACAAGCATGGACTATCAAAATTAATTAACTAAGCATAATCCATCAAGCAAAAGCACAACTGTTGAAAGAAAACCGTTTTTACTATTCAAAACTATGCAATTTTAATGATAAAAGAATTATAAATAATTATTAGAAAATAATTAAATCACATAAAATTGAGAAAATTACCTTATCCATCATCCCAGTAAATAGACTTAGCTCATGGTGAAGAAAACTTGCTCAAAAGTTGATTTCATTGCTCAAAATATTGATTACAAGGTTGAATAACGCTGTAACAGCTGATTTGATACGCTTATATGCGTTACAGGAGAGGGTTCAGCTGTTACAGAAGAGTTTAAGCAACAAATGGTTTGAAGCAATAGACAACAGGAAAATTCAAATCAGCAACACTTATAAATGTTACTGAGTCTTCTTCTCCGGCAGTGATGGATGAAGAACAGCCGGCCGGTGCAGCAGCAGCTCGTCGGCGGTGACGGAATAGTGACCGGAATTCTCTAAAATCTTCTCTAAGCTTTTGTACCCGATTCTCTTGGCTTCTCTTGGTATTTATAGATAGTAGAAACCCTAGAGAGAGTTCTAAACCTAATAGAACTCTCTAGAACAGCCCACAAATCCCAATCCTAATCGAAACCCAATTCCGTCCATGTTCATGATTTTTCAACTGATTTCACGGGATCTTTTTGCTGTTTATGACTTGCGTGAGATTGCTATTATCATTTGGAACAATCTAGAAGTAAAATATCCTTCGAATCATTTGATTTTAACAATCCAGAAGATTTCCCGATGAGCTGAATCGGCTGGTCCGGCTGAGTCGACTCGGCTGGCTCGCTGGGTTGAATCGCCTGGTTGACCCGCTGGGTTGACTCGGCCGATCCTAGGGTGTCCCTTATCCATTCTTGGGGTGCCAATAACACTTTTCCTTGGGTGCCTTTATCACTTTTTGAGCCAATTTTTCCACAAATCTTTATTCTTCTAATGTACCTACAAAAGCATAAAAACACGTAATAGACACACAATCGAACACTAACTCACTAGAAATTAAGGTGCAATTTAGACACTAAAATGTGTCTATCAATAGATTGCCTCTAGTATAAATCAACTTGATTCTTCTTACATTCTCCGGTTGAATTTATAGAGTGACTTTATATCAATGTTCAAACCTTAATTGAATAACATTGATTTATCAAAAGGCATGACAAGTCGCGCCACTTAGTCGAAGCATCAAATCTTCGTATAAGCACTAATTCGTCGTCGCGCCAAATGCAAAGCCAAAGCTCCAATTGATCAATCCCTAATATTGGTCGAGCTTGAATAATACATCTCTAATATTGGTCGCACTAAAATCCCAATATTAGTCGAGATACAACGAAACCCTAACATTGGTCAACACCAAGTTTCTGACGTATCATCATAGTCACCTTGTAAAAAAATGTAGAGATGAGTGTAGAATGGGGCAAAAAGTGTTAACAACATCCCCTACATGTCTACTACGACATACTAAAAGGGAATCCCATTCCGGGTAACGGTCTAGGAGATATTGTCTAAACCTTAGACACACTACAAGCTGAAAACTGTTAGCATTTCATCTAAATTTTTTTGGAAGTTTTTTGTTTGATCTGTTTGACAATCGAAACGAGCTCAAAACCGTAATCCTTCCGCGTAAAGATGTAGCCAGCGATTTTTCAATTCCGAATTGGGGTAATTATCTAAAACGGATCTACTACGTTTTTACTAAAGGACGCCATGTCTGAATTTTTGAGCATAAAGGGTTAAAACCCATGGATGTAAATAACAATAATGGTCTTTGAAGAAAGAGCTTCGAAAGTACACATATAATATTAGATCCTCACCCGACTGAGCTTTCAATATTTTACATTCAACATCAGTATTGTACAATTTAGTGTTTACTAATTCATAATGATGAAACAACTCCTAGTGGATTAATCACTAGTATAGAGCAAAATTATCATCAAAATATCACTGGTGCTGATTATAACTCTTTCCCAGATGATTTCTGACCATACTAAATATACATCCAGAACACATCTTTGTTCCCGAGTGGATGCCAATGCTCCTAGATAGATTGCCTCTAGTATAAATCAACTTGATTCTTCTTTACATTTTCTGGTTGAATTTATAGAGTGACTTTATATCAATATTCAAACCTTAATTGAATAACATTGATTTATCAAAAGGCATGACAAGTCGCGCCACTTAGTCGAAGCATCACATCTTCGTATAAGCACCAAGTCGTTGTCGCGCCAAATGCAAATCCAAAGCTCCAATTGATCAATCACTAATATTGGTCGATCTTGAATAACACATCTCTAATATTGGTCGCACTAAAATCCCAATATTTTTCGAAATACAACGAAACCCTAACATTGGTCAACACCAAGCTTCTGAGGTATCAACATAGTCACCTTGCAAAAAATGTAGCGATGGGTGTAGAATGGGGAAAAAAGTTCTAGCAAAATCCCATACATGTCTACTACGACATACTAAAATGGAATCCCATTCCAAATAACAGTCTAGGAGATATGGTTTAAACCTTAGACGAACTACAAGCTGAAAACTATTAGAATTTCATCTATTTTTTTTTGGAAGTTTGTTGTTTGTTCCGTTTGAGAATGGAAACGAGCTCAAAACCGTAATCCTTCCACGTAAGGATGTAGCCACCGATTTTTTGATTCCGAATTGGGGTAATCATCAAAAACGGATCTACTGCGTTTTTACTAAAGGACGTCATGTCTGAATTTTTGGGCATAAAGGGTTAACACCCATGGATGTAAATAACAATAATGGTCTTCGAAGCAATAACTTCGAATAGCAATAACTTTAAAGAGCAAATAAGAATAGGGATTTAAAAAATAAAATAAAATAGGGAGTTGTAGGACCGGTGCCAACCGGTCACCCTTGGCCGGTCCGTACTCTTATATTTTTTAGGTTTGTGTTATTTTATATTAGGGTTTCCTCTTTCCATTAAGACTCTTTTGCTCCTTCTACCAAATTCAAAAATTCCAAATAACTTCAAAGACCAAAACAGATTGCACAACAATATATAATGGTCCCGCAATTATCTAATGTATTAAAATATTATTATTTTAATTTTTTCCAAAATTTTGGTCCTCACACCAATTGATCTCCATGCGAGTTGGCCTTTGCACCAATTGGCCTTTATATCCAAAAATCACAAGAGAGCCTGTGTTGTATATAAATGGTGTTGGAGGTGTTTAAAGGGGTTATCGATAGTTGGGGGGAGAAAATAGAGCAAAAAAGAGAGTTATAGTGAGTGATTCATCATCGACAGAGAGAAGAAGAAGAAGAACATACGACAGTTTAGAATTGTCATTTTTTCCGTCGTCTTTTTTCACCAGAGAATTGTCGCTCTGAGACAGGTTATTTCTTGTGTTCTGTGTAACGGTGATTCTGCAACGCGCGTTGCTAATTCCCTATGTTATTTTATTTTCACCTTTTATAAACACTTTTTAGTGATGAATACATATTTTGAGCGTGTTTCCAACATGAGGAGCTAAAACGCATTGTTGAGGCGATAGAGGAAGCTATTTTTCTAATAAAAAAAAAGGTATATTCTTATTAATCTAATCTTTTCAACTCTTTTATGATTAATTGCTTTGGTTAAAAATTGATTTAATGATTTTCATTAAGCAATTTTGATTTCTTTTGATGGGACATGGTTAGCCTAGGGTTTTTGATGTTTCATGCTGATAGACATATTTTTGTGTCTAATTTGTCCTTAATTATCTATTTTTTTTAATGCTCAATTTGGTAATTATTGTATTATTTTATGTGTTTGTAGGTATTTTTGAGAAATAAACATTTGTGGAAAAATTTGCTTGAAAAGTGATAAAGGCATCCAAGGGAATTACTAAAGGCACCCAACATCTTGATAAAGGCACCCAACCTAATTAGTTTAAAAACTGAAAAATGGCGGGAAGTTTCTTTACACGTGAAGAGTGTATCTGATTTGAGTTGGACTGAAGTTTAAGGGATTAGAAAGAGGTTTTCAACATATCAAAAGGAAGAACTAATCAAAATACGTTGAAACACGTCATTATGAGTGTTTCATACCGTAAAAAATGGTTGGAAATCCATATCATGTATGAAAAAGAAATTCTTCTTTTTTTCGGATTAACACGAGTTTCAATTGGTTTTGGATAGAGATTGAAGTCTTGATCGACTAAGGAAAGTCTATTAGGGTTTGCTGAGCTTATTTAAAGCAAAAAGAAGGAAGGAAAAATCAGACAGGGTGGAGGGGAGAAAACCCCCGAACTTCCATTTGAAGAAAATAAAGATTCCCTCGAGATTTGAGGGATCTGTTGTATACAAAAAGGTTGTATCAAGTTCAGAAAATATTGAGAGAGGTTGGGTCAAGCTGAGGAAGCTAAACAAAAGAAGAAAAGTCATCACAGGAAAAGTTCTCTGTTGTTGCTGTTGAAGAACACGAAAAACAGAGAAAAGACAATGGTTTCTTTAACCGTTCTGCAACGTTTATCTTCAGCTGCAACGGTTTCTTCAACCCATCAACAACGTTTATCTTTTCTTTGCAATATTTATCTTAAAACTCTATTGCAACAATTAATATGTAACGCCCAGAAAACGTTGCAGATTTCCTGTTTTATTATTTTTAGCTTATTTTCTTCTTCTCAAGCACTTTTGAGCCATGTACCAATCTTTTTATAGTGTTTTGAGCATGATGAGCTAAACCCAACCACTGGGACAATGGAGGAATCCATATTTCATGAATGAATGGTAACTATTTTTGATTCTTAATGACTTTTGCATTGATTTTAATTGATTTATGATTTTTCTTAATTAGTTGTGATTTTGTTTGATGGTGTATGCTGGGACTTAAGAGCTTTTGATGCGCCATGCTTGTGATTTACAGTTAATATTTTAGAAATCTACTTTTGGCAAAGAAACATATTCAATAAAAGAGATATATTTGTCAAAGAATCATTATAAAAATCAATCAGAAGTGATTTTGGTGGAATCCTGAGTTCCAGCTCTTCCGAATTTTATTAAAATATCTTACTTATTTTCTAGTTTAAATCAAAATTAGGTCTAAAACGAATCTTCACAAGTCTCATCGAACGAACTATTTTTACCACTTTTTTAAAACGATCACATGCTTTCGGTTTACAGTTGTTATTCTGAAAATCTATTTGTTGCAATATTTTAGCATCAAGTTGAATGTATGAATTGCATAATTATAATTATTGAATTAAATCACTTTGGAATTTGGAAAATATTAGAACCTAAGCCTCAGTATTTTCTTAATCTTGGTATCAACTTTGTTTGAGTTTTGTTATTTTTAGTCTTAGAAATTAGGTTTAAAAACAAATCTTCACAAGTATTGAACGAATATTTTCTTATCACATCTACAACCACATCACTGCACTCCTCTTGTGTTCAACATAACTTTTCTTGGAACAGTTTTGGTCATATCCATTTTAACAAGAGCTCCGACTGATTTTCTTCGATCAGTTGGGAAGCCATCCTATGGATCCATCATCTTTACCTCCTCTCCTATGAGTTCAACTACCCTCCTTGGTATCCTATTGAAGTGGTGTTCTGGTAGAATTTGGTTGAGATTTTCCCATAGATACTCGAACTACATACAAACTTCAGCTGGAGGAACAATACCAGTAAACATTCTGATTTGCATTAGATAATCTTTGATTTGCCAATGACTCCCGTTCTTGATATAACCAACATCATCTATCGAAATGAGAGTGATAACTAGTCTATTTTCATTTTTATTCTCATCGCCAGTAACATGTTGAACAACATGCTCATAGTTTATCCCGAAAACCTCTTTGCAGTCTGTGTTAATAGTAGCTTGAGGGTATGGATAAGGGAATTTTATCTTGGCCACCACCGTTTGTTGGAGATTTTCTTTACACTTGTTTGCTAATTATGCATCTATAACTAGAGTAGGTTCCGGTTTGTCGATCAGGGTAAGATTTGAGGCAAGCTTGGTATACATAGTGTTTATTTCTTCTGGAAAAGAGGTTTCCATTTTTGGAGAGGATAGAAAGAATATTACTGAAACTGGTAAGTCATTAAGTTTCCAAAACAAGTTGATGATCTTCCTGCATATGTCGAGAGTTTATGTAGGAGTCGCATTAGAAGCAACCATTTTTGCACATCAAGAACCATTAAAGACTTGTTCTGGAAAGTATATGGGCACATCAGTCGAAGAATATATGATCAGATAAAAGATCTTGGATGAAGAGACGGAGGCGAACGAAAAAATGATGGATATGGAAAGAGAAATTTAAATGGAGTATCAATGGGTAGGTTTGCCTGTTGTAGCGCCAAAGAAATCATAAAACTCACTGAAAATGTTCATCTAATTTGACCTTTGGCCCCCCTACAAATTCCCTACGTCTATGTGATGCGTGTCGTAAGTGCAACAAATTACTCAAGATATTTCCCATCAATTAACTAGTAATATAGCGGTAGTAAGGATCGTTCTCAAAGAGAGTTGTGTAATTAATATGTTATTTAGATTAGCAACTAAGAATAAAAGTAAATAACTAAGAGAGGTTGGTTTAATTAACTAAATAAAAAGAATAACAATAAGAAGAAAGATGATTGGGGAGTCCTTCACCGTTACCAAGCGTTGACTGAATTAGTGTACTTATATATCTTTCGTTAGAATCAAATATCACCAACCGTAGAATAACAACTAGATCAGTGTTATCCCCTAAAATCCTTCTATCATTGGATACGGAAGTTCTCGACTACCAGATTCTATTCGTCCGAACCACTAAGTAGTAGATTACTCAAGGTGTAACCCAATCGAATACTTTAAGCTTTGTGAATTTAGGTTGATCCAAGTAGTTAAATTCTTAGATCAAGGTCCACTTTCCGGTGTTTTCTTCACTCGCAATTGCTCCACAGAATCCCTTTGCAAAATCTCGCTTTTTCTACTTGTGTACGAGTCGATGGACGATAAGTTATAGAACGATCAATATAATAATTTGGTTGCACACCAAACAATATAAAAATCAATATAAACCCTAGATGCGGTGAAAACAAACGATAAGGATTAAAACTCCAAATAAAATTGAATTACTAATAAAGCTTCACGCTTAGAACGTTGAATTCATCCTTAATCAACAAAAGGATTAGAAACTCATAATACAAGGAATAATGGTTTCCCCCTAAAGGGGTAAACCCTAGGTTTAGATGTGGATTATAGAATATGTGATGGGATTACTTAAGAGATGTATTTTTTGAGTCTTGGATGTCCTCTTTTATAGCCTTCAATGCTTGTCCCTCAAGTCTCCTCTTTCTAGGGTTTAGAATCCTTCCGGGACCGTGTTTCCTTGAGTTCCAAATATGTCCCAGTCAGTGTCAGGTTCGGTTGATTTTGTTGGAACACTTTCTAGCCGATATTCTCCTGTAGACTCTTTGAAAATATTGATTTTTATGCTCCAGGTTCGGATGATTCGAGCTGAGTGATTATCAGCCGAACTTTTCTTTGTAGACTCAAGTATTTCAAATTGTTTTGCTCATAACTTCTTCGTCCCATGTTGGAATGACCTCATTCTTTTTGTTTTGGCTTCGTATTTTGATCCTCTTCAAGATAAATATGAAGAATTTGGTCTTGGATCCTCCTCCATTTGCAATGCTTTACTTCCTTGCTCATTCTAGCACTTTGTAGCTCCTTTTGGATGATTCACCTAATATGACACATAAGATAGAAAACAAGATTAATAACAAGTAATATGAAAGAATTATAACTAAAACAAGTATGGATTTGACACTAGAATTATATGAATTATGCACTTATCACTATGAGCTCAGGATAAATTCTTAGTTCATAAATGAAACAACAAACAAAGGGGGGGTTGAGATAATAAAGATTGCAGAAGATATTAATAGATTTATCTACCAGAGCAAAGGTAAGGAGAAAAGAAAAAAAAGATAAGCAAATAAAGGGAAAGAAAAGGGAAATGGAGAAAAGGAAAATCGAAAACAGTTGCCTGAGATTGAATAACTCTAAGGAGGACGCATGGAAGATCAAAAGAAATAGTCAAAAACGTCGGCCAAAATCAAATAGAGAAAAAGGTTTTTTCTATTATTCCAATTCCAATTAACCGACGGTTTTAATAAAAAAAATTTAAATCGTTAGTAAGCACTTAAGCAAGACTTATTAAGTGCTTACCGATATTACCTTTTTTGATTTTGTAAAATAAAAATAAAAATAAAAATAATTTTGTTTTTATTTGAAAAAGATAAAAAAAATTATTTGACAAGGAAATACGGCTTTGTTATTTTGTGCAACAACTATGTATTTACTTTTTAAGATAAAAAAAAAAGAAAAAAAATTAAAATTATCGATAAGCACTTACTTAGTTAGTCTTGCTATTTTATTTTTCATTTACTACGTTATTCATTGAAGGTGATTGTATTCATGCGTTTTTAGTGTATAGTTCTTTTCTTTTAATTTGCATAATTATGTATATACTCATTGAATTGAATTATCATAGTTACTCATTGGTTTATGATTCCAACTCCAGATACCCAATGTTTTATACCAATTTGGATCTGTACATACTTCGATGAACATTTTGCTGGTAATGTTCTTTTTATGATATTATGGTTGCTTATTAATTCTTTAAGATATTTTATTTGTATTTTATTATTTTTAACATTTGTTTATATATGTTTTTTGTGCTAGCAATACTATATCGAAACTTATAATGCTCCATACAGTAATCAACAACAATCCTCTGGCATAGTTCAAACTTCAGATTTTATGTTACGTGCTCTTTTTCTAAAACTTCACTAAGTAACACCATTAAAGACTAGTACATCGGTTTTTTTTGTGCAGTTTATCATGTATATATATGGGTATAGTAGAAAGTATAAGATATTTAAGTTTAAACATGGTTTGGTTTCAGGAACATGTGAATTATACAAGGAATGGATGAAGACCAATGCTTGAACTCAATGAGGAAGATGTAAGTACCATCTACATAGAGTTGAAAACCAATGCTTGAACTCAAGGAGAAAGCTTTAACCATCTACTTGGAGTTGAAAAGTAATGCTTGAACTTTTTTCAACAAAACTGGTATTCCACGACGGCTCAAAATAAATAAAACTTGGCATTCTACTGGATTTGTTAGTACTTTCCGTTTAATTCTTTACCAGTACCGTTCTCTATGGTTGTTGCTTTTTACTACTATCCTCCTTAATATCAACAATTTAGAATAAATATGTGATCAAATGAAGAGATAGGTAGCCATATTTTATTTTGATTAATTGAATACTTTCTTACCGATGAGACTTATCATGGCATAATATAAGTGAAGCCAAGCTTGAACAAGCACTTACCGTGACATATACGTTAAGTTGTTTGTCTTTAGGCCATAACTAACTAAATATCTAACATCTCTTTTGCATCGCTAATTTTGTAATTTATAGTTTGCACATAACTAAAGATCTAAATAGCTCGATCTCAGCCGTTGGTAGCACCGGCTTAAGTGACGGTCAGCACAAAAGAATACATTTAAAAAATAAATAAAAATATAATAGAAAATAAAAAGTAATTTTATTTTTACCAAAAATATACACCCTCCATTTCTGGAAAAGAGATACTATCATTTTTCCAATTTAACCTATTTTTAGGTTAAAATGTAAAAGTGATAGTATCTATTTTTCGTAAACAGAGATAACATTTCCTTTTATTTTACAAGAAAATGCGGTTTCCCTTTTTTGTGCAATAACTAAAATATTAGTTATTTTGGTTAGTTTTAATTAAGACACCTATCAATCTCTTATTAGTGAGGATAGAGAGACAAGAAAATTTTAGGATAAAAAATCCGATCGAGCCCCTCAAATTGATGCTAGTTTATCCTTTTAGAGCATTTTCAATGTCAGGGAGTCTAGGTCATAAGAGAAGATGTCACGGATTTAAGATCTCTTGTACCTAAACTAGAAATAACCCTTGTAGTAACAGAACTAGGTAAGGGTCAACCAACATTACATATAACATCGAGTTCCATTAAAATTATAATGCCTATTTTGAATATTGATATTATATCTCTAAAGAATATAGATCATATGTAACATAAAAAAATTATTTACCGTATGAATTTGATAGGATGGTATGGAGGAAGAAACACTACTATATTTACTAATGAGTAACTACGAAAAATAACTTTTTTGTGTTGTCTAATTTGCGTAACGATAAAAATACAAATATATCTTAGAAAGTCAAAACCATCTCTATTCACAATGTCCGAACAAAAGGGGTTTTATGTTTCTTTGGATTTTGGTTTTGTTAATTGATTTTAATGTTTTTTGTCTTCTTGTTTGTTCAAAACCGACAAGTGTAATTTCTCGTTTTGCTCATAACTTTTTCACAATGATCTCATTCTTTCACCATTGGCTTAGTTTTCTCGTTTTCTTCAAAATAATGAGAAGAAATCCTGGATTTGAACGAGTTATAATTGGTATTTGGCCCTTCTTTCTTTATAGTACTTTACTTCTACTTCTTTTTAGATATGTAAAACCTAATAAAAGACATAAAATAGAAAATTAATAATAATATAAGGTAATTCACACAAAATATATAAAATAAATGCAAGAAAACGATTTAAAATATGTAAATTATGCACTTATCAGTAGTGGAGACCGAATAAACCACCCCTAGTTACTAAGTTTCTTCAGTATCCCTGCATACAACCAATCTAGCCTACACACGTGAATAACCTGATAAAATCCACTGCCAAGTGTTGTTTTACATCTATAAAGACTTCTGCAACCCAATTCCTTTAGGACATTTTGCAAACAACAATGAATCCAACTATTTGTTAACCACTCAAATCAGTCACAATATAAAAGATATAATATTATTAATTCAGATTCAAGGATCTTCAGTTTAGATCAGTAACACAAATACCAACAAGATATAATCAGATCTGAAACTCCTTGATCAAGATCAATGAAGATCACAATTTCCGAAATAACAAATCTTGAGTCTACAAGTTAAGTTTATAAAACAAATAACTTGTCGATCTCATAAGACTTACGTTCGTCGAAGATAAACTACTTGTTTATCCCAGACAATTAAGTCAAACAGATAATCACGTCAAGATCAGAAACTCAAAAGAACTTCAAGTCTCTAAAGTCTTTACTCTTCTTAATCTTCAATAGCATTTTATATTTTTCAATTGAATGAATCTATCGTATGCCTCCTCGAGTGTCATGGTTTTCAGTTTCAATTGAGGGATGAGATATTGATTTAGGAATGAATTTGATTTTTCTTTTTTTTAATGAATACCTATGCTGAGTTATTTTTCAAGAGTAAATTTTGCTTAATGATTTAGTAAATCTTTTTTAGATATTATGATTTGGTTGAGTTTTTTAACTAAAACCTTTATGTATGTTTGATTGATTTGTAACAACTAATAGAAATTCTTTTTTTCGTTTGTTGTTGGCATATCGTTTTTTGAGTTTCAAGGCTCACTTAAATAGCTACTCATATTATTATCAATTTCAGGTGAACTCGGTTGTTTAAAAACAATCATTTAAAAAGGTTTCATCTGTGGTACAATTCATTTCCAGCTTTTTTCGACACCACCAATATGAAACAAGGTCTACAAATACCAGCATCAAAAAATCACTAAACCATGGTGTACTTCTCTGTGAAGATGAATTTAAGCCCATACAAAACACGGGCGAATCACTAGTTCCAGTTGACCTCATGTAAATCACACAAATAAATTAGGGACATATCTGTCATGATAATTTCTAGGGCATGTTAGATGACACGCATAGCATATGCCGTTAAACTTTGATCTAGCAGTCGACATTCACAGGAAAGAATCATAAGCAGCCACTTCTCCTTGAACAAGACTCCAAAACACAAACTCACACAAACACAGTTGTCTCTCTACTTTCTTGCACCACCCGCTTAAGACGGACTGACACCACTAACAGAGTCCGTCCATAAAACTCTCCTCTTTTCTATCGAAACACCAACTATAAGTCGCAGCACCTGAATCCAAACCCTTTTCACTCTCTCTCACATAAACTCTCTCACGGTCTTTTCCCCCTTCTTTCTCTGACTCTGTTATTCCCTCTGTTTTTGGATCTGTAATGGCGACTGCAGGAGGAGCAATGATGGAGTTGATGAATCTACCAATGAAATGTGAAAATAAAGATTTAGGTTGGTTTAGACAGTTGAATGGAATTTCAAATGGAGGTATTATTAAGAGGAGAATGGGAGCTAATAACAATAAAGCTTCTTCTTTTAATGCTATATCCATGAGGGTTTCTGAAACTACGAATAATATTACTAGTAGAAGAGGATCTGATAATGGCTCTCCCAATCTCGTAAGTTCTTCCGTCTCTCCTTCTCATGTTCTTATATTAAAATCATGATTCATGAATGTATCTGTATATTTGTTTTGGGGTGTTATTTTTGGGTTGTATGATAATTGATAAAGGTGGGTCCTTTTTTGTTTCTTTGATTTGTACATTATCAAGCCCTTACTAGCATTAGATTATATAAAAAATTGAAGATTTTAGTGTATCTAGTAATGAAAAGTGTGTTCTAAGTTTCTAATTGCACAAGGTAATAGGTGTGTTCTAGTAATTTTACATCTATTTTGTTATGATTATTTGCCTACTCTTTGCAACCCCATTATTTTTGACGAACAAGTGTTGATACATTGGAAGATTTTGTACTGTTGAAAATTGCAGTTTAGGAACACTTGACTAATTTCAGAATGCCTTCTTATAAAACTTTTAATTATAGCGGTTTTAAATTGGGGTCGGAGAACCAATCCTAGTGAAAGGAGGGCTTTCTGTTTCATACTTTTAGTTATTGTCAGGTCTGCCTGTATGGGATGGGAAACCATGAGTCCATGACTTCCACACAAATGAATGCTTGCTTCTGAAAATCCTCCTAATGATCTTCTACAAATAGTCATTTTGTTATTGGTAAATTACAATATGCTTTCTTGATGCCACATGTATAAGTGCCGAAGAACTTTGTTTTAATTAGAAGAAGTTGGTCTGGATAAACATGTCCTAGTTTTACCTTGTATTTATATCTTTCTCTGTATCTGTTTTACTTCACATCACCTGACATTCTTTGATCGTATAATTAGGTTGAGAGGAAGTTTTCTTTTGGTCTTCATTCAACGGATTCAAATTATGAAGACAGAACAGCTTTAGTTAATGCTCAAAGGAAAACCAAAATTGTCTGTACAATTGGTCCTTCTACAGATACACGTGAAATGATTTGGAAATTGGCAGAAGCTGGAATGAATGTAGCACGATTAAATATGTCCCATGGAGACCATAAATCGCATCAGAAGACTGTAGATCTAGTTAAAGAATACAATGCCCAATTTGAGGACAAGGTTATCGCCATAATGTTGGATACAAAGGTATGCTCGTAACTTATGGTTCTGGTTTAGAGTTCTGATGTTATCTCTCCTTTGCGATGCCCTTGTGGTAAAGAAATTCTGCACGACAGGATTCAACTACCTTATCATGAAATCTTACCAAACTTATGCTTGAGTGTTCCTTACATGTCTTTCATTTATCAATTGTGAATGTAGTTCAAGTGTTGTTGTTATTAAGTTTGTATACATAGTTATATGTAGGCTAACATGTTGCGTTAGTTAGTATTGGAAAGATCAGAAGAATACAGCTCTAACACTCATAAAAAACAATTAGTAATGTTAGAGGTCAAGCGGATTTAGTTGTTATTTGCACTATTTTATTTTATGGATTAAATGCTCATTCGTTTCCTCATAAGTTACGATAGTCGCGACAATTAGACTATGAAGTGTTAATGACTTGCTGTTTTGTTAACTATAGGAGCATCTATGTTCTGTTGGGGTTCAATAGACCTGTGTATCTCTAGATAGTATTAAAAAGAATATAACTTTTAAGTTCTCTAGCATTTTATATGTTTTGCTCGAATCATACGTTTTTCAGTATTTCTTATAAAATATGTAACCTAATACTAGTTTTTTTTTTTTGTTAATTTATGCAGGGTCCCGAGGTTAGAAGTGGAGATGTTCCTCAGCCTATCTTGTTGAAGGAGGGCCAAGAATTCAATTTTACTATTAACAGAGGAGTGTGCACGGAGGATACTGTCAGTGTAAACTATGATGACTTTGTCACTGATGTGGAAGTGGGAGATATGCTGCTTGTTGATGGTAAGCGTGGGTGCCTCTTAAACAGCAGTGATCAGATGAGCTTTTGTAGCAGAAGCACGTCTTTGTGTACATTATATTGAACTTTGAAATGAATTTACAATTATGTTATATGACATTCCTCGTTTGATATCTGTGTGTTCTGTTCTTTCGGGATTTTGCAGTTTTGTTGTTCTATTGAGTTATTTTTCGACGTGTAACAGGAGGAATGATGTCATTAGTTGTGAAGTCAAAAACAGCAGACACAGTCAAATGTGAAGTAGTTGACGGTGGAGAACTTAAATCAAGGCGCCATTTGAACGTGCGTGGAAAAAGTGCGACTTTGCCGTCGATTACAGGTTGCCTTCTCTTCTTTCCTGTATTCCTATAGCATGTTGCTGTAGTATTTTTCTAGTTCTAATTTGGTTGTGCTGATTCAAAATTTAATTTATGGGATTGTCTGTACTTGTGCTATACAGAAAAGGACTGGGAAGATATCAAGTTTGGTGTGGACAACAAAATTGATTTCTATGCTGTTTCCTTTGTTAAAGACGCCCAAGTGATCCATGAATTGAAAGATTATCTCAAAAGTAAAAATCTTCGCCACCTCCCGCAATTGATTTCCTACTAACCTTCTGCATTTTCACATTGTTTACGGAAAAGATTGACAAGCTATCCTTTGTATTGTAGAAAACAATGCCGACATACATGTGATCCCCAAAATAGAAAGTGCAGATTCAATACCAAATCTTCAGTCAATTATTGCCGCATCTGATGGGGTAAGTTATGCTTCAAGTTCCTAACATATTCCCGATAAAATCGAAGATGGTGCCCCTATTACTTGGTATTAATTTCTTCCACTGAGGCCAAATAGAATCTGTTGGTTGGCAGGGATCAGCTGTAGACATTTGATTCCATACCTCCTTTTCTTGAAAGGTTGGAATGGATGGATCCGTACTATTTTAGATTTGTATGGTTTTCATTTCTGTTTTTGTTTCGGTGTTTCTTAGCTATTTTCGTTCTTTGTAACCAATTTTATAATTGATATTGGTGTGAGTGTGATTTTGGTAATAAAATTTGATGATTTAGCTAAAAAAAAGAAAGGCGCCTCTTGTAATGCCCTCCAAGAATCGAGGCCTTATTGTACTGTTCTTTTGAACGTTCAAGTTAGTAATTACCTATTGATTGAATTATCAAGTCTTAGTTTTTTACATCTCACCAAGAAATTTTGGCTATATCGTTATAATTTTGATGTTGTTGACTTTCAAAATTGATATCGGGCTTTTCGTCATGGTTCAAGGACGAGCGTACCTACTTTGAAAAGTTTAATTTGCTAAGGTTCAAAGCTCATTACGAAACTTAGTCAAGCTTCTGCTCTGATTAAAAAATAGTGCAACTTGTATATCCAGACCTCTAAATGAAAGTTTGAGCTCTGATTATTACAATTCTTTTAGTCCTTCAAGAATGGAAAACAAAACTTATGCTGGCAAGGGATAAACTATGATCTTTAGTTAATTAGAACTTTTTTATGGGGCTGATTACTGAACTCTTAATGAGATGTTGCTAACTTAAGGTTTGACAGGCAATGGTTGCTCGTGGTGATCTTGGAGCTGAGCTTCCAATTGAGGAAGTTCCTTTACTGCAGGTATTCCCTTTTTCTTTGTTTCGCAGTAAGTAATAAATTGCAGTAAGGCATTGGTGATGTCATTTGACATTTTCTATACGCCTACAGCCATCAACTTATTCAAAACCCATCGCATGTTGTCCCTTCTATAAGAAAGGGAATGCATGAATAAGGAGAAATAAAATATTAAGTATATTATTTCTGTAATAAAATTTTGTGTCTAAATCTCCGTGAACAATGTTTCTTTCTTTCACCGAGAATGTATTTTCATGGTTACACTGATTCATTGGCACATTTATTTTAGTAGAATGTTCCTGTTTTGATTTACTTTTTAAGTGTTCTGCCTTTTCCTTTCTTTGAAGAGTAGATTATGCCTGCTATTTGCAGTACTTATAAAACATCAATGGACGTAGTACATGATTGCTAAGAGCACTTCCTAGAATCCTTTGTTAATAATTATTAAGTAACTGGCCTGCATATTATGACACAAACAGGAGGAGATAATTAGAAGGTGCCACAGCATGCAGAAGCCAGTGATTGTGGCAACGAACATGTTGGAAAGTATGATAGATCATCCAACACCCACACGAGCAGAAGTTTCTGATATTGCAATAGCGGTACGAGAAGGCGCTGATGCAATTATGCTCTCAGGGGAAACAGCTCATGGAAAGTAAGTTATAGTGGTCATAATTGAAGACCAGACCAACTCTTCTCTCGTTGTTGGTCAAAGATCAGCTCTCTTGTTGTTGTTAGCAGTTTGAGTTCTTCTTTATCTGTCTTTTTCTTCTCTGGTAAAACAGTGGAATAGCCAGACTTTCTATTGCGTTAAAGTTCTCATGATTCTATTTCCAAATTAAACATGACTTGATCTAGAAGGAGAGATAAATAATATTTCTTATAAAGAAATAATCACGAACGATAATCAGTATTGGCTTTACGGTTCCTTACTTGATTAGTTATTCATCATAGCACTACTTTATGAGTTCAAGAAGCAATTGTATGACTACTTTCTCTCATGAACAGAGATGAAACCTTTATTTATAATTTGTATGAATTGATCCTTTTCCTCTTCCACAATTATTTCTATTTAGGTATCCATTGAAAGCTGTTAAAGTAATGCATACTGTTGCGCTTAAGACTGAATCAGCTCTACCAACCAGCAATATTCCACCCAATTCGATTGCCCAAAAGGTACATAAACGTATATATTTTCTTCATCTTATGTTGTACTATTTTTTACATACAAAGCGTTTATGAAATCAAAATGTTGACCTTCATCAGATCTTTCTTGTAAGTTAAAGATCATCTCTGTTAGTTTGTTCCAAATTGGGTTCAATGGCAAACTGGGACCTTTAACAGCCACTCACCAGGAGTCCCTTCCATTATGTGCATTACTGTTTATTGTTATGTATTTGACTGCATAACATCTATAGTTCTCACCGAACCTGTGTTTTGCTTCGGTGTTTTATTAGAGCCATATGAGTGAAATGTTTGCCTTTCATGCTACCACAATGGCGAACACCCTTGATACCCCAATCATCGTCTTTACAAGAACGGGATCCATGGCTGTACAGTTGAGCCATTATCGACCTTCTGCAACAATCTTTGCCTTCACAAATGAGTGAGTGTTTCTGTTGACTCATGGAGTACACTTCTTTCATTTGAAGCTAGTTTTATTTTTGTATTTGATGTTGTCGGACATAATTTGCATACAAGAAGCATACTTGGGAAGTTTGTCATCGTGCACTATTATAGAGTATATCAAAATTAATAATTACTAAACAGAAAGTTACTTAAGAGGCTATACATGGTGTAGTACAAGGTTGAGTTACGTTGATTTATCATGTAAATTTAAGCAAACAAATTGAGTGATTTATTAACACTTTTCGGTTTAAAGGCTAATGTAGTTTTTTGGATTTTTTGTTCATAACCTTCTATCTGCAGTATAAGAAAATTGTGCTAACATATTGGCTTTTCATCATTCTTGCTTTTCAGGGAAACAGTGAAACAGAGGTTGATACTTTATCACGGCGTGCATCCCATTTACATGAAATTTTCAGATGATGCAGAAGAAACATTCTCTCGAGCTCTGAATCTTTTGATGGTACTCCAATAAATTCCTTATATTCATTGACTTACTCCCTACCCTAAATGATGTAAGCAACTATGGTTCTTATTTAACCATTCTAATATGATTCCATGTACCAGGAAAAAAAACTGATCGAGGAAGGAGGGCACGTGACGCTCGTCCAGAGTGGAATGCAACCAATCTGGCGCCGAGAGTCTACACATCACATCCAAGTGCGCAAGGTCCAAAGTTGATTATGTAATCAGTTAGCTTTTTAGATCGGTCCCTGATTGATTTTTAATTTATTTAAAATGTTATTGCACAGAACTCTGTGATTGATTCCTGAAATGCAAGGTAGAATTATTTGAAGGGTGTGTTTTGTCTGTCAATTAGGAAGGTAGTTGTAGATCTTTTTTTTTTTTTTTAAATACAAATAATTCATTTATTTTGATTATTTATGCAATTTTGCTAAATGACTATTCAAAGAAAGCTTATATAGGGGCTTCCCATGTGATAGAGGGGCTTCTCATGGATTCAGGGTGGCCAAATAGTTCGTTAAGAGATATCCTATGGGTTATGATAAATGTCCATATTACCCTTCTATCTATGAAAAAGTCTAATTTGCCCTTTAATCTATTAAAACCTAAACAAAACAAAATCTTATAATTTTCATTTCAATTCGAAACCTTTTTCTCTCCCTCCATATCTCCTCCTTCTCCATTTCAACCGAATATTTCCATTGAAATTCCTAGTCAATTAATTGGCGATTCGAAAAATTCGTCGTCGATTAAACTCTAAAATTCGTGATGAAGAATCCTACTAAAGGTGTAGAAGGTAGTAGTGATGACAATCAAAATCAAACTAAACAACCTAATCAAGATATTGAAGAACAAATCGGTGGTGAAGGAAATCAAGATATGATTGTAATGTGTTAGAACGACTGATTTCAAGTCCAAAAATTAGGTTTCCAGAAACATTTACGGTTGGATTCGAGCCAATTAACCCAACCGATTTTCTGACACAAAAATCTCTCCCAAAATCCCCAGTTTTACGGTTGGGTCCGAGTCCAAGAAACCCAACCGTAATTCTTCCTGGACACTTTTTTGTATTTCACCGTTTTGATCATAACTCCCTCATACGATATCCGATTGACCTCATTTTTTTTTGGGTTGACTTCGTCTTTCGATTCTCTACAAGATAGAAATGAAAAAATATTCAAATCTGTTCATCTAATTTAAGGGTTGGGTCTGAGTGTTTAGACCCAACTGTAAATCTTCCTAGAACTTGTTCTTCAAAATCGACTTCTTTTACGGTTGGGTTTTGAGGTACTTTCCCAACCGTAAATCTTCCTGGAATTCTTGTTTCAAAGTTTTTTTTTCTATCATTTGGCCTCTTCTTCTCATGCCGGAATGAACTCCTTTCCTCTTCTTAATTCTTTTTAACACTATTCCCATTGATTTCGGATGATTCTCCTAAAGAAACAAATAAAATAGAAAACAAGGTAATAGCTTTTTTTTGAAGATTAATTACGGTTGGGTCCTATGCTAAAACCCAACCGTAAAACTGTTACGATTGATTATTCCATAAATATACGGTTATGGTTAGATTAGGATAAACACCTAACCGTAATTGTTAGTTACGGTTAGGTATGATGCTGAAAACTCAACCGTAAAACACTTACGATTTGGTTTTCCGCCATGAAATTACGGTTACGGTTTGGTTAGGATGAACACCTAACAGTAAATGGCGTTTACGGTTGGGTTCGACATGAAAACCCAACCGTAAAATTCCCTGAATCACAAAAAAACATAATTTTTTACGTAATTTCATCAAATTTGAGCCATAAAAAGACCAAGAGTTTAAGTTAGAGGTATATCTGATTACTCTGGTTGAGAGAATCAAAATCTAGGGTTTTTTTAAAAAATTCTCTTTCATTTCTTCTACTTTTTCTTCCCACCAAACCAAAAAAAAAAAAGATTTAATTTGATTAAGTATAAGATTATTTTAAATTAATTATTATTAACCTAATCTATTAGCTAATTAGTTTTACTAATATTAACTAATCAGGAATAGTTTAGCCATTATGAAAATATCATGGATAAGGGGTTTTTGAAATTCCTATTTTATCTTCACATAAAAAATCCCTCTATCAACTTGGCAGCCCCTGTGTAAGGTTTCTATTCGAAAATGTCCGCTTCACATTATTTCTTGATGTTTAATCAGTGGGGTTTGGTGTTATGTTGACCTATTTTTTCCTACCTATAACTCTACTTTCCGAAGGACTGTTATGCCTCAACCTAACTGAAACTCAGGTTTGTTGTCCAACACACGTGTTTGGCAAACTTGAAATAAAGGCATATATATTCTTTCTCGCGTAGGTCAAGATACAAACTTCCATTTAATTTACACCACGAACATACAAAATATTGAAGTCCCATTTACATATCGGACTCATTAGATGTTAACTCTTTGCCCTAGCTGTAGAATCCACAAATGAGAGATACTACTGCTGGAGAAAGACGGAATGACTTACTTCCTTACACTCCCATGCTTGACCATGACCTAAATATTACAACATACAGTTTGGGGTCAAAGTATTCCATATACACGGGGAATGAGCATTCAAAACTTGATAAAAATCGATATACTGTTTTACCCCCTTCACCTTTTATTTCTTCTTTCTACTAATTTATTTAGTCACCACTTGCCAGGTTCGTACACAAAGGAATTCATAGTAGCAAGCATCCGTACTTAAACGCGAAAGCCCTCGGAGTTTCCCTCATGGGTGCTACCTCTGTTGCTCTCTCGTCCACTCATCTTGATATACTTGTACCATCTTGCACAAACTATATAGAGCAGGAAATCGGCTGTAGTCAGGGCTGCTAAGAGGAAGTAAAACCTATCAAGATGACCTCGGTTAAGATTCCCAGGGATCCAACCAGGCATATCATCTTCTTGAGATATCTTCATTACTATACTAACAAGTAAACTGCTGACGTAGTTTCCAAGTGAAATTGAGGTCATGCAAAGAGCACTGCCAAAGCTCTTTAACCCGTCAGGAGCTTGTCCATTGAAGAATTCCAGTTGACCGACATACATAAACACCTCGGAGGCTCCTATTAATGCGTACTGAGGGACTTGCCAGAATATACTCATAGTACTCGAACCTTCACAGTTAAGACAATCTATTGTAGCAGATTTGAGTCTAAAGTTTTCGACAATTCCTGCAGCAACCATTGCAACTATTGCTATAGTTAATCCAACTCCCATTCTTTGGAGCTCATTTAGTCCCTTAGAATTTTTGCTTTTAAGTCTGCTGACAAGAGGATCGAGTACTCGCCTATATAAGAAAATGAAAGCCGCTACACTTAAAATATCAAAACTTGACATGCTTGCAGGTGGGATTTTAAAGTTCCCAATGGTTGTTTGCATTGCTGCTCCTTGCTCAACGAATAGAGATGCCATTTGAGTAAAGACTACCGAATAGAGGATTGTGCAGAGCCATATTGGAAGAAGTCTCAATATGCATTTCACCTCTTCAACTTGTGTGATTGTGCAGAGTCTCCATGGGCTGTCCTTCCCTTCATCTTGTAGAGCTAAATCTCTTGAAGTGATGATGGCTGCTCTATCCAAGAATCTGAGTAGAAGTACATAAAGATAAGTTAGTTCACGAATTTATTTACTCAAGCCAATAGGAAACAGTTTATGGATTTATTTTTGTATGTGCCGATGTTACAAAAAAAAGGAAACTCGAGAGAACGACTTACTTGAATCCATTGGTGTGGAATATTTTTCTTCCGCCACTAATAGCACACTCCTTTCCTTCAACTTCACATAAATCATCGCCGCTTTCTGGAACCCTGGCCCTCCATTTCTTTGCTGCAGCAACAACAACTTGGCAAAACCTAGCGAGAGGGTTCCCCGTGGCCTTAAAATAACGGTATTTTGGTGTTCCAGCGAGAAACAAGACCAATGCAACGAAGGCAGATCCTGTAGAGCACCAAAACCCTAAAGCCCACATCCCTTCATCCTCAAAGTACCCTAAAATTGTGTTTGAAAAGAGAGAACCAAGGTTTAAAGCCAAGTAGAAGTAGCTAAAGAAAGCCACCTTTTGAATTCCTTCGTTGGAGTCCTCTTCATCAAATTGGTCAGCCCCAAATGTAGCAATATTTGGTTGATAACCTCCATTCCCAAGGGCAACCAAGTAGGTTGATAAGTAAAACAAAGCTATTTCGACCGATGAATGGGTCCTGCATTCTAATGCTTCAATCCCACAACCATTTGGTTTGACCAGGAATAAGTATGTTGATAATGATAGCAATGCTAAACCCTGTTTGGCAGCCACACAATATTAATGTACTATTAGGAAGTAAAACCTAAACACAAGTTTTGAAGATATTGTTAACTTACCGCGACGAAGATCACTTGAAAAATGGCGCAAGTTTTGTATCGTCCCCAGTATGAGTCACTGAGGAATGCCCCAACAAGTGAGAAGATGTAAACAGTACCAGTCCATTTGCTGACACTATTAGCTGCCTCAGCATTATCTTGTTGCAAAACCCTTGTTAAGAACAAAACTAAGTTCACTCCAACTCCGAAAAATGCCAATGTCGCCAGACCTTGATTAACTGTTTCATCATGTAGAAACAAATATAAGCGCACACAGAAAAAAATAAAAAAAAATAGTAACTCAAATTTTCAAGTACGTTAGGGAGCTGCTCCAGCAGCCATAAGCAAGTGTTGTGGCTACAGAGTTTAGACTTGATTGTGATTCCAATTTGTCTACTTTTTCAAACTAACGAACGTACAAAAGCAGGCCAAGTTTTGACTCTTAAGTCAAGATAGGTGACTTTGGTTATACTCAGTTACTGTATTATTTATTAGAGCAGCCCAGTGCAGTCCATACCGGTTGGTACGGCCGGTATACCGCCGGTTTTACCGGTTTCGGCCGAAAAGCGAGACGAAATCCGATATACCGGTAAACGGTATTTGACCGAAAATATCGGCCGGTATGGACTGTACCGGTTTGGCAGGTACGGCCGGTATTGACCGGTATTGACCGGTATAATCGTTTTTTTTATTTTTTAAAAAATTAAAAAATAAAAAAAATAAGTTATTCTTGTTTTAGGGTTTTCAATTGTTACTCATGTTTTTTATGATATTTTAGAATTATATATGCATATGATAATATCTATAATTAATCTAATGATCTTAAAATTGTAATATCTTTGTTTAATTAGTATTTTAGACGATAAACTTTGAAGTTGTTCTTGTTTCTTTTGTATTTCCAGTTTGAACTTTGTATGAAATCTATGGATCTATATATTTTGGATGAATACTAGTTTATCTTTTTAAACTTTATGAAAAAATGTTTGTTATAACGTGTTAAAATATATTTATAGTTATAAAATGTGAACTAGTATTTTTTTATAAAATTATAGGTATAAAATATATGCACCGATATTCACCGATATTTAAACCAAAATTTTCCTGGTATACCGGCGTACCAGTGTATCGCTCTCGACCGGTAAGAACCGAAATCCGGTATGGTACAACCTTGGAGCAGCCTCGCCTGAGTTGCTTAAGAAGAGACGTGAAAATCCAGCCTTCTGAATTTAAACCGTCATTTTGATAAAACGATGACATTTTAGGAGTAATATATAACTCGGTTCTAGACAAATCGTGAAAAAAAATGTCCACAAAGAGCGAGTGGTTAACTTCAGGGGAATAGGGAGCTCGTCACAAAAATCATGACATCACAATTTTTAATAGAGAAAATGGATCTAATACCCAAAAACACCTAAAACTTGGTTTTGGAAGACATGTAAAAGTTACGTTTGGGTGAAATGCAAAACTCGTTGAGGTTTATGCCTTTTAATTTTAATTCATTTTTTCTTTTTTTTATCAGTTTCTCTCGCTCCAGTTTAAAATCAAAATCATAACTTCCGAAATATAAAGCAGATTTTAATGAAATTTATAATTTTGAAAAGGATTTGAGTAGATTTATAAAACAAAATCAATTGTTAATATTAAATTTAAAAATAAAATAAAATAAATAAATAAATATGTAGGTTGAAACTAGATGTGTTCTAGCTTAAACAAAGAACAAAAAAACTATTTAAAATATAGCTAATATGCATCCTGAATTAAATTAAAATAAGAAAATTATTTGAAAAAATAGGTAGGATAAATCTGGGTGCATCCTGGATTAAATTAAGATAGGAGGAATCAGTGGAAAATAAATATGATGAATCTAGATACATAAACTAAGATAGAAAATTTTGTTCAAAAACTAGTTAAGATGTATCTAGATGCATCCTGGCTATTACTTGATAAAACTGGTTTTTATCTTGTGTTGCCACTAGATGAAAGATGTTTTCATCACGTGTTGTCACTGGTTGAAACCTTTGTATATCCTGCGTTATTATTGTGTTATTACTAGATGAAACCGGTTTCATCTTGTGTTATTACTGGATGAAACCTTTGTACATCCTATGTTAAGACTGAATAAAAACTGGTCTCATCTTGTGTTGCCACTAAATAAGCCTGGTTCCATCAGCATTCTCGTTAACTATTGGTATCCCCTTTATCAATCTTGTTATATTAGACCAATTTATAGCTTTCATTATCGTTTGGTTTACCAAGAAACTCTGCTTTATAAAAAGCTACCGTGCCTAAGGGATAAAATAGGGAAAATAATTAATGGTCAACCAGATGAAGAAAGTGCGAGCCACTTAACCACAACATAATTCATATCAAGTGTTCAAAAACGTAAAGGCTTCTCGAAACAATATTATTTTCACCTAATACGGGGATTTTTACTATCGGGATCTTTGAAAATGGGTAGTTATAGAGAATTTTGTTACAATGAGATCATCGATTCATCTAGTTTTGGTGTATAAAGTACTTCCTCCGTCTTAAATTATTAGTCCGGTTTAAAAAAATCAAGATTTTAAGAAGACCGTAGGAATTTATAAAACTACCCATATTAAATGCTAAGTTACTATTGTAATTAAAATTAAAAAGTGAATTAAGATAAACATGAAATATAATAAAATAGATTGTTTCCTATTCTTAGAGATAATATTTAATTTTTAGATTTGTTTATATATCTTTTAATTTTATAATTATAAAAAATTAAGGGTATATTTAGTAGTTTAATGAGAAAATATAACTATAAATATAAGCTGTCAATTATTTTAAGACATACGAAAACAGAATGGAGGACTAATAAAATAAAACGGAGGGAATATATGATATGTATATTCTGTGAATTTCAGAAAGAATATGGAACCTGTCCAATTCTCTAAATAGAGGTTTATATGGCAAGTGTATTCTTTAATATGGATGCAAATCTTTGTAGGTTTTCTTAAAATTTAATTTTAATTTTATTTTTTTTTGGTTTATAAAGAGGAGCCCGTATCACACACCCATGCCATTCTTTTTTTTTTTTTTTTGAAACCATACAAATTTATAAAGACTTAAAACTTAAAGCTCGAATTAGCAGCTAGAGCATTGAAAATAAAATCTTAAGTTAGAAACCAATTATTAGCTGCAGCGTTTATTTTGTTGTGTTTTTGTAAGATTGAGAGAGCGTAGAGTTCGACCCTTACTCCCTTTTTAGTTATGTTTCCATAAATAAAAAGTCAAATGTTTTTAGATTACTACTTTATCCATATGGTACCATTCTTCTCTCCTAAAACAAGGAGACCATTTATCTCACAAAATCAAATAAGGAAAACACATAAAAAAACTATTCACTCTAACAATAAAAGACTTATTCATTTTTAAATTTTGTCTATTATTAAACAAGAAGATATTTCCAAAACTATCCATGTTTATATTTATTACACATATGTTTTTTAAAATACTTTTTAATGATATAAAATTTACGAATATCCGTGGTATAGTTTGAGAGAGAAATTGTTTCTAAATTTTACTAATTATTATCCATAAGGGTATAATTATAAAAGATACTTAAAAATATTCATCTCTTCTGTTTACCTTAAGAATTATGTAAACTTGAACTACGTCACCTATTGTTGGACGGAAGATGTAGTTTAAACGATTAATTTTCTTATTTTTGTGCTAAACCGAACCAACCTATCATTTTAAAACAGAGAGAATTATTTATTATTTTTTTCTGTTGCTCGGAGGGAATTTAATTTAATTACATAGAAGACATATAACACTATTGTAATTAAAATATTAAATTCTTCAAAATAATACCTTAATTATAGTGAAAAATTAAACTTGACAACGCACAAAAAAAATTTAGTGGTAAATTTTATTTAATTTTCTTTGGTACGGTTTAGTTACTTACAAAGAATTATGATTCCTGCAAACCATCCTCCACTCTTTCCTCTAATAGAAGGTCTTCCATGTCTATCAACAGTTCCATCAAGTGTGTATTCATCATCTGAATTCATCTCTTCTTTTCTAATCTTTTTTCTTACTTGTCCTAAACCCATCATTTCATTATTTCCCTGCATAATTTTGGTTTTAAACGGAGCGTTATAGATATATTACTTGTAATAGCAAAATCTGCAGAAATTTTAATTTATTTCTATATACACTATACATCAAGTTTTTCACACAGATTTTAAAACAGATTTTAAAATGATAAGTTAATTTGATTTTTCTTTTATTTCTTATATCCATGTAAACAATTTCTGGTACAATATTTGTTGGTATTCTAGGAATACAATATTTTATGAGTTTTGTTGGAAATTTTGGTGAAAAGAGAAGAAATGAAACTTAAAGAAAAAAGTACTACGTGTGAGACGGTTTTAGAGTCGTGAAAAACTGTCTACCAACAAGTTTTGATAAAAAAAAAACACCAAAGTACTCAAGAAGCAGTACTTAAGTGATAAACTACGTCGTGTCAGAAATATAGTATTTTGATCCGGATATTTTTTCCATTCATGTATCACAAATGGCTACATAAATGGATCCACAGTTTATTTTTATATCTTTTGGACCAACAATGCATGTAAGAATTTTTGGAGAGAGTTGTGCATTAAAGGTCCTATGAGCATTGGTTAGGCTTGGGGTTCGATCAATATGTTAAAAGAAAATTACTGCTTTATTTATGATCTAACGCTGATGTTTAGAGTTTACTGAGTAAGTTAAGAGAAGCTTCTGAAGAATAATAATAAGAAAAATATCTGCATGCAACCTATTTAAGTAGGGTTGGCAAGTATTCCCATGGGATGAATACTAACCCCCTTAGAGATTTCTAAGCTATTTGATGATGCCATTGATGACGATCTTGAGATGTTCTTTTCTTGTTTCCCTAGAGAAAGAGTTGGGATTTTTGTGTGAAAGATATAAACACAATAGAGAGAAGTGTGTGAGAGAAGACAAGGGAGAATGAGTTTATATAGAAGAAGATGGTGAGAGAGTTGGTTGATTATAGCGGAGGGTAGAGGTTCATGAGGTAATAAAAGAGACCCACTCTTGAGGAAAAATTAAACAAAAACACAAATTAGGTGTTGTTGGATATGATACGATGGATGAAACAAAGACAAACACTTCAAATTTTCTTTCTTACCCTTTGCTCTTCTAATTAGTGATACGTGACTAGACATTTTATAACTCAGCAGACCCTTAATGGGTTTTGCAAATCACGAGACCCTACTTAACCAAGTAGAGCTCTTTTTTAAAAAGATGTTGTTTCCTTGAGTAACGCCTTTTAGCAAAAAAAAATAGATTTAATTTATAAGATAATAAAAACAATGTAATAATAATAAAGGATTTTATTGTAAACTAAAGAAAACAATAAAATAGAAAAAAAGAAGAAGGAGAATTTTTATTGAGATATCATATCATAAAGGAAATGTTCTCTATTAAAAGGAAATGAAGAAGAGCATTTACCATAGAATTAAGGAGTATGTACTTATTACTACTAGTGGTGATGGTTACAAAGTAGTGGGGGAAATGAAAAGGTGAAGAGGAGATGAAAAGATGATGGGTGTAAGTGTCGTGTAAATTCACCAACTGTTATTTCATAACGCCCTCCCTTGGATGACACCATACTACTAATATAGCCTCATTAAAACCTTGCTAGGAAAACCCGAAGGGAAAAACCTAGGCGAATGAAAAAGAGTACAAAAATATAGAGTTGTGTTGGACACACATATGCTTCCTCGTTAAAACCTTGATAAGGAAAACCCAGTGGGACAAAACATTGACAAAGGAAAAGAGTACAACGCGATAAGTCCAATAAATGGACCTTTGATAATAGCGCTCTCCCTTATAAGTACTTCAATTAAATCTTGGCTTGCAAATCTTTGAGGCGATACTTCCAATTTCGATGAAATAATTTCTTGAATGCAGGAGATTGCCATGCTTTTCTAAAAAAAATTTCTAGTTGATGAAGTCTTCTTTTGAGTTAGTCTTCTAATAGTAGTATTCTCGAGTCTTCATGCTTCTTTAAATACATTAAGGACTTGTCTTTTTGATTGTTAGCTTCTCGGAGATGATTTGTAAAAGTAGTTGATATAGTTTCTTCATCAAAGTGCCAAGATACAGATACATTACCATACACGAACAAACAAAAAAAGTAATTTTGATTAAACCTTATGTGGTTCACAGGAAATTCAAAATCTTAGGAGGTGGTTATGTTTATTTGGTCGAATCAAATGTTGGCATCCACTAAATAAACGAAAATATACATCTCCCCCTTGGATGACCATAATGTCGAATTAAAATTTCCTCAATAAAAACCTTGCCAACAAAACCCGATGAGACAAAATCTGGACGAAGGAAAACTAGCACTATATGAACATTTTAAATGAAAATTCAAATGTCAGCGAGATGCTGCCTCGTTAAAACCTTGTCAGGAAAACCACATGAGATAAAACCTGAAACGAAGGAAAAAAAGTACAATTTTTGACGTCTTTGTGGATGCTAACACAATTATATGAGTTTAGAAAATAAGCATCAAAACATAATTTATAGTCTAGTTAATAAACAAACTTTATGCTAGCATAATTCTTAATCGCGCAAATCAAGAAATTATAGAATTTATGCTGCTAAGCGTGGATTTTAGTGTTTTTAAGGACTCTTCAAGAGACCTATAAAGTTGACATTATCAACTAATCTGTACTATTGGTACAATACCGAATTTCTAAAAACACATAAAGGATTGTTGAACCTCACATAATCGAGCCAGGTGGTTGCCTGAATATAATTTGAATCCTCCATGCATTATAAATTTAAATATGTTCTTGGACCACATTTCTTGTTTAAATGCAATACAAGTCCTTAAAGGACTACCACGCCAAATGCATCATATAAGAAGAACAAAATATTGAACCAATCCTAGGGTCTGGGCTAAAACAAAACCCTCAAATCGTTTTTATAACAAATATATTTCTCGTATAACGCGTTAGGACTATATCAACCTGTAGTTAATAGGCTTGGCATTTTTAAGGTGTTAAGTCTTGGATCCAAAATTGTGTTAATCGAGAGATTATTCCAACCTAATTTGGATTGAATGCCAACCAATCACATATGTCGATATTCCTCTGCAGAGGGGTTAACAACCACCATCATTTATTATTTCAGTAGCTACTGTGAATAATCGACAATCATACTAGCTTACTATGATTTAATATAATTCTCAAATTTATGCATATATTGAAAAACTCAATCAATTACTGGTACCAGCGCCCACAGGGATTGTAATCTCCCCATCTTCTAGTGAGGAGACATAAACTATGAGAGTATGGATCTTGTTTTGATAGACTCTATTGAAGCACTATTTGTAGCTTATTCGAAAACGCTACTTGTTACTGTGTGTGATTGGATTTTCCTTTCAAGAGGCAAATACTTATATAAAAACAAAATGAGATATTTCACACCTATTATTATTGACAACCTTTTTCAAATTGATCATGTTGGGAGAGAGATTGATATAACTTATAAGTTAATTAACCAAAATATCTTCTAGTAGTATATACTCTCTCCATGATTATGGTAGAAATTTTTTCATTTCATGTACGACAATTTAAAGTTTTGTAAAGTATTACTCGATTAATTCGAGACATATACTCAGTATGAAATATGTCTTTCAACATAAAAATAATAATTTAGTCTTAATAGACATACATATTTACCATCAACCATAGACTACTTTTGGGACAAAAAATTTATATGTTAAAACCTAAAGCATTGAAAATATGCAAACAGATCTCCATTAACTATGTGATCTCAAGGGGCAACAAAATAATGATTTAGAATAAAATTATGGACAATTTTTTTACCAAAAGAAAATTAAATCAAGATCAATACAGTCACTAATGATATTGGCTAACAAGCCGGGTGCGCACCCATTGATCTTTAGTGTCCTTTTGTATTCCAACTATAAGTGGAACAAAACCAAATTTTGGAGATTATTAGCAAAAGAAAAATTTCTCAATATTTTTCAAGAATGCATCAGTTTCCCTTTGAATTGGTATTTGCAATTGGTTTGCATAGAGGTATTTCATCCCTTTAGGATTGATAGAGAAAACGCTTCTTTAAAATAATGAAGCTACTATCATTATTTTCTTTTTAGGTGAATTTTTTTTCTACTTTGTGGTTGATGAATGGTTGCTTGTAAGGAATAACAACCAATGATTAACTATTAGATAAAACCATATTTGATGGATAAGGTTTTTTGTAACCTATAATCCTCGCAATTCTTTTTGAATTGGCGAAAATTACTAAGTTCAAGATTTTTTGTTATTAAAGAATATAAATTGATACCGTTGTTAATGTCACCTCGTATTTTAAAGGGCAACTCAAACTTAGTAGATAACCATGATATTGATTAAAGATATCCAAATTATGATTATGGAGGATTTTTTATATGAAATATAAATCAATAACACACTATATATTAGTGGAAACCCATATTAGCAAAAGTATAAGAAGATGTCAATTTATTTTCTCCCATCTTATAAAAATATGGAGAAAAACCAAGATTAATTGTTTTTTATGATTTAGAAAAATCATATCGACATAAAAATATTGTCGTTATAAAGTTGCGATTAACTAATAAATTAAAAAACAAAAATCATAAAATTGGAGTTTTACAGTCAATTAAGACTATCAATACAAATAATAAAGTATCAGTATAAAGATTAATATATACACATTCTAGTTACCTTTTTTTTCGATGTAATATAATAAATCCTACCTTTACTGATATTAAAGAAAATGGTTTAATTAATATATACAACTTTCTCCATATCAAACGACATCCAATTTGGTGAAAGTATAAATATGTCAGTTCCATGGGATTAAAATTTTGATATATTTCTGGAATAAAATAATCAAGAATAAAGATTAATAAATCAAATTATAAACTACTGTTGATCACGACAAATACATAATCAATTGTAAACTATTCATGATTCTTGTGTTTTGTTCGAAATTAAAAATCAAACTCAAACGGTATACCTCCGATGTAATTTTTTTTAACAACAAACATGTGAGGATTTATTTTAAAAAATGATTATAAATCAAAAGCAAACTCAAAAAAATGGTTTAGAAAAGAAAAAAAAAAACTTTATCGTTTAATGATTAGAGCTACGTGCTTGATAACGTGTTGTAAACTAAAGAAAACAATGAAATAGAGAAGAAAAAGAAGGAGAATTCTTATTGAGATATCACATTACAAAGAAAATGCTCTCTATTTATAGGGAAATGAAGAAGAGCATTTACCATAGAATAAAGGAGTATGCACCCATTACTACAAAGTAGTGGGGGAAATGAAGAGGTGAAAAGGAGATGAAAAAATGATGGGTGTAAATGTGGTGTAAAACCACCAAATGTTATTTCATAACATATTTCAATTTATCACTAACATCTCGTTTAGTCGGAAGAATCTAAATTCTAGGAATTTAATCATGGGGCAGTCCATTTCTTCCAAATCCAAAAAATTAACTCCATTGTACTATTGGATCAGTACGATGAAAATCTATTATTTTTAAAAAAATCGTATTTCTAAAAATCAAAAATCTTAATTATTTAGAGTTGATTTGTCCTGTCTGGTTCAAATAAATGAGCATATTTCCTAGAAATTGGATTACTTAGTCTTCATTTCCTTGAACCAAACATGCTCAGTAATCCTCTTGAACTAAACATCTCTTTATGCTTTGTGCTTGAATTATGAAATGTATACACATAGCATATATTCCGGTATTTAGGCATACTCATTTTTGTATTGGACGCACGGGAGTTTATGTTATACATTCAACCCTATTTAATCCAATATAACATTTTTAGTACTCTAGCTAGCAAGAACGTGATGATACATATGAACAATGGAGAAGATTAACTGTAATACTTTTTTATAATATATAAATATACAGTACTTAATTAGATGGAATCAATTATTCTTTTTCATTTTTTTTTGTTGAATGAGAAATGTTATATTAGATTGAAAAAATGTTTACAATCATAGCCAAAGCTCATGCAAATTACAGCTGAACAATGACATCACATTGCTTCAAATACTTACTGAGAGATTGAATAGTTGCCAAAAGTGTCTTCAGTGGAGCTCCAAAGAAACTATTTGCTTGATTGACATGTTGGTAGTATTCGTTACTTCCTCAACTATCTTATGCCTAGCAGGCTAGCACCATGGAATATGCAGTATCTTTCTTTCCATGCTTCCCACATAATAAGATAACGTAGAATAGGCCAGACTGCTTTGCGACAGCCGGATTGAACGAAATATATATATAGCTCCAAACTAGACGCATAAACTCACAGTCATGTAGGAACAGATGAGCAATAGATTCAGTTTCGTCGGCACACAGCACGCACAAGTTAGAGGATACTTCAACTCCTTTATTTATGCTGAAGCATACTTCTGGCGGGAATAGAGTGAATTAGAGATGCCCATAATTTTTTTTTGAACTTTATGAGGAATTTTAGGGATCATGAGTCTGTCAATGAAGCCATAATTTGAGCCTTCTTGAAACACCTTGTCATATAATTTTCCAGCAGTAAATTAACTTCCTGATCTGTCTGCAAAGAGATACTACTAAAGTCATGCCTGAGCTCCAATAGGTCAATGCTCTCAGCAACATCCAGATTTCTCTTGAAATTGTAATGCCATCCAACAGAAGAATATAAATCACCAACACTTAAGCTTGCTTTCTTATGTGAACTAATTCAGAAAAGTCTACTTTGCTAACAGTTTGATTGCTGAGCCACCCATCGTGCCAAAAATTTGTACTTGTATAGTTGGTGAAAACTTGAGATAGTTGACGAGATAAACTTAATCCGTTAGCTTTGGGCACATTTTCAGTCCTCCGTTTGCTTAGTATATATTTAGAACGGGCTGCACACCTTGGTTTTTTGGGGCTGTATAGGATTTAAATATCCTAAATGTAAAAAGAGGACCTAATCTATAGTGAAAACTAAAAATACACTTCCTCTGTAAATAAACTTATATCTAACAATTTTTTATAAAATTAAATAAATTATTATTCTCCTTCTCTTCTCCTTCATGATTTATGATGAAATCAAAAAAGAAAAAAAACATTTTCAGTTTCAGAAACTACTTACGGCTAGAAGAATAATGAATTCCTAGCCGTTAGGTATTATACGGTTGATTGGAACTTAATAATTTATCTACGGCTAGGAATTAATCATTTTCCAGCCGTAGGATAGTGATTTTTTGTTGTTTACAGATGGAAAATGCTAAATTTCTCATTTTCATACTGAGTACAAGCCTATTACGGCTAGGAAGTGATGTATTCCTAGCCGATTGATTTTCATATAAAGGTTTATTACGGCTAGGAACTGATGAATTCCTAGCCGTAAATGAACTTTTTACGGCTAGGAATTAATCATTTCCCAGCTCCCAGCTCCCAGCCGTAATTTGTTATTTACGACTGAGAAATGATTAATTCCTAGCCCTAAGTAGTTCTAAAAATAAAAAAATAAGGGGGACGTACGCCCTCTTTGTTGATTTGAAAATTTAAATAAATAAATTATTAATTTAATCCAATCACTAATCTTAGTTAGTTTAGTTAATTAAATTGATTATCACTAATTAATTTAGAACATCTAGGAATTATGATAGGGTTTGGGTTGGTTATAAGATGACCATATTTTATCATCTTATAAGCCTCTAGAAACTGAGGTGTACATCTCTAATTATAGAATTCAATATTTAAGCAAACAAATTAAGTTTATTTCTAGCAATTAGTTAATTAAACATCTCTTTATAAGTACTTTCGTGATTGGATTATAAACTAAATGCAGAGTATACATTTTATTTATCAGGTATACTCATTTAGGAGTCACGCTGGACATGATTTCATGTTATGTATAATTTAATTTATACAGTATCCATAGGTTGATACCGGTGTAAAGTGTACAAGTATAACATTTTACGGTGTATTACACCGCGTACGGCTGTACAGGAATCGATCGGAATCGAAGGATCGAACCGGAACCGTATCTACCAAGGATACAGAGTACAGGATATAGGTATAAAAAGAAAAATCGAGTACACCAGGTATAGGTTCTACCTAGAAATCGACCTATACCGGATCGATTGTACCGATTATTTTTACTGATCACTTCCTAGGTTTTGAGATAAAGAGGCTGAAATGGGTTTGTTGTTATGGTTTCAACTCAGGGAAAAACAAGACTTCTCGCTGCCATGGAATTAAAGCCGAGAAGAACATAGAAAGAAATCAGTTGAGTGAGTGAATTGATTTCAGTGGTAGTGAAGGGATGAAGAGATTTGAGATGAATTCATGTTAAGCAATAGAGATGAAAACCAAGATTCAGAAGAACTAGGGCAGTGGTTCGATGGGTTTGTTGCTGCCATGAATGGGTCGCTGATGGTGTTGAATTTGCGGTGGATTTGAGTAGATTGCAGATGGAGAATGAATTAGAGATGGTGGTATACTCGCCGGTGGTTTTAGGTACCATTGTTGAATCTGAGCTGAGAAGAACAAGAACACGGAAAGCATTTTGGTTCAGTAGAGAGTCGAGTGAAGTCTGGCATCAAGGTTGAGATGGAGATGGAATGATTGGTTTGGAGGAACTCAGGTAATTAATGGGTGTTGGTATTGATTGCAGAACGAACTCAGGTAAAGAATTGAGGAAATAGGTTTCTTGTTGGAATTCAATTGTAGAGACATGGGTTTTTGCAGAGAAGGAAGAAGTAGAAAGTGGTATGAGTTCGCTGATAGGTCTTCTAGCTGCAACACAAAGATGGGTTTGATGGCAGACGAGATGGGTGCTAGTGGTTTCAGTTCCCGTGAAGAACAGAATATTGTAGCCGTGAATTGAATGGCTATGGATGATGCTTGGTGAATGAATGGTTGGTTGGACACTTGAATGATGCTTGGTGAATGAATACTGCAGGGAAGGAGTTTAGAATTGGTTGAAATTACAACCAAATTCACACTGGATTTCTACCACAGATATGCACTTAAAATGCTTGACAGAATTCCTTGGATCCTTAAAGTTAATTTTTGAGGAATCAGAGCCTAATTTTTGTTTAATTCCTCATTTCAGATAAACCTCCATTCGTGTTTAATTCCTCATTTCAGGAATCAGAGGCTAATTTGTTAAGTGAGAAGAGTTACTCTTACATGGGGGTTTTCAAATATGGATCCACCGTAATGTTTAATATGCTCGATCACGAAGTTGATGGATACCTGAAGATTATTAAAAGACATGCTTCAGGGACAACCAAGGACTATGGAGACTCTTCACACAATTACATCAGTATGAAATGAATTTCCCTTCTTTTATGACTCATCTTGGTCATCTCGCTATAGGAGGTAAAATATTAACATTTTAGGATGATAAGGTTCCAAAGTGTTGTTCAACTAATGACATATGACATATACTCAAGTACAACATAATTAGAAATCGATAGCTTGAAAGTGGTTGTGGAGTTTTAGGGAATACAGGACCAAAGTAGGAAGTAGTTTTTGGTAGAAAATGTAGTTCAGAGAATGGTGAATGAATACTGCAGGGAAGGAGTTTAGAATTGGTTGAAACTACAACCGAATTCACACTGAATTTCTACCACATATATGCACTTAAGATGCTTGACAGAATTCCTTGGATCCTTAAAGTTAATTTTGATTAGAGGAAAAACAAAAAAAAATGGTACATGACCGGAACCGAACCGAGAAACGGATACAGGGTACAGAACCGAACCGAGAGTATAGGGTACAGGGCACAGGTAAACGGGTAGAGAACCGACCATAGGGAGGTACAGATACACGATTCTACCAAGAACCGAGCCGAACCGACCTTTGTGCACCAGTGTCACCACGCTCATAATTTTGCACAACATATGAATATGAAGTTTGCGTGTTGCGATATGTTAAGATAGTCCACACAACACACAACATGCAATACACCAGTCATAGGTACATCACGCGACACAATATAATATGAACGTGATATTGCATAATATAACACAACACGTTAAGAAAGTATGATGCACTACATATAAATAACAAGAAAATTGATCTATTGCCCAAGATTCTTTAAAATATGGTTGAAGTGGACAAGTAAAAATAAGATATGGATAAAATGGACACCAAAAAAACCAAGCCAATTATGTCCCTCATCTTTATATATATATATATTTTTATCCTTTCTCTCTCCAATTTAAAAACAAATCATAAAAAAATTCATAACTTTCAAAATATATATACGATTTTAATAAAATTTATATTTTTGAAAAGGGTTTTAAATTATCTACATAACAATATCCATCTTTAATAGTAAATTTAAAAGTTCTTTTTTCAAAAGAAAATAACTAGGATGAAACTGTCTGCATCCTGAATTAGAATAAAATAGCAAAAGTTATTCGAAAAATAGCTTGGATGAAATTGGATGCATCCTGACTTAAACTAATAAAAATAAATTATTTAAAAAATAGTTAACATGAAACTGGTTGCATCTAGTGTCATTCTTGGATGAACAAAATAAATATAGGTAAAATCGGTGTTTCTACCATCCGTTCCATATAAAATGTAAAGATCTAGCACAACCATCACCACTACCAACATTTTCAATCGCAACAAACACCACATTATTGTCACCGCCACATTCAATAGTAATAACATACAACAAACACCACCATAAAAATAAATAATCATCTAAATGTGCAAGATAAAACCAGATACATCATGAGAAAAACATGTTTATTTGTCATAATGTGCAGGATGTAACCAGATACATTTTGAAGAAAACATATTTTTTTATCTGAATATGCTCCTGGTTTATTCTGTAAAGTATAATATGGTGTACAAATTCATGTTTGATTTTGTCAGGATATGCATGATGAAACCAGATTTTCATCCTATCCAAAACTTATTTCATCTTAGATGAATCTCTGTTTATTACCCTAAAATACACGATATAAACTTTAGTACCAGCTATCTTTATAGGCATACACTAGATAACATTTTACAAATTCATGTTTGATCATTTTAGGTGGGAGGGAGGGGAGAAGAAAGTAAGTAGTTGTACCATTCCTTTCTCTAACTACATATATCTATCAAATTTTCATGACAAACTTGATCAAATTAGAAAAACTTGGAAGGATCATATTAAGATATAAGACCTGCTACCATGGAAGAAAATCTCGCTTTAATTAATCTTTCAATTAATTATTTGTTGTTTTGGTTCCTCTCTAATTGTTCTTTTGGTCTATGGGCTTACAGAGGCTACACTAAAGTTGGTTTTAGAAACTATGGATGTAAAGGGACTCACGATATCACATGTTAAGAGTTATCTTCATATATATGTTGTGGTCAACACCGAGCCATCTTGATTGCATTTCTCGCCATCTGCTGGATCTATTTATGTTAATATCCATAAAGATTATTCATGATCTAGCTAGCTAAATAACAAGTTAAAAAACATTAGGGTTTTAATAAGTGTGGTATATGGTGTTAATGAATAACAGATGTACATGAGCATGAAGCAGGAACATATGATACAAGGTATCTTAAAATGAAGCCCTAGCTAAATAAGTAGCACTTTAATTTTTTGCTTGATTACGATGACATGCATGAATCATGCCTAATACATGAGCTACGTATTGGTGCATGTAAAGAGAACATTTACTCTTTTGCGTTGTTTGATTATCAAAAATTACATTTTATATTTTACTATTTCAAACAAACAAACAAGGGTATTTTAATGATCTAGTATAAAATCTAGTTATACAATTTGGATAGAATATCCAATTTTAAATATATAAAAAATTCTTGGATGTTAAAAAAGTATCTAACTTTATTTATTTTCTAGACCCACAAATAAAATTTTATGAATTATATAATCAATTTATTGATAAATAAAGCACTGCACAACAGCATAAACACGATCCAAGTGGTTCATACAAGTATATTTCACACGAATATCATAATGGTGGTTAGTTATTAATCAATTTATTTTTCCTATGTTAGCTAATTCCTACAACCACAATTTAGCTTTTTCTATGCAAAATTTAGCTTCCCCAATAATAATGATCAAAATTAAACCTTTTTAATAAACTAATATATTTAAAAACCCAAAAATTCGGTTTCGGAGAAAAGGAAAAAAAAAAGGAAGAAGGCAGAATCAATTCCTTTCCCAAATGCTTCAAAAAAGAAAACAAAAAATATTTCCTTTCCTAAGGGTCTTGCGCTTTCTCTTTTCATTTTAATTTGGTTGTACTTTTCTATTGAAATGCAAGTGCTCGTATTCAGTTGATTTCTGACTTATCAAGGGCAACATAGTTGCCATTTTGGATTTCGCATATCAAATCTATGCCGACCAGAAAGGAAATCGATTAATTAACTTAAACATACTTTGATAACTTAAAACTTAAAAGGAAACCTTGGTTATTAACTTATTATTCTTAAGGGTGGGATTTAGTTGAGTTGGTCGGCTTGGCCAGGTTAAATCCGAGTTAAAAATCTCTTGGCGGATAGTCAATTAAACGCATAAAATCCTTGAAAGTTTTATCCATGGACATACCACATGTATTTTGGGTTTTTTGAGTTGGCCCATGAATATCTTAGCCATATGATAATAATAACACCTAGAAATTATATTAGACTATTTTATTTAAAACGGAATTATTATTAATGGGATAAATGTTTTTTCTTATAAAATTTAAGAATTACTCTAAAAAAATTAATAATACCATTAAAGGTATAATTATTTGTAGATCTGATTCGTATCTTCATAAAGTTTAGTTTAGATTTCGGTTGAGGTATTAATTGCTTGGATGATTTACCAATTATGTATCAAAATTTAGAATCTAGAATTTTGGACTAGGGTTTTGATATCTGTTAAGGGAGTTGGATGGAGAGAGTAAAGGAAAAAAAAACAATCGGGAGAGAGAAGTTTAAGATTAAGTTTTCTGATGAGAATGTATTCGGTTTACAAAATGAGCCTTACTTACTATATATACAAGAGATGATCCACATGTTTATTGTGTGATCGGTAAGGACCAATTATACTTTAGAATCCACTGGGACCTACATCACTTTACATTTTCCGCCTCTTAAATGAAGATGATTGGTCTGTACTCTTGCATATTCAAGCTCTTTAGGTGTTCATCTTGTCAGTTCACAAATAACTCAGCTGCTTCCAACTCCAAAATCCAGGTCTCTAATATCTAGCTAGATCTTCATCCAGATGTTTTACTCTTCAACTGTCAACTTTATATTCAAGATAGCTATAAACCTGTCCATGTAACTCGAGTTGTTACCACGTGGCTTTAGCTATTATCACATGATTTAGGTGATGATCGATCTCGACTCTAGATTTTTTCTTGACTTTCAGCTATTGACACTGATGACTTCCAACTATGGGTAGATGCAATATTTTGTCATCTATGTATTTGCCACCAGTTTCGTTAAAACTAGTTTGGAGAGTTAGCTTTAATTAAGCTGTAGATTGTTAGATACATCGGTGCCTTAGATAGGTGTGACAACTGTTCTAAATCAATCTTGATAATTAGTTGTTTAGTGTTTTAGATAATTGGTGTAGCTTGTTCTGATTTTGTAGCTCATCCAACTAATACTTATGTAAAGAACTGTTCTAAATCAATCTTGATAATTAGTTGTTCAGTGTTTTAGATAATTGGTGTAGTTTGTTCTGATTTTGTAGCCCATCCAACTAATACTTATGTAAAGTTCGATCTTAGAGCTTAGAGCTCGGCTACCGATGCTTTAATAAATTTTTAGCTTTTTACTTATCTGATTACCTTTTGGGTCATCTATTTGGTGAGTAATACCTCATATTTCTCCCGGTTTCAGTTCTAGTTTTCGATTAAACTGTCAGAGTAAATTATCTACGTTTAATCATTTTCATTAGATTTATTATATAGTAAATTCGTTTTCTTTGAGGAATATGAACAATTCATCTTTCTTGGAGGATGGTTTTTACCCTCTGATCGTGTATTTCCCACTATTTCGCACTTTTATCGTTTCCATTCTTTATTGCCTGAAAAATAGATTACATCTACAGGTGGCAGTATTCCTCTTCTTTCTCTCCTTAGAAGGAGATAACCTATTAATTCTCAAATTTATTCCAATTTTCACTTTCGGCTCTTTTCATCTTCTGAACTTCAGTATTCAAGATATAGGGTTTCACCATTCTTATAAAAGTTTTTATTTCATCAAACTTCTTATATTCAACGGCAAAACCCCCAAATTTCAATTCCTCATAATTTTGAAGCGTACAATATCTCTTCCGACCTTGGGATTAAGGTTCGTCTTCCCGTATGTTATGAAATTAAGGTTGGGTCTGTCAAAGACCTTGCTGATGATGGGCTTTTTATCCTGAGGCTCATCTTAAATCTGGAATTTAAATCCCTATTCCTTCTTTTGTTCATTTTTGTCAATTAGTAGCTATTCTCCTGTGGAGACTGAATCCAAATTTTTCCACTTTCTTAACTATGCTATTGAGTACAATAACATCACTGATAAAGATAAGTAGGTAACTGCTAAAGATCTACATAAATATTTTCAGGTCTCTTCTTCTCAATCCCGTTACATTAAGAGGATTAATAATTTTAATCGAGAATTTTTTCCTGCAGAGCTTGCCAGCAAGTTTTCTGTTGAGGCAAAGATTAAAATTAAACATGATCTGGACAATAGGAAATATCCAGTCATTTTTCTGGGTTCGGGAGTGTGGCACAGCTCATTCTCCTGCTGATGTCAAACTGAATCACAAATTTGACGTAAGTATTTTATTCTTTTCATCATTTTTTTTAGCTATCTTATATGTGTCTTTGAACTTTTTCTTTGTTAATAGCTGGTAAGAGGAAATTTACTTCTCCATATAAGAATCTTCTCTTACCTAAAAGAGTTAAGGTACACCCAACTCTTGAGAGCTATTTTCTGGCCTCGCTAATCACAAAGAGCCAATTAATGGTGATAACAAGCTTGCTAATCTCTTCTTTTGAGCCTCCTCGAGCTGAAAATATTCGAGCTTTAATCCAGCTTTCTGCTCCTAAATCTGAGGAAGAGGATGCTGGCGTTCAGTTTGAGGTAACTTTAATATTATATTTTTCTCACTAGTTTCGTCTTTCTTTAAAGCTTTGTTTTTAACTGATAAATGTTTTGATCTCATGCAACCGTTGAAAAGATGGACATCTGAGGTTGAGAAGGTTCCCTCTACCAGAACGGAGTTGAAAAGCCGAAAGAAGATAAAGCTCCTATTTGATGAGCCTAATGCTAAACTCAAGATATAGCTTGAATTCACCAGATCCGAGTATGACGTTCTGTTCTAGCGGTTTCATTAGAATTATGCGGAGTTTAGTATGTATATTTCTCAAGTGAAATCTCAGGAAGCTGAGAATTATGTTCTGAGAAATGAGATGGGACTTTTTGATTATGAAGGTTGTGAACCTCGAGGGTTTACACCCAAGAAATTTTCAGCTTACAACTCCAAGGGATGGTGGTGATGTTCCAGCGATTAACGCCTCAGTTGTTGCCTCTACTTCTGAAGTTAATGCTGTTACTGCTGATCCAACTAAGGAGCCAGTTGTTGAAATTCAAAATCTCAATCACCTCAACTTACTAAGTATGTTGTTTCTTGAGTGGAATTAAATAAATATTCAGATGACGAGGAATCTTGTTATTATTATTATTATTATTATTATTATTATTATTATTATTATTATTATAAAACGAGAATTTTATTGGATGAAAAAGGTATTTATACTGGATCGGAAGGAAGACGAGCCATAAGCTGGGCTCCCACTTCGTTTTGGATAGCTAACCCTAGTTTAAAGAAAAGAGAGTTGTCGATTTTGTGGTTGTAATCAAAGCTGGCAATACAGTTCTGCAACCTCTTTACAAAAATTATCGTGTCCTCTCCTAGTTCGTCTAGGGTCGTGAAAGCCAACACACTAAGTCCATAACCGTGTGCCTCACACTTGTCAAGGTATTTAGTGCGTTTCGGGTAATGGCGTTCGAAATGGCTAGACCGGGTGAAAAGGAAACTCTCCCTCCTCCTGTGAAAGGGAACATCCCGGTGACATCAAAGCATATATCCAGACTGTTCTCCCAATTATATTATTATTATTATTATTATTATTATTATTATTATTATTATTATTTATTTAATAAAAGATACCTCTTTTTACTTATGGGTCTATTACTCATAAAGCACAATTTTGATGTGTTTCTTTTTTTTTGTTTAATTTTCGTCCCTGATTTATATCTTTACACTATGTTTTGTCTTTCGTATTGTTGTAAAATGATATTTTTAGATAAAATTGCCTTCTCATTAGGGATTTTTAATTTTACCGCCTTTAGTGGTGTTTTGACAGGTCTTATCTCGAAGTACCTATCCATGGTACCTTCGTGATGAAAAGATACTGGTTTGTGGTTATGATCAGGTCGGTTTTTACACAACTTTTTCTCTCTACTAGGATAGGTTTTCACCTCTTTTGATTCCACGACTATTGGTATTTAGAACTTTGCCTGATGACTAGTTCGGCCAATATAGATATTAAAATTCTTACATCATCGCCTTTTAAACTGACTTACTCGAAAGAAAAAAACACGTGGACTTCTAAGATTTATGCATTTTCCTATACTCTTAACCTTAAACTCTAGGTTTTTGAATTTTCTATATGTGTCTAAAGTTCTTTTTAGCTTATAGCATTTTAATTGGATTATAGATATTCTTTTACAAATATCATTCTTATAGTTTTTCCAGAGTTTTCTCTTCGGAGTATTGGTAGCTTAGCTATTTAGCTTTTTTCTACTATTTTATTTTATTTTTTAAGCATCCATTATAATTGGATTGATTTAATCTCTATATCTGAATATGTTATTCGTTATTATGTGACTCATAATTAGAGTTGTGTAACAAATATTTTGTCTTACCAGACTGATAATTAATTGTAAATTTTTTAATTCAGATACTGAATAATTGGTTCACACTCATATTTGTTAAGCTGATAGTTACTTTGATAATAGCATATATTTGATGCTTTTTCAAGAGTCATGCTGTAAATACCATATAGTCTTAAAAACTACTGAAAAAATTTCTTGAGATATGAAACATTATATGAGTTTCTTAGTTCATCCCCATATATTGTTATAAATTTATAAGATCCTCTTCCAAGCTTTTTTGATACTACGTATGGTCCTTCCCATGAGGCTGCTAGTTTTCCCAGTTTATATTCTGAACTTCTGGGAAAAACTTCTCTGAGTACCAGCTCACCATGTTGAAAACCCCTTGGTTTAATTGTTTTTTTTTTTTTGTTTCTCCACATTCCTCTTTGATACCTTTCTAGTTGTATTAGAGCTCTTTCTATCTTTTAATTCTATCTCTTCTACATGCTGCAAGATAACTTTATCATTTTCATCAGATTCCATAGTTAAAATTCTGGATGTTTGGAATTTCAGTCTTGTTGGCAACATAACTTCCATTTTATATACTAATAAGAATTGTGATTCTATTGTTGAAATTATTGTTGTCGATATGTAGGCCCAGAGTGTTAGACTTTTTATGGTTTGTGCAACAAATCATGTTTACAATAAGCTAATTCATGTTTAGACTAAGATAATACATGTTTAATGTAAGCTAATTTCTGTTTTTGTTTATGATTTAATCATGCTTAATGACTAGCTTAAGGTTAATGCTAGATAAGGTTGAAAACTAGCTTGACATGTCCTAGAGGTGTCTTTTGTAGCCATGAGGTGTCCTCCAACTCATTATGGAAAGGTTGGAATGGCATATGTCAAGCATGACTATGACTCACTTCTAGCCTCACTAAAATGGAAAAAATTGTTTTCATCCATAATGAAGTAATGTGAGGAAATAAAAGTTGATGATAAGTCATGAAAATTGTTAGTGACTTAGGGCAACTGCAGCGGTTGGACCATACTAAAGAGCAAATACCAAATTTGTTTGCTCTTGAAAAAAAAAACACAGCGGTTTGAACCTTAAATATGATCTTACGCTTATTTAAAGAGGCGTTTGTTAACGAATACTACATTAGAATAATGTTAGATTACAGAGACGTCTGTGCAGGGAGACGTTTGCTGTTTGACGTTCAACTAGATAAGCGTTTTGAACCCTCAGGATCAGACGCCCTTGTAAAGGAACGTTGACGCTGCGTTAACGCTCACCTAGTGGAGCTTCTAGTGGATCCTGCCTAAACGCTCACCTAGCAGAGATTCTAGTGCCCTAAACGCTCACCTAGAAGAGCTTCTAGTGCTGGTTCCTAAACTACTTGAAGATAAACGCTCATCCACTTGAACGTTTACCCTGCCGATGCTCATATAGGGTTGCGTGATCACCATTATTGCAACACGTCTTCTTAACATAGTGTATGTTAATCTGGCGCTGCTTCAAGGGGACGTTTTAGTCACACGCTCTTTTTAATACAGCGTTAGAGCACACACTTTTATGAGTGAACGTTTCACTAGACGTCATGCTGCAACGACGTTCGTGTTTAGAAACGTTCTCCTACAAAAACGTTTAAGGTTAACGCTGTGCTAGAAGAGCGTCCGACTAAATTTAGGTTTGGTCCGGTTGGTGGACCAAGTATGCTCGGATACTGTTCAAAATCTCGACTAAATCCTATATATGATCGCCCGTTGCGCCTCACTTTCACCGACCAAAGAGTAAAAATGGTCTTTACTCTTTGGTATAGTCGACCGCTGCAGTTTCCCTTAATAGTGTGTTTGTTCTATTTGCTTTTTGCACAATCTGTTTTGAGTGTGTACTATATGTAGTGTTCTTGCTATGTATGGTGTTGTTTATGTATGATGTTGAGTATTCTAATACTTGTTTCAAGTATGATTGAATCATTTTATTAGCTTTATAAAAGTTTAGTACTAAATTATAGAGGTTAAAGAACTGAAATTCCAATATTCAACTTTAATTTCACCCAGTTATCACATATTCAGCAGCTAGGGTGGTTGTAAGGTTGAAGTTTTGGATCGTTTTCCTTTTAAAGTTGTAGTTCTTATTATATATGGCATTTTGGTACTCCATTCTTCATGTTGTGGGGTTGAAAAATCAGTATAACAAGTATTGAAGCAGTTGTAGAAGACTAATGCATCACAATAAAGGTATATTCACATCTGTGGCATTTTAGACTTCTCAAAATGCGTTTTTTGTTATAAGTATCAAGTTTGAATTTTTTATTTTGAAGAATTGTAAATTGTACAAACTGTAGCTTTCATTACTCGACTAAGTATTACCAAAGTGATACTTTGAGAGTATGTGGAAGTGTCTTAATGAGAATTATGTGATCATGATGGTTGTTTGATTCATTCAAAGATTATAATACGAATCTGCCCAAAGGTGGTTTGTGTTTATAAAATATGATGTGAATCAAGTTTCATATGGATGAATGGTTTTTCATATGAGAATTTGGTCTTAAACTTATTAGGACTCATGTATGTCGTATTTTCTTCCCAAAGGTGATTTGTGATGATACAGAGTCTTGTTTTGAGTCTAAGATGTAATTATTTTTGCTTATTGATATGCTATCTATATAGTTTGTTTGTATAACTATATAAAGTGATTTTAAGCATGTGTGTGTTGTGGTTGAATCTGCAAATCAGTGGGAGTGATGTTTGTTGCTTGTTTATCATCATTATCTTATTCTTCCAATGCGTAGAATCTGATTTTTAGTAGGAGTATGATGTTTTTTTTATCATCGTGTTTATTCCATGATTCTTGTAAGGTTATATGCTCATAAATTTACCTCTTTAGATCATAAAGTAGTATCTTATATGAGACAAAAGATCTCGGTTCGATATCATAAAGATAACATCCTACGATACTTGGTCTAATAAAGATATTGAACATAGTGCTTAATTCAAGACAAGTGGATATCATTTTGAGATCATAAAGATATACCCTACAATACTTAGTCTCATATTTATTAAAATGAGATGGGATAAAGGATCGATCATAAAGTTCGCTTTAATTAGTGCAATTCAGATTTGAGAATTGAGCATAGTGCTCAATTTGCGACTAAATGGGCATAAAAGATTTCAGATTGAAATCATAAAGGATCTAAGGTTAAGGTAAGAGCATGTATTGGTTGATTCTACAATAGTGTTATGAAAATATGTTGTGCAACTTGTTTTAACATAAAGTTAAGCCAATATGTTGAAAATAAAAATGTTTTACTTGAGCATAATGGGTCGTCTAGTTTTATGATTGTAGAAATGGCTTACGCATCTTAAATGTGGTGTGTAGGTTTTTATAGTTTAAGGATAGCGTACTATTTGACTTGGTGTGCGTCTAGCATAAAATTTGGTTTTGTTGCTTAACCAAGTGGGAGATGTTAGACTTTTTATGGTTTGTGCAACAAATCATGTTTAGACTAAGCTAATGCATATCTAATGTAAGCTAATCTCTATTTTTGTTTACTTTAATCATGCTTAATGACTAGCTTAAGGTTAATGCTAGATAAGGTTGAAAACTAGCTTGACATGTCCTCTAGCTTGACATGTCCTATGAGGTGTCTTTTGTAGCCATGAGGTGTCCTCCAACTCATGATGGAAAGGTTGGAATGACATGTGGCAAGCATGACTAAGACTTACTTCTAGCCTCATATGTTTTTAAAAGGGAAAAATCTGTTTTCATCCATAATGAAGTAATTTGAGGAAATAGAAGTTCATGATAAGTCATGAAAATTGTTAATGAATTAATAGTGTGTTTGTTCTATTTCCTTTTTGCACAATCTGTTTTGAGTGTGTATTATATGTAGTGTTCTTACTATGTATGGTGTTGTTTATGTGTGATGTTGAGTATTCTAATACTAGTTTCAAGTATGATTTCATCATGTTATTAGCTTTATAAAAGTTCATTACTAAAGCATAGAGGTTAATGAGCTGAAATTCCAACATGGTGTACCTCATGTACTATTGATATGTACTTTATTTGCACTAGTTTAATACTCTAATTCATTTATTTTTTTATTAGTTTTCATATCATTATGCTTTTATTTTGTTTGCTTTTGATTTTCTTAGGAGTTTTGAAATGGTCAACCAAAGGAGAAGAAAAAAGTTATTTGCAACACGAAATGAACAAGGAAGTCAAGTGCTACAAAGAAGCTAAAGCAAGGACTAAATAGAACTCATTCAAATACAAAATTTCTTTACTTTATATTTAAGGTAATTTAAATAGGAATCTAACATGACAATAATGAGGTCATTCCGACATCGGACGAATAAGTTATGTCAAAACGAGCTTGAAAGACTTGAGTCTACAGAGAGAAGTTCGGCTTATAACTATCCAGCTAGTATTATCCGAACCTAGAGCTTAGAAATCAAGTTTTGAAAAAGTATAAAAATATTTATTAGGCTAGAATTTTCTCTAGTGGACCAAGCCGAATCTAAAAATAAGTTTTGAATAAAGTATTTAGGAGAAAATTCGGCTAAATAATGAACCAAGAAAATGAGCTAAACTTTGAAGTGCGTTTTCGACAAAAAACGGAGAGTGTCTAGGAGAAAGTTCGACTGATAATTTTCCACTATGAGTCAACCGAACCTAACACTCATATGGAGCAAAATAACTTACCAGGTATGTCATAAGTAGCATAATATGATTGATGATTGTATTTAGAACCTTCGTGTGGTTGCAGGTAGAATCTTGACCTACGTTAAATAGGTTACTCGTAGTATATCTATTGCATTGATTAGCCTTGGTATTATAAACTTAGACACTAGATTCTTCATAAATAATGTTGCATTGGTATTATAAACTTCAAAACCTCACACCTTTTTTCTTTTCGTTCATTTCCCCTTTATTTTCACTTTTGGATATACAATTTCACTCTTCCTTTGTTGCTTGTATACTTTAAACATCTTCAACTTCTTTATAGATCTGATGTTGCTTCATTTGTTGACGATGATTATATGTTTCTATTGTTTCCACTTCGAGAGAGTGATGCTAACTGCAATTCAGACTACAAGAATGTAATTTTGGCGCCGTTACGTGGGAGGCATAACATATAGTTATTTTATTTTTGATTTCTTAGTTTTAGTTTTTAACTTAGTTTTTGAGAATTGTATTTCAGGTACTAATTAATCTTCTTGCTCCCAAATCGAAACCAAAACCTGTTGGGTATCCACATATTGGAATCGAGACTCGCAAGGGAACAATACTGAAAGATAAACCGACCCACATAGATCGTTAGAGTGATTTCTCTCTTTTATATGGAAGCTGAGCCACTAAAGCAGTAAATATTGTATATCGAGGGAGTTAGCAGTGAATCTGAGTAGTTCATCCTTTTGCAAGTGTCGTAGAAAAGTATGTCCACCAGCACCTTACCTACCGCCCATTTCTGCATTTTCAAAGTTATTACTAAAGGATTCGTGTGTGATTTACCATTATTTGGTACCTCGGGAGTTTGGAATATGACTACTAACGTCATTCATTTCTCCATTGGTAGGGTCTGTGCCACGCTGAAAATCTTCTTCCCATTATGATCTCACTTGTGTACTCGGCTTATGATGTTGTTATGAAAACCGCTGAATGTATGATTAAGTTGCATCGTAAGTACTATTTCCTCGATCAATATCCACTTTGTAGAACTGTGGTGCTGGATTCTCTAGATGTCCTACAAGGGGTGGTGGAGGTAATGCGAAATACTTCTCAAGCTTTTCTTGTCGGATCAAGTCATGAACAACGCTCTCTATATTCCTGCAATTTTCAGTTCTATGTCGATGAAATCTATGAAATTCACAATACTCATGACTATACCGCGAAGTAGGTGGTTCTACTCTTCTGTTGTGTGGACAATTGATGTTTTTTGCCTCAGAATGCTCGATGGATCTGAATATGACCGATAATGGTGCGCTTAAATTTGGGAGTTTTCGGTCCTGAAATCTTAGCCCGTTGTATCTTATATCGGTGTGCCTTTGGTCGTTGAATCTACTTTGCTTGGGTGGTTTCTCCCATGGTCGCTTTCATATTAAGGTTTTATTGAATGTCCATTCAGCCTTCGCCGATACGCGTGTCCCTATTCTAGCGCCAAAATGTAACTGCAACAAGACTTGCAACCACACCCGAAATTAGTAAAGGACCAGATTCAAGCAAAATAATAGTTCAAAGCAAGTAATTAGAGCAAAGAAAACCAACACAATGAAGGACACATACAATTTACGTGGTTCGGTGTTAAAACCTACATTCACATGAGGGTTTCACTATGTATTTATGATGATTACAAGCTAATGGAGAAATCTTCTCAAGAGCATGAGGAGTTAGGGAAGTAACATGCAGACACAAATATCTCTCACTACTGACACTCAAATATTTTCCAACCCTTTCTTCAGTATAACAACTTCCCTCATATAGTGGGATTACAAATGGTGCATGACAGATCATTTCGCTCATTCGATGTTACTTATGCCGATCGAATTAGCTCATTGAAGATGTGAATCCTTTCTTCGGAGAAAGTACCAGTCTTCCCTCAATCGAGGACAAATCTTGTCTCTCCGCATAACCGGTCAACTTGGTCTTCTACGAATATAACCATTTTGATCCTCGTTTGTTTCCAAACTACCCACTTCGAGCTCCACCGTCGATCTTCTTGCTCCTTTACACGTGACCTCATCTTGAGCGAGTGATATATATCTCATTTTAGGGTAAAATTGATTTCGAGATACAATCTGTTGTTTCTCAGCTGATTCCCTATTGTCGTGTTCGAGTCCTGAGATGCTTCCACGTGGCGATGATATTTTCTTACCCCACACCTCTTATATCCGGAAGTGAAGATCAAGATATCTTGTTGTTAGAGTCATTTTTTTTAATTTATATTTTCTAATGTTATTATGTTTAATTTAATCTAAATATCTAAGTGTACCTATGGAAAAAAAATTATTTAAATAATAAAATTAGAAAAAAAAATCCAGGTCAAACAAAATTGCTAACAGTCAAAAGTTGGTTCAGGTACCAACCTTTAATTTTGAAATAACTAGGTATCCGTCACCAGAACATAACTTGCATACCAAAATAAAAATTATCACTTTTTTTCCTTTTTTTTTTCCTTTCTCTCTGATTTAATGACCAGACTTTCACTATTGTTGTTTTCACTTAATCACTGCAATCATCCAACAATACGAAGTTTTCAGCGGACAACACTACTGTGTGAGGGGTATTAAGTTGTTTGCTTATAATCATCTTTAGGTGGTACAAGATTTTTGTGCTTTTTTAATCCTTGGAAAATTTTCTACAAACATAAAAATAATAATTAGCTTCATATAAGTGAAACTGGACTATGGTTGTTTTTTATTTCTATCAAGTTAATATGCAGATTAATTGTAGAGTTAAACAATATCTTAATCAAATAAGTTTTAGTTAATTGAAATTCAGTGACCTGCTTAATGGCGATATCAGATATCTGAATCCACTATCAAAAGTATTAGTTTTCCTTAAAAATTAAAAAGCAAAATCGAGTTACTGGCATAATGTTAATAAGCAATATTGGTGCACAATTATGTCATGATAAAACTATAATTAAATAACTAATGCATCGTGGAATGACGATCTTCAGTCATAGTAATCGTAATCAATAGTAAGATACACCACTAAACTTTTGAAAGAATATTAAACAAGGAAAGTAAACATCAGAATTAGCTTAGCTGTTATGATCCAGATTGTTTAGAACATAAATTAGTTATCACCCACATGATTTTGAAAGGTCGCCAATTTTTGGAATAAATGACCTAAAAACATAAAGTCCTTAACATATGGTCCAACGTAGTCGAAAACTTGAATAATATGTGACTAAGTAGGGACATAAAGAGGTAAACTCAATTAGTATCACCTTTATAAATTTTCGATGGGGTCCGTATTCCATTAGATACTTCTTTTAGCACACGAAGCGTGCTCAAGTTTTTATTTTCTTTCTTTTAACTATTCTTCAATAAATCTTAATAATAAAATCATCTTATTATAATATTATTATCCTTTCTAACCCAATTAGAAACTACCAGTTAATCCTAATATAAAAAATAGCATATCAGTTTAGTCCCGTTAACTGGTCAAAGTGCTATAAAATCCTTTAAAAAAATATTTTTATTTTGGTCTAAAAAACTGTTATTTAGCCCTACGATGAATGTTATCCACGGAAAACGATGTCATCATTTTTTGAACAATAAAATAAATTTTTTTTCCCTTTTTTCACAATATAGAAAAAAACTTAAAACTTAAATATCCTTTGAACCATAAGTTAAAAAATAATAAATTTTATATATTCTGAAAACTCTTGACGGAACCTACACAACGAGTATTATTTTCACTATTTTTTAAAAAATTATTTTTTAAATTATCCTTTAGTTAAAACTCAATTCCAAAATGAATTATCATATGTGTTTATTCTACAAAATGAACTATTATACGCTTTAATTCTACAAAATGAAATGCTAGAAATGAACTACCACACGAGGTGAATGAACTACAAGAATGAACTACCATACGATGGTATATACAAGTTCAGTTTACAAAATGAACTAAATAAAATAAACTACTATTTGAGTTTATTCTACAAAATGACTATTAGAATGAACTACCATACGAGTTCATTCTACAAAATAAATTGCTAGAAATGAACTACCATTCGAGTTCATTCTACAAAATGACGGTTAGAGTGGACTACCATACGAGTTCATTCTACAAAATAAACTGCTAGAAATGAACTATTTTTCGAGTTCATTCTATAAAATAAATTGCTAGAAATGAATTTGCCATACAGGTTCATTCTACAAAATGAACTACCATACGGGTCCATTCTACAAAATGAACGGCTATCAGTGAACTACCATTCGAGTTCATTCTACAAAATGAACTGCTAGAAATGAACTAACATACGAGTTTATTCTACCAAAATGACTGCTAGAATTAATTACTGTACGAGTTCATTATACAAATGAACTACCATACGAGTTCACTCTACAAAATGAACCTCTAGAAATGAACTACCACACAAGTTCACTCTACAAAATGAACCACTAGAAATAAACTATCATACAAGTTCATTCTACAAAATGAACTGCTAGAAATGAACTACCATACGAGTTCATTCTATAAAGTAAACTTCTAGGATGAACTTGTATACGAATTCATTCTACAAAATAAACCACCATACGAGTTTCATTATCCAAAATGGAGTACTAAAATGAACTACCATGCAAGTTCATTCTACAAAATGAACTGTTTTAAAGAACTACCATATAAATGGTGTTTATTATTGGATATGAACTACCATTATTAATACTCGCAAAGATTAAAGCTTCGGAATATAATACAATGGGTACTCGTTGTATATATCTCGTCGAGAGCTTTCCAAATATATGAAATTTGCTAAATTTTCGATATATAATTTGAGATATATATAATTTTTATGTTTTATTTTACACTTATTCAAAAAGAGAGAAGATAAAGAGAGAGAAATTAAAAAAAAAAAAAAAAAAAGAACAAGAGAGAGTGACGTGAGAAAGTGAGAGAAAACAAGACAAAAAATGGTAGTTTTGTGTTAAAATGGACCACTTAAAATAGGACCAAATCATAATTTTCTCTTAGTAATATCAGGTAGGAAGTTATCGTAAAATATAAAAGATGTAGACTCTTCCCTATCCTTTTTAGCTAAACAATGAGCAACACCATTAGCACTTCTATTAATTTTTCTACAAAACCAAGAGAGTTTACTAGATAATTTATCTTTAATATCTAAAACATAACCCTTATTAGCCCAATGAATTGATGAGTTAGGTTTATTAATTGACTTAATCACCACTTTGTTATCCGATTTAAAGAGAGATTCTGAAATCCCAGCACTTGTGCCCAGCTAACTGCATCCACCATTGTCACACTCTATACGCTCTATAATATATTCTGGTTCAAGTTCTTTCCTAACATACTTTTCTTTTGATCCATAAAAACGTACTGCACAATCACGAATATTCAATTATATACTTGCTTTACCTGTTTCAATTATATAGGAAACATCCATATTTATTTATTCTTAAAAAAAAACAAAATCTGAGGGTGTCCAGTTTTTCTCAAGTTGTATCACATTATTATTAGTTTAAGATTCAATATTTCCACCACCAATTGGTTTACATGAAAACAAATCCTACTAGCAATATTTTGCAGTCTAGGAATCTCATTTTGAAAAACCTTTGTACACCTATCTTTCCATATATACCATGCTGCTACCATAAGCCTGCAAAGGCAAAACTCAGAAAACGTGTCAGTTACACCTTGATAGGTATTGTTCCCATCAAACCAACTAAGAACCCATATCCGAATCCAATGTCTTGATTCAAAATTTGGTTACTATAACACTCACACTGCTCCAAATAACTCTAGCATGTGGACAGTCTAAGAATTTATGATCTACAGATTCCATACTTGATCCACTTAGGCTACAATGTAATTCTGTGTCATACTTATACTTAGAAATCTTCTCTCTAGAAGGAAGTATATCATGAAAGTGGTCGGTTGTCAGCCAAACAAAATTATTTTAAGTCTTTTCACTTCAAAATTATAAATAAAAGTATAGTAATAAGAAAAGTCCGATCCACAGGGAGGTATGAGTTGTTAAGAAACTTTTGATTACTTATGTAACTGGGAGGGATGAATGATGATTGTAAATAAATTTAAACTAGAATAATAGCAGAAAACAATTTAAGACCGTAAACAATGTATGAGAATACTGGTTAGAGAGTTCGTTTTCCTCCATCAAACATGCTATCAGCTAATCAGACTCAATATTCAATTTCTCTTAATATCAAAAGCACTAAAGTATCCCATCACAGGCTTACTATAAGTGCATATTTTACATATTTAGAGTGTTATTTCATACTAGTATTTGCTAGATTTCTTGTGATTATTGTATATTACATTTGGTTTTGTTTATTTATCTTTTAGTAGGTGAAATCATCCAAAAGAAGTGAATCGGCACTTAATTGTGCTATAAAAGAAATGCTACAAGTGTATAAGGGCCAAATACCAGGTGGAACTCGTTCAAATCTATGATTTCTTGTTATCATCTCGTAGAGGACGAAGATATAAAGCCAACGGCGGAAAAATGAAATCATTCCGACTTCGTATGAGAAAGTTATAAGCAAAACAAGAACTAAAGATAGAATGGTCATTTCAAGGGCGACTAATATTGGCACTCCGTCATACGTTAAGGGGCCGATGATATTCAAATAATTATATAAGCACCGGTGCTTCTGTTAGGGGTTGCCAGTTATTTAAATAGTTATAAAGACACCAAGAATCTGGATCGGGGCCACCTTCTTTTTCTTCAAGATTCGAACAGTAAACTTAGATTTACTTCCGGTTGTTCTTTGAGGTGTGTTGGGAAATAAAAATGTTTTGTTACTAAAATTAATAGTTTATTACTTAAATTAATTTTGTTACTATAATTAGCTTGATGGGTGCTAGGATCACTAGTCCAAACTTGGGTGGAATTATAGCCATCCATTTTCACTTCTTAGTGAATGAGAAACCTTTGGTTATCCCACATTGGGCAAACCAAGGAGGAAGTTCATGCATATTACCACATATGTTCTATATAAGGAAAAGAACTAGTGGATTGGATATGGACTTGGGAAATGGACTAGTGGGCAAATGCATACATGTACGGTGCTTCGCACCGAAGCACCGTAGGCCGCGGGCTTGCGGGCTTGCGGAGCTTGCGGTGCTTGCGTGTGCTTTTGCGTGTGTTTTTGGCGTGAGCCTTGGCGTGAGCCTTGGTGCGACCCTTGGTGCGAACCTTGGTGCGATCCTTGGTGCGATCCTTGGTGCGATCCTTGGTGCGACCATTGGTGCGACCATTGGTGCGAGCCTTGGTGTGAGCCTTGGTGCGAGCCTTGGTGCGAGCCTTGGTGTGACCCTTGGTGCGAGCCTTGGTGTGAGCCTTGGCGTGAGCCTTGGTGTGAGCCTTGGTGTGACCCTTGGCGTGAGCCTTGGTGTGAGCCTTGGTGTGAGCCTTGGTGTGAGCTTTGGCGTGACCATTGGCGTGAGCTTGGCGTGTGCCTGGCGCGTTCTTGGTGTGTGCCTGCGAGTGCACACGTGTACCCATCAATGAGAAAACGTTTCTTTAATTTTAAATAAATATTTTACCGTTTGAATTAAATGGAAAATAAAATCATAAATAATTTTTTAATTAAAACAATCTTAACGTTTTGTTTTAATGGGGATTTAATATTTGAAATTAAATTTTCACCGTTTTAAAACTCAAAGGTTTACTTCTCCTATAAAAGAACAACATTGCTAAGGTTTTCGTTTACCCCAGTCGCAGCCACTGTCCTGACGACTTTTCACCATCTTCTTGCTTTATTTTGCGCACTAGTTTTACATTCTTATTTTCATCTTCTGTTAAGTTCACAACGGGCCAACGAGCTTTGCTAGCTGGGTTGGTATCAGGTGATTTTATCCTGAATTCAAGTTTTTCACTGAAAGGGTATAGCAGCATCTTCCTGAAGGTGTACCAGGTAAATATTGAGTTAAAGGAAGTCTGTTGAACAGGCGACTTCACCTCTCTGTGTTTGAGTGTGTGTGCATTTTAATTCTAACCCTCCCTTAATCATCTTCAAGTTCTCTGTGTTTGTTTCTCTCTGTTACAGGAAGTATATTATCCAACAATCTTAACTCAATATCTGTGCATTCAAAAATCTTCTGTAACAATGGCAAAGACTGATGTTGAGAGACCTCAGAAGTTTTCTGGTAAGGATTTTAAGAGGTGGCAGTCGAAGATGCTCTTTTTCCTGAGTTTCCACATGCTTGATGAAATAGTGTTGAAACCATATAACAAAGCTCTGGATGCTCCTGAATCATCCAAGGAAAAAGAGACCTGGACGAGAAATAACTATTTGGCAAAAAAATCATATTTTAAATTGCCTTGAAGACTCTCTGTATGATTTTTACAATGCTAAGGATGATTTTTCTGCTCACAATTTATGGTCTGCACTGCAAGAAAAATATGAAGCAGAAACTGCAGGAAGTAAAAAGTTTCTGGTTGCACGTTTTTTACAATACAAGATGTTGAATGAAAAATCTGTGGTTGACCAGTTTCTGGAGTTGCAGAAAATTATTAATGAAATCATTGCTGAAGGTATGACTATATCTGAAAACTTTCAAGTATCTGCTGTGATTGAAAAGTTACCAAGTTCATGGGCCGAATACAAGAGAAGACTAAGGCATGAAACTGGTGAGATTACTATGATAGAACTGGGCAAGAAAATACAAGTTGAAGAGTTGCTGTGCTCAAAGGACAAGAATGTCTCCTCTGCAAGAGACATGTCAAACAAAGCTCATGTGATCGAACACAGGTTTGCTTCACTCAGTTTGGACCACAACAAGCGCAAGCCTAGCCCTCAAGGAAAAGGTAAATTTCAAAAACCAAAGTCTGCTATTGGTAAGATTAAGGGAGCTTGTTATGTCTGTGGTGTGTCTGGCCATATGGCAATGCATTGTAGAAAACGCAAAGATGCAAATTTTAAGAAACAAAATGTAAACTTGGCTGAAAGTAGTAAAAATGAATTTTCTGGCACGGTGTCTGAGGTTAACTTAGTTACCAATGTGAGAGACTGGTGGGTAGACTCTGGAGCTACCAAACATGTCTGCGGAAGCAAGGATATGTTCACCTCCTACCAGACAGTAGGAGAAGGAGAAAAACTCTATATGGGTAATTCTTCTGCAGCACAAGTTGCAGGAAAAGGAAAGGTTTCGCTGAAGCTTTCTTCTGGGAAAATCCTCACATTGAATGAAGTGTTACATGTACCAGACATCTGCAAGAATCTCGTTTCAAGTGGTGTGCTAGATGACAAGGGTTTTAAAATTGTTTTTGAGTCCGGAAAAGTGATTATCACTAAGGGTAGGGACTTTGTGGGAAAGGGCTATAAGGCTGAAGGCCTTTACAAATTATCTGTAATCTCTACTGAAATTAATAAAGTTGATTCTTCTTATGTTGTTGTCTCATTGAATATCTGGCATGGTAGACTTGGTCATGTAAATTATAATTCAATGAACAAATTGGCAAAATCTGGCTGCATTCCAAAATTAAATTTGGAATATCAACATAAATGTGAAGTCTGTGTAGAATCAAAATATGCGAAGAAGCCTTTTCAGAAAAATGTCCACAGAGTTTCTAATCCCTTAGAGTTAATTCACTCTGACTTAGTTGATATGAAATCAATCCAAACCAGAGGTGGAAAAAATGGTTTGTTACCTTCATAGATGACTGTACTAGATACTGTCATATCTACTTGCTTAAAGGAAAAGATGATGCTCTTGAGGCATTTAAATTATATAAATTAGAAGTAGAAAACCAGATGAGTACCACCATTAAAACTGTTAGGTCTGATCGTGGGGGTGAATACGTAACTCCAATAGGAGAATTTTGTGCGCAACATGGCATTATTCATGAGGTAACTCCTCCTTATTCACCACAATCTAATGGTGTGGCTGAACGGAAAAACCGAACCCTTAAGGAGATGATGAATGCCATGTTAATCAGTTCAGGACTACCGGCGAACTTGTGGGGGGAGGCCGTCCTCTCAGCTTGCTATATCCTGAACAGAGTGCCCCTTAAAGGAACAGAAAAATCACCGTATGAATTATGGAAAGGCAAACAACCCTCTTATGGATACCTCAAAGTGTGGGGGTGTTTAGCCAAGGTCTCTATTCCTCCACCTAAGAGGACTAAAATAGGACCTAAAACCGTTGATTGTGTCTTTCTAGGATATCCCGAGCACTCCACTGTCTAGAGATTTATGGTCGTGAGTTCCGATAACTCGGAAATTGGTATGAAACACCATTTTGGAATCTAGAGATGCTTCGTTTTTTGAAAATATTTTTCCAATGAAAACTGAATCTCGCGTGATACGTGTAGATCCTCTAGATGTCCCTTCTTCTAGCCATTCATTACCGGTAGAAGAAGATGAATCTGTTTATGAGCCAAGAAGAAGTAAAAGACCTAGATTAGAAAAATCTTTTGGGCCAGATTTCATTACCTGTTTAGTTGAAACTGATCCACAAACCTATAAAGAGGCCATGACTTCGTCTGAAGCTCCATGGTGGAAAGAATCCACTATTAGTGAGATGGATTCTATTATTCAGAATGAAACCTGGGAAATAGTAGATTTACCTCCAGGGAGCAAAACCATAGGTTGTAAATGGATCTTTAAGAGAAAACGTAAGGTTGATGGAACCGTGGAAAAATATAAAGCTAGACTTGTAGCTAAAGGCTATAAACAAATAGAAGGTGTAGATTTCTTTGACACTTATTCACCTGTCACTAGAATAACTTCAATTAGGTTGCTAATTGCAATTGCTGCAATCCATAACCTAGAGATACATCAAATGGATGTAAAAACTGCGTTTCTAAATGGTGAACTAGATGAAGAAATTTATATGGATCAACCCGAGGGCTTTGTGGTGAAGGGTTATGAAAAGAAGGTGTGTAGACTTAAAAAGTCTTTATATGGCTTGAAACAAGCACCTAAACAATGGCATGAAAAATTTGATCATGTAATGTTCTCTAGTGGTTTTAAAATAAATGAAGCTGACAAATGTGTTTACACTAAATCTGTCAATGATGCTTGTGTGATGGTATGCCTGTATGTTGATGATATGCTTATACTAGGTACAACCTTAGAAATCATTAATTCCACTAAGAACATGTTGAATGAGAACTTTGATATGAAAGACTTAGGTCCTGCTGATGTAATCCTAGGGATGAAAATTAGAAAGGAGTCTAATGGATTCAGTCTCAGTCAATCTCATTATGTTGAGTCAGTTCTCTAGAAATTTAACCAGTTTGATAGTAAACCTGCAAGTACTCCTTTTGACCCTTCCTGTAGACTCAAGAAAAACAAAGGCAATGGAGTCTCGCAACTTGAATATTCACGTGTCATAGGAAGTCTGATGTACTTAATGAATTGCACGAGACCAGACATTGCCTATGCAGTGAGTAGACTAAGTAGGTATACCTGTAATCCAGGACAAGAGCATTGGGATGCACTTTTCAGAGTGCTGAGGTATCTTAAATACACTTTAAACTTTCGGTTAAGTTATGAGAGATACCCTGCTGTTCTGGAAGGATACTGTGATGCAAACTGGATAGCAGACTCAGAGGAGTCTAAGTCTACGAGTGGATACGTTTTCACTCTAGGCTGTGGAGCAGTGTCTTGGAAGAGTTCCAAACAGACCTGTATCGCTCGATCCACTATGGAATCCGAGTTTATAGCGTTAGATAAAGCAGGAGAGGAAGCCGCTTGGCTAAGATGCTTGTTAGAAGATATTCCTCTCTGGCATAGGCCTGTGCCAGCTGTATCTATACATTGTGATAATCAAGCTGCAATAGCTAATGCTAAAAACAGCAACTATAATGGAAAATCTATTCATATAAGGAGAAGACACAATTCTCTAAAACAACTAATCTCAACTGGCGTTATTTCTGTTGACTTTGTGAGGTCTAAGGATAATATCGCGGACCCTTTGACGAAAGGCTTGTCCAAGGAGGTAGTTAGTAATGCATCGAGGGGGATGGGACTTAAGCTCATAAATTAAAACTTGCCATGAAGGATACTCAACCTTGCTGACTGGAGATCCCAAGATCAAGGTTTTGAATGAGACAACTAATTTGTGGTGGGTAAAAATTAAACACTATCAGAGAATTATTTTCTCTGTCCCTTCCCTATGGTGTAGACGTGATAGTGTGACTGCAAGTGAGGTTGACTTAGAGTAAAGTCTTAATGAGTTCTATAGTTTCAATTTAAGATTGAAATGGGGTGTAGCAGTTAACACTCTTGATAGAACTCACCTATCTGAATGAGGAAGTGGGTCGCTTCCTATGAGAACTGAGCTGATTCTCTAGAGAATTCTGAGAAACGGGATACGTCCAAGGCCAAAACGGACACAACGGCGTGAACTTAACAGCATTTTAAGAGATATCTCGCGTAAGGAGTTATTGAAGAATTACATTAAACGATGGCAGTTCAAGACATCACGTTCACTGACCATCAAGTAGTTCCGGTGCTTCTCACTAAGCAAAGGTTCAATTCCAAATGGTCACCTATTGCTTAAGAGGTATTTCTCGTTCTTTTTATTTTCCGATTTTTCGGTTTCGTCATTCATGTGGGGGATTGTTGGGAAATAAAAATGTTTTGTTACTAAAATTAATAGTTTATTACTTAAATTAATTTTGTTACTATAATTAGCTTGATGGGTGCTAGGATCACTAGTCCAAACTTGGGTGGAATTATAGCCATCCATTTTCACTTCTTAGTGAATGAGAAACCTTTGGTTATCCCACATTGGGCAAACCAAGGAGGAAGTTCATGCATATTACAACATATGTTCTATATAAGGAAAAGAACTAGTGGATTGGATATGTACTTGGGAAATGGACTAGTGGGAAAATGCATACATGTACAGTGCTTCGCACCGAAGCACCGCAGGCCGCGGGCTTGCGGGCTTGCGGAGCTTGCGGTGCTTGCGTGTGCTTTTGCGTGTGTTTTTGGCGTGAGCCTTGGTGTGAGCCTTGGTGCGACCCTTGGTGCGACCCTTGGTGCGACCCTTGGTGCGATCCTTGGTGCGAACCTTGGTGCGATCCTTGGTGCGACACTTGGTGCGACCCTTGGTGCGATCCTTGGTGCGACCATTGGTGCGACCATTGGTGCGACCATTGGTGCGAGCCTTGGTGCGAGCCTTGGTGTGAGCCTTGGTGTGAGCCTTGGTGCGAGCCTTGGTATGACCATTGGTGTGACCATTGGCGTGAGCCTTGGTGTGACCATTGGTGTGACCATTGGTGTGAGCCTTGGCGTGAGCCTTGGTGTGACCATTGGCGTGAGCCTTGGTGTGACCATTGGTGCGAGCCTTGGTGTGAGCCTTGGTGTGACCATTGGTGCGAGCCTTGGCGTGACCATTGGTGTGAGCTTGGCGTGTGCCTGGCGCGTGCTTGGCGTGTGCCTGCGAGTGCACACGTGTACCCATCAATGAGAAAACGTTTCTTTAATTTTAAATAAATATTTTACCGTTTGAATTAAATGGAAAATAAAATCATAAATAATTTTTTAATTAAAACAATCTTAACGTTTTGTTTTAATGGGGATTTAATATTTGAAATTAAATTTTCACCGTTTTAAAACTCAAAGGTTTACTTCTCCTATAAAAGAACAACATTGCTAAGGTTTTCGTTTACCCCAGTCACAGCCACTGTCCTGACGACTTTTCACCATCTTCTTGCTTTGTTTTGCGCACTAGTTTTATATTCTTATTTTCATCTTCTGTTAAGTTCACAACGGGCCAACGAGCTTTGCTAGCTGGGTTGGTATCAGGTGATTTTATCCTGAATTCAAGTTTGTCACTGAAAGGGTATAGCAGCATCTTCCTGAAGGTGTACCTGGCAAATATTGAGTTAAGGGCAGTCTGTTGAACAGGCGACTTCACCTCTCTGTGTTTGAGTGTGTGTGCATTTTAATTCTAACCCTCCCTTAATCATCTTCAAGTTCTCTGTGTTTGTTTCTCTCTGTTACAGGAAGTATATTATCCAACAAGGTGTTGATGGGTTAGATGGATTAGACAATGGAGGAGAAAAAGATGGTTAGAATGATGGGTTTTTCTATTCGAGTTGTTTATGATGATCATGGACGAGAAGAATGGAGAAGGCTGTCTCTGCCATTAATGGAATTTAATGAAGTGATGGAAGATGGAGCTCGAACTGAGCCATTGATGACAGTAAGGAGTTGTTCGCAGTTGGAGAAGAGTCTGTGGTGGTGGTTGGATTCGAATAGTAGAGTGAGGATGTTAGGATAAACCTGATGATGATTGGTAGTGAGGTTCGACAGCTGTGATGTGGTGTGAATTGTGATTGATGGTTTGATTCTTTGGTAATGATTCGAATGAATTGTGTGTTCGATGGCAGTTCCTGAGTTCCATGGAAGTTGATGGCTCAATCGTAATGTCAGTGATAGAATGACTCGAGCCTGGCAGAGGAATTGATGTCGTTGTTGGGTTGGAGTAGATGGCAGTTGAGGTGCAGTTGAAGATTGAACTCGAGCTGGTAATGTTATGAGGCAGTGGTCGATGAATTATAGTTGATAGCTCAAGAGAAGATGAAGTGAAATAAGGGTTTGAGTTAATTACTGTTGGAAGAGCTCGAGTAAACAAGAACGGAATTTGGTAGTTGAGTCTGTGTTGAAGTTCTTGTTAATGGCAGTGGGATGATAAAGAAAAATGGTTGATTGATAATGGCTTGGTGGCAGAGACGCTGAGATAGAGTGATGGTAGAGCTCGTGTTGATTGCTGCAGCGAAAGAGAAAGTTGAGGAAATAACACAGGGACGGATATAGTGTTTTAGCAAGATACAAAAGCATGGTCTCAACGGAGGAAAAAACAGTCGGAGAAAATGAACTTAAAATGATTTATTGGTCTTGGTAGGAATGGATCTTAGGACCAATGGGTCATTAAGGAACACTAGTTCATTTTTACTTTTGTGAATGAACCTTTAGTCCCACATTGGAGAGATTAAAGATGAATTCTTTCTTTATTACCACAAAAATTACATCTAAGAGAGGACCCTTAGGGTTTAGAAGCTTTTGTGGTTGGGGGAGGACTAAGGCAATGGGCTAGCTAGAGCAAACATACTTTTCACACATGTGCGCACCCACGCTGCAACCCAGCGGCTGTGGTTGCGGGTGTGACTGTGGCTACTGCTGCAGGAATGAGTATGCTTGCGGGTGCGGGTGTGACTGTAGCTACTGCTGCGGGAATGAGTATGCTTGCGGGTACGGGCGTAGCTGAGGCTGTGGGCCAACCAAGACTTACTTTTTTTTTTTTTTTTTTTGAACAAAACATATTTCATTAAATTATGTTTTAAATATGGGGGCGTCTGACCCGGCGATTATAAATCTTCTCATAATGAAAAATAAATTTTGACCTTTTTATTACCGTTTCAAAATTAAATTTCGCACATAATTTTTTTATTAAATATAAAATTTATTTTCATTTATTATTTCACTGATTTTACTCCATCTTTACCTATAAAAGAAAACACAATTCTTCATTTCAAAGTACTCCAGAGCAGGCTACTATCCCTAGCTCTTTTCCCCTATTCTTGCTTTGTTTTGCGCACATTGCTTGTTTATTTCCCTTCCCTATCAATTGTTGTTGAGTTCGTTTGAGGGTGATTAGTATTGTGCTTATACTAGTCATAACGTGCAGTTCTATCCTGGACACATCTCCTCTGTTGGGGTATAGCATCTTTCTTGAGGAGTACCCGAGGACTATTGTGTTAAGGACAATTTGCTGAGCAGGTGGCTCTGTCCTTGTGAGTGGATCAACTTCAGAGATTTCTCTAACGTTAACAATTTCTCCTATTTAGTGTTTATCATTGTTGCAGAACCAACAAAAACATGTATTGAGCATGTGCGAGTATTTAAGGAAAGAATGAATTCGTGTTCACACCGGATTTTCAGTTGGTCGGTGGGTTATCAAAAGTTTTATTTGGTATAAAACTCTGAAAGAGGCGGTGGTTACTCTCTATAAATAGGGTTGTGAATACTCTTCATACCTACCTCTCACGCCTAACTCCAACAAAAAGCTCATCTCAAACCTTCACAGAGTCAAACCTTCTCAAAAACTAGTTCCATCTCACATGTTTGCTTCCATCCAAGCCACACCTGCATCACCTACATTTCACAGTCCGCCAGTGCGTTATCACCACCATTCCACCAGCTCTGCTTGGATTTGCTAGTTTGGTTTGAATTCTAGTTTTATCGTTTTCTTTATATTTATTCGATATGAATTTCTTTATTATGTATAGTTAATTTTTATATTGATTACATATGATTTCTATGTTCCGACGTTTATTAGTTAATTAATTTATTTGGAGTTTTAATTATTTATCGATTGTTTTCACTACATCTAGGATTTATGATTGATTTCTAGATTGTTCAAGTGTACAATTGGATTAATCTATTGATCATTCTAGTGCTAGTAGAGAGTTGAAAAATCCGTAATTTTCGAGCACCTCCTACACAAGTAGATTACGTGAGACCTTGCAGAGGGATTCTGTGGAGCAATCGTGTGTGAAGACAACACGAGTAAGTGAAAAGAGCATACTGTGTTTAACTGATGGGATCAAAGTTAAATTCAAAAACCTTAAAATGTTCGATTGAGTTACATCTTGTAAGCAAACCTCAAGGTGGCTCAGTTGGATAGAATCCGGTGACTAAGCGTATCTGTTATCCGGTGATAGAAGGAGTTTTGGGATAACTAAGCGTACTTGCTATTCTACGATTGGTGATGAATGATTCTAACAAAGATAGATAAGTATACTACTCGAGTTAATGTTTGGTAACGACAAATGAATCCCTAATCATATTTCTTTCTTATTTTTTTATTTTTTTTATTTTTAGTTAATTAATTCATAAACCCCCTTTTTCAGTATTTATTCTAGTTTAGCTAATCTAAATAACATCTCAGTTACACAGCTCTATGTAAGAACAATCCTTACTACCGGTATATTACTGGCTAATTAGTGTGAAATATATTGATTAATTTTTTGCACTTACGACATGCAACACTTACTTCGGTAAAATTTCTATTATCATCAAAGGCGCAAGAGCCACACTTTGAATTCTTCTCACTAGATAACCTGGCGCAAGAGCCACTCAAGTTTAACCTATTGAAAGCATTTATCTCTATGAATTAGACTAACTTAAGAAATTTGGCGCAAATGCCTCTCAAAATTAACTTAGGTTACGCTTCTACACATAATTTCATGGCAACATCCCGTCGTTAGAAATTATGCTATGCTACTTGTGACTAGAGTTTTTTGACAATTCTGGTCTCAAACCCTAATTTAGCTATAAATATGAATTTATAATTATTTAATTCGAGCAATAATTCAATCATATATGCCGTTATAATTAATAGAACATAAGCGATATTAAAGAAAAATATAAATACTAATAATGAATGCTTTAATTAATAATCATGTACTAGACTTCAGACTATATCTCCAACAATTGAGATTAAATTAGCACATAATGGATTTCTTAAAAACCCATGGAAAATAATAAGTAGAAATTAAAAGCAAACCTTAGGCTGTAGAAAAGTCTTCAACTCCAAAGTTGTAGGTGTCTGAAACCTAGTTACCAATTCTTCGAATTATACACGAATTATTCCGAATCCGTTTTATATATATATCACACGCGTACGTATGGAAGCCCGACTTAGTTTAGCGAATTTTCATCTTGAAACGAATTATATGCGTATCTACAAATTAACAAACTATACATCCCGTATAATACTTTGCCACATCATCGCTGCCTCACCATTATTAATCTTCTAAAATTTTATTTCTTTTAGAAAATGGGGATACCGAAGGATTTTGAGCTCGTGGTTATGGATATGCCAATGAAGTTCATTAAAATTATTAAACCATAGTAAAAATAACATATTTTAGAAGCTAATATATGCCGAATTTATCTTTCCAAATTCATATCTCTAAAACGAATTTACACATACGTATACCGTTCGGGATTATTGCTGAATCACGAACCGTGGACCGGATTTTTGACGAAATTTAATTTTTATGAATTCGTATAATAATCGTATGTTTGTCGTTCCGTACGTTTGCCGAATTCTGGATTGCTAACTAGGACTCTGAAACACATTAATTAGTATCAATTAGTTATGCTTTCTTTGCTATTTATCGTTTATCAATTGGTTATGCTTTCTTCAGAGTCATTTAAGAAAAAGAAGAAAAAATAAACGCAAAACGGGAAAATCGCCAATTAACGGGCAAATGTTATTCGCAGCCAAACATATGCTAAGGGTCGAACCAGTCATTCAAGGCGTTGTAGAAGATTCATGCATATCACTATTGAATCAGGGATGCCACCATTGTTTCATTATGTCATATTTAAGTGGCTGCCCATAACTAGTTTAGGGGTGCCTTAGTCTGGTTGCTTTTCTTTAACCTAAAACTAGTTTAAGTCGAATAGTGGTAGCTTCTTTAGGTCAGATAAAAGACCAGGTTCACCACTACAACGCCGACAACTCGGAGAAAGAAATGGAGAGAAATGACGAAGAACAGATCTGAGAGATGAAGCTATTGATGGGTTCGAATTAAACAAATAAGAAGAAATAGAAGAAACTGAATTTCATGGGTTTTTACTGATTTTGTGATTGAGATAGAAGAGAAGGGTTCTCTCGAGTTAAAAGGTAAGGCAGTGAAAGAAAATGATATAATTGGTGTTGTTGTGATGAACAAGAGATGGTGATTTTTGTGTATGCTGCTGTTGCGAAGAATTGAAATGAGTTATCGCAGATTTGATGGATCTGTGAGCAAAAAAGGTGGGGTTTTGCTATGATAGAATTCCTGTGAATAAAAAGCTGAAATGCTTTAGGGTTTGAGGTCAATCGAAGAATTGAATCGCGATGTTGTTGGTAATTGAAATACCATGAAGGTTGCAATGGTTTTGAATGATTGGATTAAATGGGTTGTTTGAAGTGCCTTTGTAGCGAAAGGAAGGGTGATTAGATAGGTTTGTGTTGGGGTCTGTGATTTGAGTTTTCAGCAAGTTGAGATGGATTCTGAGTTTGATTTGAAGCCAAGAATGGAAAAACAGGAAGATAAATCGAAGAGAAAGAGGGGTTGTTTGGATTGAGTTCTTGTGTTGCTGCCATTAGTTGGAGGTGTTTAATTGTCAAATAGATAAGAGTTTGAGATGTTTTGAATGGTTTAATGTGAATGAATGAAATTTTCAAGGACAAAGTATAATGGCCTGAATTTGGCCAGAAATTATCTAGATACAGGGGAAACTCTGTCGAAATCAGGACCCTGGCGAGCTGACTCACTGAGTCAGATGAACCGATCCAATCCAATCCAATCCAATCCAATCCAAATGAATAAGACCAATCAGCCGGGTTAGACCAGCTGATTCCCTCATGAATTCCTTGACCGTCAGTTGACTAGTATAACTAACCATGACCTTTAGTTGACTCAGGTGACTAGCTGACAGTACTATTCCGGTACCGGATTCCGGCAATGATCCCAGTTTTCCGGTGACTCAATTTTGACAGAATTTCCCGGAGGCTTATTTTTACTCATGGGTTTAATGGGCTATTGTCTAAACATTGATTATTTCTTGGACATAGAAGTTAGATGAGTTTGACCTAGTTCAGGAAACAAGAAGAGCTATAAAAGGGAGAGTCTTCTGCAACTTCTACACGCTTTTTACATATGATTTTTTGGAGCACGGAAGCGTCTTTCTCTTTAACGCATCTGAGGTTTGCAATATTTTATCTTCTTCTTTATTTTAATATAAGTATGAACTCCGTAGCTATGAGTAGCTAAACTTTTTTATTATTGGTTAAGGATCAAAGTTGATTTCCCAAATATGGTATTTGATTAATATATTGGTTTATCTCAATATTTGTCGTTTATGATTTATTGTTTATAACTTTTGCATGATTTGAACACTTTTTTTCTTGAGTCCGGAATAAATTTAACTTGTTTTTACATCTAAAGATAAATTAGGGTTTTCAACACAAAAAAGTTGACGAATTCTGGTTTCAATTAACATAAATGTGGTTGTTGCTTGTAGTGATACATCCTAGCAATCACATATGAATCATAACATTTGCTAAATTGAATTAGTGCGTTTTCCACGTTCATTTATATTCATTAACCTTATTTCACAAAACATAATGCTCATGAGGAATTAAACTTGATTAGTGCTTTTACACGTTCGACTGTTCTCTAAGTAGAATTCATACTCGTATCTTTTTAATGTGTTTGTAATGATTTTTGGAAATAAACGGGATATTCTTGCGATCAAGGTATTCTAGGATTTTTCACAATGAGAGATTAAATACCATTTCTAGTTATTGATACAAATACATATTTGTGAATGATACAATCCCTTAACCAATACATTCTCAACTCTTGATTACTCTCAACTATTTACTTTGCTTTTGTTTTAGTTTTTAGTACTTTCATAAATTCTGAAAAATCCCCCTTTGTTACTTAAGAAATTGAAATTGAATAACAACAATAGCCTCCCTTGGTACGGATATTTCTTACCATATACTTAATCTAAATCTTATATAAGTGAGAAAGTGAATATAATTTTGACGTGCTACGACACACATCAAATTTTGGTGCCGCTGCCGGGAGGCAAAACGGATTGTTATTTTGTTTTTGATTTCTTGTTTTATTTTAGTTTCTAAGTTAGTTTGTGAGAATCTTATTTTAGGTACCATCTCCTTTGTGAATGCCTAAAGAGGGCAAACCAAGTTCCATTAGTAAACATCTTTGATCAGGCAGTCAACTAAGATAATTTATTCGAGTCGTGAATACTCCACTTCCTCCTAGTTCTTCACCAAGTGAATTTTAAGATTCAAATAAAGAGGAAGAACAATAATAGATGAACGGTGAAACTGATCCTCCACCGGTTAGGAAGACAATCAAAGATCCGAGGTCTCTATCGTTTAATCAGCAAAAGCTTTGTATTAACTTAGAGGATTTAATTAAGATTAAATCTTACCCGATTCATTGGTTACCAAAGTTTAAATGGCTTCCAGGAGATGATCCAAATCGTCATCTATAAATTTTTCAACATAGGTTGACAAGTTTGAAGCCAACTGGGGATGATCAACAAAAAGCTTTACTGACATCTTTTCCATTCTCTTTGACTGATTCTGCAGAAGAATAGTTTTATTATCTTCCACCTGGGAGTATTACAACATGGAACGATATGCAAAGAGTGTTTTTACAAAAGTACTTTCCTGTCTCTAAAGTACCAACTATTTGTAAAGCAATTAGTTGGATTGAATAAGTTTGGTGAAACTCTTTATGATTACTAGGAAAGGTACAAGAAGTTGTTAGCAAGCTGCCCACATCATCAGATTTCTGAGCAACTTATAATGTAATATTTTAATGATGGTTTGCTTCTGCCCGAAAGAAAATTTATTGATGCAGCTAGTAAGTGGTGCATTGTTAAACAAAACCATTGACGAGGCTACATAATTGATTGAGAATATGGATGCAAACACCTAGCAGTTCAACACAAGAGGTGTGTGAATGACTAGAAGGGTTCATGAGGTTACTTCTTCACTGCACCTAGAGCATATAATTGGTAATATGGAGAAGATGATGCAACAAATAGCTGCAGTGATCATTCCCGCTTATGAAGAAGAGGCCGAACAAGTGGATGCATTATTCCCAACTTAGCGGAGACAACGGTATGATCCTTATTTCAACACTTACAATCCAGGGTGGAGAGATCATCCCAATTTCAGTTATGCGAACAAGCAAGCAGCAGTTCTAGGGTCGGTTTTCAATCATCCCAGTAGGTTCCAACAACAGGCACAACAACCACAACCAGTTCAGAACTCAGTATCATCGGAATTACTTTCTATGATAAGGAATCTAACCACAATAGTGCAACAGAATCAACAAAAATCAGATGTCAACCAACAAAAAACTGATAGTGCGATTAGAGGGTTGCAAACACAAATGGGTTCGATGGCTGGTGAGTTGAATCAATTGAAGGAGCAAAATAGCATGAAACTCCCTTCTCAACCTCTTAACCCAAGAGAAAGTGTTAATGCTATTATGTGAGAAGTGATACACAACTTGTGCAACCTAGAGTTACCGATATGGGAAATACAAAGAACCAAAAGAGGAAGGTTTCGGAGGAAGAGAATTCTGACTTTCCTCAAATGGAAAACGTATCTAAATCTAGACCTAGATCGTATCTACTTTCGTTCCCCCTAAACCTTTTCCTGGAAGGTTTTCTAATGATAATAAGAAGGTGGAACAAGAAAGAGAGAATTTAGATACTAATACGGGCAATATGGAGACCCAAAACGAACCGGTTTTGGAGAAAAAAGAGTGTTGATTTTCCCTAAACTACCGAGGTGACTAAATCTAACTCTAAAAGTCCTATTTCTGCTTATGTTCCTATTTTACCTTTCCCTCATAGATTCGATAATTTTAAGAAGGTGAAACAAGAAAAGGAGATTTTAGACATCTTCAAGAAGATTCATGTGAACATTCCACTAATAGATGCAATATGCGCAAATTCCTAAGTATGCTAAGGTCTTGAAGGATTTATATACCAAGAAGCAACGGTTAATTGGTAATGAGGTTATGAGTGTAGGGGAGAACACTTCAGTGGTCTTGCAAAAGAAACTCCCACCCAAATGCAAGGATCCCGGTGGTTTCACTATTCCCGTGAGATTGATAAGAAAAAGTTTGGAAGAGCTATGCTTGATTTATGAGCATCTGTTAATGTTATGCCATCATATATTTATGATTCTTTAAATTTTGGTCCATTGAAACAAACTAACATTGTTCTTCAACTTGCGGATCACACTAATGTCTACCTTAGGGGTATTATTGAGGATGTCCTTGTGTATGTTTAGTTTTTCCAGCTGATTTTTGTGTTCTAAAAATGGATAGTGGTTCAGATGCATCCATACCCTTGTTAATTGGGATACCATTAATGAAAACGGCTAAAACTGTTATTGATGTGGACAAGGGAACACCCACGATGAAGTTTGATGACGAGATAATTCGTTTCAACATCTTTGAAGTCATGCGGTATCCAAGTGATGTTCATTCGGGTTTCCACAATGTGTTGGACGCCGGCTAAGGCGTAATAAACAAGTACAGAGTCGGGATGACGACTTTAAAACGCTTCATGGGAGGCAACCCCTTGGTTTAGTATTTCTTGTATTTTTTTTGTTATTTTTCTGAATTTTCATATAGTTATAGGATTCGCACCTTGATTTTACATTGGATGAATCAATTTACATTGAGGAAAATGTAAAGTTTAAGTGTTGGGGAGTGTTAAACGTATAGAATTCTTAAGTATTCACTTAGCATGAAGCCTTCAACTTTTAGATATCTTAGAGTCACTTAGAATACTTATAGATACGTTTACATACGGTGTTCTTACCGAAATAATTGAACTTAGAAGTATTAGAGAACTATATTCGGGTTTCTTAGTTGTTGAGAGGCTAAAGATGACAAAAAGGGACTTAAACCGTCGGTATCGAATATAGTATAGAGAAGCTGATCAATTATTACCCATATATGAGCGGGATACCAAACCTTCAACTTTTTGTACATGTCTAAATTGTTGTATGTTTAGAGTGTTTCATCTGTGCAAACTCCGAGTAGAATGATGAGCGAATCAAACTCGAACCATTCCAGCACTACTTTGAGATTTCTTGAGTGCTAATTCTATCAATCATGAGGGTGCCATCAGAATTACGAAAAAACCTTACCTTGTAGTTTGATTTGCAGTTAGAAACATTCTCTCTCTCTCTCTCTCGACAACAACAGGTCCATAGAAACACCATCATCATCAACAAGCGGAACAACACAAATTTGAAGAAAGTTGATGAAGTTCAAGGTTTACAAGCAACACTACAAGAGAAAAATGTAGATTCAAAGTAAAGAAACAATATAAGGAACAAATTATATATACAAGTTGAAGACTTATGTACAAGAGTGAAGAAATTAAAAGAAGTGAATTTTCATGAACCTTATAATACTGAGACAATACAAGTTGTGAAGAATTAAGTGGTAAAGTCCTTTTCCCCATGACGATATTGATAAGTGCATAATTCACATGTTTATAGTGTCAAATCCGTACTAATATTTTTTATAATTCTTGCATATATCTTGTTATTACTTTGTTTTATATTCTATTTGTTTCTTTAGGTGAATCATCCGAAAATCAATGAAAATGGTGTTGAAAAGAGCTAAGAAGAGGGAAGGAGTTCATTCCGGCATAAAAAGAAGTATCTAGAGCTGAATATACACTTTTGAAGTGAAAATCCAGAAGAGTTTACGGCTTGGAAAGTCCCACTACGTAGCCGTAGAACAAGTCAAAGAAAAGGACCATGTTTCAGATCTACTTACGTCTAAGAATTTATAGAAATCTAGCCATAGAACTGGGAGTTATACAAGAACTATGTCAGATTTACGGCAAGGAAATCATCTCAACCAAGCCGTAAAAGAAGAGTTTGCAAAAGAAGTGTCAGAGTTAGATTTACGGTTAGGAAATTACACCTAAACTAGCCGTAAACTTTGATGAAAATATATGAATATTTTAAGGACACCATCTTGTATAGGACGAAGAGACGAATCCAACGCAAAAAGAATGAGGTTAATCGGACGACGTATGATGAAGTTATGGCCAAAACGGTGGAGTAAAGAAGTATGATCCAGGCTCAGTTACGGCTAGGAATGCCTAGCACGACCCAGCCGTAAGTGACCCGGACTTTCACCCCCAAAACTCATCTTTAGTTACGGTTGGGTCGTGGGATCAATTCCCAGCCGTAGGCGGATTACTTGGCACGTTTATGGAATTCTAAAACGAGTAAAACATGGTCCCGGAAGGATTCTAAACCCTAGAAAAGAAGGAAACTTAGTTCCAATGAGATTTTAAACCCTAGAAAAAGAGCAGACTTGAGGGCCAAGAATTGGATGCTATAAAATAAGATATCTAAGGCTCAAACAAGATGCATATTATATATTCTACATCACTAAATCATATCTCGTACCTCTCATATCACACCTTCTACATCTTAAACCTAGGGTTTACCCTTTAGGGGGAAATCATTCTTCTTTGTACTATGAATAGCTAATCCTTTGTTGATCAAGGATGAATTCAATGTTCTAAGCATGAAGCTATATTAGTTAATACAAGTTTGTTTGAAGTTATTATCATCATCGGTTTTTTTCACTATATCTAGGATTTATGATTGATTCTTAGATTGTTTGGGTGCGCAACCAAGTTATTCTATTTATAATTCTATCACTAGTAGAGAGTTGTGAGATACATGTAATAGTCGAACACCTCTTACATAAGTACATAACGCGAGACCTTGCAGAGGGATTCTTTGGAGCAATTGCGTGTGAAGACAACACTAGTAAGCAAACCAAGCTTATGCGTTTGATGCTAGGATCAACCTAAATTCACAAACCCTAATGCATTCGATTGGGTTACACCTTGAAAGCATATTCATGGTGGCTCAGATAGATAGAATCTGGTAGTCGAGCGTTTCCGTATCCAGTGATAAAAGGAGTTTTGGGGATAACAGAGCTTATTGCTATTCTACGGTTGGTGATGAATGATTCGAAAGATAGATAAGTATACTAGTTTAGTCAACGTTTGGTAGCGGCGAAGGAATTCTTAATCATCTTTTGTTCTTATTATCTTTTTAGTTAATTAAAACTCAAAAAACCCCTTTGACTTTTACTTTATTTTATTTTTGCTAATTCAAATAACATCCCAATTACACAGCTCTCTGTGGGAACGATCCTTATCATCGCTATATTACTGGTTAATTAGTGAGAAATATATTGAGTAATTTGTTGCACTTCCGACACGCATCAAATTTTGGTGCCGCTTCCGGGAAGCAATTGCTAATTGATTTTTTATTTCTTTTAGTTTTTTTTAGTAGTTTAGATATTTTCACGTTTTTCTTTAGTGTTTTTCAGATTTTTAGGTTTTCGTGGTGTTAAAAACTCGTTGAAGGTGTTCAACTCTCGTCAAAAGCGGGAGTCAAATTCTAAAAACAGGTTATAAGTATCACTTTTGGTTGTTGTTTTTTTTGATTTTAGATTTTTGTTTAAATATTTCTTATGAGTCATCATATTTCCTTACGGAAATAACATGTTCGGTCCACAAGATCAATCATATAATAGTAATTATCAATATGGTTATCAATCTCAAAGTTATGACAACTACCAACCATACAAGGGGTATAACCAAAACCAATCTTTTGGCTATGGTCAATATCCAAGGAACCTTATGATTATTCTTATACATGCTAACAACCTTATGACGGGTATATAAGGGAACAATCACGAGGATGGAAGGATAGTTATACTTATGATCATTTGTTTTCTAGTAACGTGCAGATGTCAGAGAGTTTGGAACTCAAAACTTATGATACCGAATCAAGACCTACTCCTCTTTATCATGCCTTTTCTTCACTCATTCCAAAAGAAGAGATATGGTCTTTAAATTCTATGAGTAATGGACGAAAACGTATAATTATCAGAAAACTTTCTAAGCAATATGATCAGTTAGAGAAAGCCGGAGCATCAGAAGAGACTCTTAAAGGAATTAACAAGGCCATACGAACAGAACTTCAACGTCGTTGGGGTATTGGATATTATGAGGTTGACGAAGATTCTGATGAAGATGAGCAACCTTTGGAAATTCCTTGCAATAGCGGTTAAGTTATTCCAACTCCGAATCTTAATAATTATCACTTGCCTATTCAAAATGAGGAGAATGGATATGACATAACGGTTGTTATAAATTGTGTAACATACTCGAACGAAGATCTTAGGATTTGCACCAATGAACTAAACTTTCTGGGAGAGGATTCCGATTTCGATGAAGAGGTTGTTAAAGAGATAGTAATTGAGAATGAAACCAAATTGAATGGTTTTGTGGAAGACCCAATTGAGCTTACCAAGGATTATAATGATGCTGAGATTTCGATTGAAGCAGAATCTGACGAAAAATGTTTTTAAAAGAGTTTGATAGAGGACAACGATATACATGAGGTAATTATTTTTTATAGATTTCTTTAAGAATGATGAGGGTCCCGTAATACAAGAGATCATGAAAGGTTTTTCTAATCATTTGCATACCTCTATATCTTTTAATCCTCCACGGATCGAAATAGTTTCCCAAAAGGTTGTTCCGATTTTTAAGGAGCTACATCACTTAGGTTGAGTATATATGCTATAAATATTCTAAAGAATTATTTTTCTTCTAATTATCCACCATTAGATGTGTTTGATTCTAGCATTGTGCAGGTTCACCGAGAGGAACCCAAAGAAGTTCCCGCATTCTATGTTCTTTATACACTTCCAAGTGTAGAAAAGACTAAGTATCGGGGAACCTTCTACCAAATAACAATTTTCTTACTTTATTCTTATGCTAACGTTTTTGTGAAGCTGTTATCAGAATTGCAGATTGTTTTCTGGGTGGATCCCCAGATTGTTAGTTTATGGGCGCTAATCAGAAGGTCAGGCTGAGGATGTTAAACTAAGCGCTGAGTGGGAGGCAACCCATTGGTTTTGTATTTCTTTCCCTTTATTTTGATTTTTTATTAGTTTTCATATCAATACTTGATTTCCCATTTTGATTTTACATTGGATGAGTCAATTACATTAAGAACAATATAAAGTTTAAGTTGTGGGAGTATTTACATATTTGCATATAAAGTTTTTAGCTTTAGTTTTTAATTTTTGCATAAACCTCCAACTTTTAGATATTTTAGAGTCACTTGGTATACTTCTAGATAAGTTTACATATAGAGTTCTTACTGAAATAACTGAACTTAGAAGTATTAGAGAACTATATTCAGGTTGCTTAGTTGTTAAGAGGCTAGAACTGACAAAAAGGGACTTAAAATGCCGGTAGAAAATACAGTATTAGAGAAGTTGATCATTCACTACCTATGAGTGAGGCACCAAACCTTCAATTTTCCGTTTAGAGTTTTTCATCTGCGCAAATTCCGGGTAGAATTATGAGCTATCAAACCTCGTCCAAATTTCAGCACTACTTTTTGATCTCTTGAGTGCTAATTCTGTCAATCACGAGGGTGTCATCAGAATTGCTAACTCTATCTTGTAGTCTTGTTTGCAGTTGGCAACATTCACCCGACAACAACAGGTCCATAGAAACACCATTATCATCAACAAGCGGAGCATCACAAATTTGAAGAAAGTTGAAGACGTTCAAGGTTTATAAGCAACAGTACAAGAAAGAGGAAGTTTCATACTCAAGTGAAGCAACAATACAAAAAACAGAATTATATATACATGATGAAGACTTATGTACAAGAGCAAGGAAATCAAAAGATAATAGTTAATGAAGTTTATGATATCGGGACAATACAAGTTGTGAAAAATCAAGTGGTAAAATCCTTATCCCACGGCCATAGTAGTTGTATTTTATTATTTATTTATTTATTATTTATTTTTAGTTTTTAGCTTTTATTTGAAGTAAAAAAAAGTAAAAGAAAAAAAATAAAAAAAAAAAGTAAAAGAAAAAACGAAAAAAAAAAAGTTTTATCATTGCTTTAGCTAGTTTCTTTTTGTATTCATTCAATAAAGCTGTGGGGAAGAAGAAATTTATAAAGAAGTTTCAAACAAAAAAGAATTGAGAAAAAAAGTTACAGTTGTCAAGGTTCTACGAAGTTCAAGAGTTTATCATCAACATTTGAAGACCGAAAATGTTTCTATCGGATGTTGTGAGAGTGATGTTGATTTTGAAACGGATGAGAAGGTAAGTAAGCGTTCCTATCCTTACATAGTGGTTGATTTTCTTTCGTAGAGATTATCAGAAAAAGGGGTTCTGTTTCGTTCCACGTTCTATGGGATAACATCTTCATATAATTCAGAAGGTTTCTTTTTCTTTCCACCATTCAACGTGTGCAAGATTTCTATCTTCATTCTTGCCTGCACACATGAGAACCATAAAGTGCGTTTTTTGAATGTCAATTTTATAAAACCCTATTGGTGAGGCAGAAGCCGTAACATTCGATCAGTCTCGAGGCTGGATTCTTTCATATGGTGGTTTTCTCCTAACTTAATAGTTAAGCATGAAAATAATGTTCTTTGGAATTTCTAACTTTTTATTAATAGTTTGTAGAAACTTCATATCCTCATAGCTCTTTGGATGCTTGTGACTTTGAAGTCGGAGTAGGTTTTGTGGGTATACCTCTTGTAAACCCTCACGAAACTATAACTCGTCCACTAGGGACACCTAGGGGTTTAAAGGCTAGTTGCACATGTTAAGTGCAACCGTATACTCGACGAAAGGGAGTTGTTGTATTTTAATTTAGTTTAGATAGTAGTTTGCTCAAGGACTAGCAAAAGCTAAGTGTGGGGGGATTTGATAAGTTCATAATTCACATGTTTATATTTTCAAATCCATACTAATATTTGTTATAATTCTTGTATATTATCCTGTTATTACTTTGTTTTCTATTTAATTTGTTTCTTTAGGTGAATCATCCGAAAATCAATTAAAATGGTGTTGAAAGGAGCTAAGAAGAGGGAAGGAGTTCATTCCGGCATAAGAAGAAGTATCTAGAGCTGAATATACACTTTTGGAAAGAAAATCCAGAAGAGTTTACGGCTAGGAAAGTCTCACAACGTAGCCGTAGAACAAGTCGAAGAAAAGGACCATGTTTCAGTTCTACTTACGGCTAGGAATTTATAGAAAGCTAGTCGTAGAACTGAGAGTTATACAAGAACTATGTCATATTTACGGCTGGGAAATCATCTAAAACAAGTAAAACACGGCCCCGGATGGATTCTAAACCCTAGAAAAGAAGGAAACTTAGTTCTAATGGGATTTTAAACCTTAGAAGGAGAGGAAACTTGAGGACCAAGAATTGAATGCTATAAAATAAGATATCTAAGGCTCAAACATGATACATACTATATATTCTACATCGCTAAAATCATATCTTCTACCTCTTATATCTCACCTTCTACATCTTAAACCTAGGGTTTAACCTTTAGGGGGAAACCATTCTTCTTTGTAATATGAGTAGCTAATCCTTTGTTGATTAAGGTTGAATTATATGTTCTAAGCATGAAGCTATATTAGTTAATACAAGTTTGTTTGAAGTTATTATCATCATCGTTTGTCTTCACTATATCTAGGATGTATGATTGATTCATAGATTATTTGGGTGCGCAACCAAGTTATTCTATTGATCATTCTATCACTAGTAGAGAGTTGTGAGATACATGTAATAGTCGAACACCTCCTACACAAGTAAAGAACGCGAGACTTTTGCAGAGGTATTCTTTAGAGCAATTTCGTGTAAAGACAACACTAGTAACCAAACCGAGCTTATGTGTTTGATGCTAGGATCAACCTAAATTCACAAACCCTAATGCATTCTATTGGGTTACACCTTGATAGCATATTCATGGTGGCTCAGATGGATAGAATCTGGTAGTCGAGCGCTTCCGTATCCAGTGATAAAAGGATTTTTGGGGATAACAGAGCTTATTGCTATTCTATGGTTGGTGATGAATGATTATAACGAAAGATAGATAAGTTTACTAATTCAGTCAATGTTTGGTACCGACAAAGGAATTCTTAATCATCTTTTCTTCTTATTATCTTTTTTAGTTAATTAAAACTCAAAAACCCGTTTTGTCTTTTACTTTATTTTAGTTTTGCTAATCCAAATAACATCTCAATTACACAGCTCTCTGTGGGAATGATCCTTATTATCGCTATATTACTAGTTAATTAGTGACAAATATATTGAGTAGTTTGTTGCACTTACGACATGCATTTGATATTAGTTCATCATATGTTTTATTTTTTTATTTTTTAGTTTGCATTTAATATTTTATTGTCTAAAAAAAAAATCAGAAAACATATACGTAAAAATATCAGAAGAAAAGAAAAAGTAAAAAATATTTTATAGCTTTAGTGTATATTTCTTTTTGTATTTATTCGTTAAGGCCGTGGGAAAGAAGAAATCTATAAAGAAGTTTCAAACATCAAGAATTTGAGAACAAAATAGTTAGAAATTATCGAAGTTCTATGAAGCTCAAGATTTCATCATTTACATCCGAAGACGAAGACGTTTCTATGGGACGCTGTGAGAGTGGTGCTGATTGTAGAATGTACGAGAATGTGAGTGAGGATTCCCATCCTCGCATATTAGAGATCATCAGAAAAAGGTTCTTTTCTTCCCACGTTTATATGGGATATTCAAATATAATACGAAAGGTTTTCCCTTCATATTATTTAACGCGTGTAGGATTTATATCTTCATTCCTGCCTGCACACATGAGAACCATAAAGTGCGTCTTTTGAGTGCATATTCATAAAACCCTACTGGTGAGGCAGAAGTCGAAACATTCGATCGCTCTCGAACCTGAATTCTTTCATATGGTGGTTTTCTCCTAACTCAAGAGTTAAGCATGAGAGTAATGCTCTTTGATACATCTAACTTATTATTATTAGTGTGAATTTTTTTATGTACTCTTATCTCTTTGGATGGATGTGCTTTGTAATATTTGAAATTTGAATGAGGTTTTGTGGGTATACCTCTTGTAAAACCTCATGAGATTATAACTCATCCACTAGGGACACCTAGTGGTTTAAAGGCTTGTTACACATGCAGGTGTAACCGTACCCTCAACGAAACGAAGTTGTTATATTTTAGTTTAGTTTAATTTAGTTTACTCGAGGACTAGCAAAGTCCAAGTGTGGGGGAATTTGCTAGGTGTCTGAAACACCTTAATTAGTATCAATTGGTTATGCTCTTTGCTATTTATCTTGTACATTATGTGTATTACGTTTGTTTTCTATTTTATAGGCATTTTGGAGTCATTTGAGCAAAAGAAGAAGAAAAAAGATTAAAATGGCAAAATCGTCGATTAACGAACAAATGTTATTCAAAACCAACCATATTCTAAGGGACGAAAAAGTCATTCAAGGTATTGTAGAATATTTAGGCATCTCAGCTGCCACCGTTCTTTGATTATGTCATATTTAAGTGGCTGCCCATAGCTAGTCAAGGGGTGCCTTATTATGATTCCTTTTCTTTAACCTAAAACTAGTTTAAGTCGAATAGTGGTAGCTTCTTTAGGTTAAATAAATGACCAGGTTGACCACTACATCGCCAACAGTTCGAAGAGAAAAATAGAGAAAAATGACGAAGAATATATATGAGAGATGAAGCTATTGATGGGTTCGAATTAAACAAATAAAAAGAAATTCATGAAACTGAGAAGAATTTCTTGGGTTTTACTGATTTTGTGATTGAGATATAAAAAAGGGTTGTTCTCGAGTTAGAAGGTATGACAATGAAAGAAAATGATAGAGTTGGTGCTCCTGTGATGAACAAGAGATGGTGATTTTTGTGTATGTTGCTGTTGCGAAGAATTGAAATGATTTATCGCAGATTTGATGGATCTGTGAGAAGAAAAGATGGATTTTGATGTGATGGAATTCTTGTGAAGAAAAATCTGAAATGAGTTATAGTTTGAGGTCAATTGAAGAAATGAAGTCGATGATGTTGGTGATTGAAATGCCATGAAGGTTGTTCACAATGCTTTTGAATGATTGAATTAAATGGGTTTTTTTGAAGTGCCTTTGTAGGGAAAGGAATGGTGATTAGGTAGGTTTGTGCTAGGGTCTATGATTTGAGTTTGCAGCAATTGGAGATAGATTATGAGTTTGATTTGAAGCCGATAATGGAAGAACATGGAAAATAGATTGAAGAGAAAGAGGGGTTGGTTGGATTGAGTTCTTGTGTTGTTGCCATTAGCTGGAGGTGTTTAATTGTCATATAGATGAGAGGTTGAGATTTTCGGAATGGTTTAACGTGAATGAATGAAATTTACAGAGAAGGACAAAGCATAATGACCTGAATTTGGCGGGAAATTATCCAGATACAGGGGAGACTCTGTCAAAATCAGGAGTAGCGAGCTGACTCATTGAGTCAGATGAACTGATCCAACCTAAATGAATAAGACCAATCAGCCGAGTCAGACCAGCTGCCTCGGGTAGCTGATTCCCTCATGAATTCCTTGACCTGCAGTTGACTGGTATAGTTAACCATGAACTTTATTTGACTCAAGTGACTGGCCAACGATATTATTCCGGTGACCGGATTCCTGCAATGATCCCAGTTTTCCGGGAAATAAATTTTGACATAATTTTCTGGAGACTTATTTTTACTCATGTGCTTAATGTGATATTATCTATACATGGACTATTTCTTGGACATAAAAGTTAGAAGAGTTTTACCTAGTTTTGGAAACAAGAAGAGCTATAAAAGGGAGAGTCTTCTAACACTTCGATAAACTTTATACATCTGATTTTTTGGGGAGCAAAGAGCCCCAATCTCTTTCATGCATCTAAGGTTTGCATTATTTTATCTTCTTCTTTATTTTAATATGTGTATGAACTCCATAGCTATGGTCGTGACTGTTGTAACGCGTTTTGTTTGGTGTAAGTATATTTCAGACAAAAAACGCGTTTTTTTTTAAATAACAGGTGTGATATTTGTTAAATAGATAAACTAGATAAATGATGATCTAAATTTCCTATCTAACGGTTTTAACATGCGTCAAAATGGTTACAAAGGGTTTAACGTTGTTACTACGTTTTTTTGATTTTATTTGTTTATTCATTTACTTTGATTTTCTTAATTGTAATTTTTAATCTTTTATTTTATGAATAAAAAATTAAAAAAAATAATATTTTTTGTATTCCTTTTTTTCTAAAAAAAACAGGTATAACGGGTGTGAAAACGGTAAAAACAGTCTATAAAACTTATGTTAAAATGTTATTTAGAAGAAAAAAAACGTAAAAAATTAATTTTAGAAAAATGGTCATTTGATAAGTGCATAATTCATATGATTTTAGTGTCAAAACCATACTAATATTTGTTATAATTCTTGCATATTACCTTTTATTATGTTTTTTTTCTAGCTTATGTCTTTTGTCAGGTGAATGATCCAAAAGGAGCTAAAAAGTGCTTGAATGAGCGAGGAAGTAAAGCATTACAAGTGAAGGAGGATCCAAGACTAAATTCTACTTATTCAAATCCAATATTTCTTCAATATATCTTGAAGGTAATTGAAATACAAAGCCATTGCAAAAAGAATAAGGTCATTCCAAGTTCGTATGAAAGAAGTTATGGGAAAAACAAGCCTGGAAGAATGAAGTGTACAGAGAGAAGTTCGGCTGATAATTGCTCAACACGAATCAGCCGAACCTGGAGCATAAAAATCAATATTTTCGAAGAGTCTACAAGAGAATGTTCGGCTGGTAAGCAAACCAATGAATTTAGCCGAACCTTGGATATATAGAGACGCGAAGTTGACTTCTAAATTCAGTATACACGTTCCCGGAAGGATTTCAAACCCTAGAAAGAGAGGAAACTTGAGGGCCAAGCATTGAAGGCTATAAAAGAAGACATCTGAGGCTCAAACAACATATCAATCTTGGAAGGAATCTCTAAAACCTTCTACCTCTCATACTACAATTGTACATCAAAAACCTAGGGTTTACCCCTTTAGGGGGAAACCATTCATCTTTTTGTAATATGAGTATCTAAACCTTCATTTATTAATGATGAGTTCAATGTTCTAAGTGTGAAGCTTTATTAGTTAATACAAGTTTGTTTGAATTTATTATCATCATCGTTTGTTTTCACTATATCTAGGGTTTATTATTGATTTCTTAGATTGTTTGGGTGCGCAACCAAGTTATTCTATTTATCATTCTATCACTAGTAGAGAGTTGTGACATACATGTAATAGTCGAATACCTCCTACATAAGTAGAGAGAACGCGAGACCTTACAGAGGGATTCTTTGGAGCAATTGCGTGTGAAGACAACACTAGTAAGCAAATCGAGCTTATGCGTTTGATGCTAGGATCAACCTAAATTCACAAACCCTAATGCATTCGATTGGGTTACACCTTGAGAGCATATTCATGGTGGTTTAGATGGATAGAATCTGGTAGTCGAGCACTTCCATATCCAGTGATAAAAGGAGTTTTGGGGATAGATGTTCGATTTGTTAGGTTGTTGTAGGTGTATACATAGTTGTACACCTCAGTAATATCTCATGGATATATGGTCTATTTTGTATGGGCATGGATGTTTGATTGTTATATTTCTGTAGGTGTGTACATAGTTGTACACCTTTGTGATATCTCAAGGATATATGGACTGCTTTGTTGGTATGAGTATGGTTTAGATTGGATTACTCATCTAATCTTTTCTAAAATGATTTAGATTAGATTATTGACCTGATTCGAATCTTACATTTGTTCTCCAATGAATGTAATAGACTCGTTCTAAAATTTATGGACTCGTAAGCTCAAAATGGTAGAGCGCCGAAGCCTATCACAAGGTTTGCAGAGGTTGATGGTTTACATTCATTTGAATTTACATGTTATATTTATACAATATGGGTAGGTGTGTACATACTGGTGCACTAATGTAATTCCCATGAAATAGATATGTTTGTAGGCGAATATGGTTGATTTGTTCCATGTTTTATAGGGGTGTACATATTAGTGCACCAGTGTATTTTCCATAAAAAATAGGTTTGCATGTGGGTATGAATGATCGATTTAATGCATGTTTTGTAGCTATGTATATATTGGTGCACCTGTAGAATCCCATGAAAAAGTAGCTTTGTGTGTGGTTATAAATGATCGGTTTTATGCATGTTTTGCAAGGGTGTACATATTTGGACTAAACCGTTATTTTTCCTTTGATCTTTCTCCCTTTCAATTTTATGGCTAGGTTGGAACCTGGATGTAAGTTTCCCTGTATTTCCCACTTCTTTTCCTCTCGCAACAATAGAAATTAGTTTTCCTATTTTTCTAAAAACCTGCCTGTTTTAACACCCATCAACCTTAACTCCTATGTTCTTGCTCACACCTTTGTCTGTTTCAAACCCAACTCCAATCACCATAGACTACCATCTCCATCACCACCATTCAAGAAATCAGCACCACAAATTTTATCAACACCTAATTCTTCTCAACTTTCAGATTTTTTTCTTTTCTATTTATCTAACTCATATCCATCGAACCCCATAAAAAACTTCATTCTTCCATCATAGACAATCACTAGCAGACTCGAACCCATTTTTTGAAATTGTACAAACTCGAGTTTACTGCCTCCATCAAATGCCACCATTCAATCACCAAGATGTGATAGCCAAGCTAATATCCGACTCCCTATGTTCTTTGTCAATACTGCCAGTGACAAACTTAATCTAAATCAATAGACACAACAAACACCCACAACAGTCACAAGTTCTTCTTCACTCATTAACGATAACAACACATCATTCTCGACAGTTCCATTAACCTAGTGTTATAGACTTGAGCTCAATCCCACTTAAAACTAAATTAATCCACCATCGATCATGATCAATGATCAACAACATCCTCTACCACTGTCGTGATTATCATTCACCATTGATCATTCACTCACTGACTCCACAAGCTCTATTTGAGCTTCAACAAATTCCGCACCTATCCATGATGTTCTGTAACGAAGACGATGACCTAATGGTCGCTGGTGAAAGAGATAAAGATGATGGTGCCCTTTAACCAATCTGTTGACGCCTTTAGCACTATTCAAATAAGTGACACCCCCTAGTAGAAGATCTGGTGCCTTTAGCGATTCTTTTTAAAACTCATTCACTTGTCAGTTCCGTGAAACCAACAAGCTTAACTCCTCTTTTCGGGTGTAACTTCTTCATATGGGGTCGGAATGACTTTGTTCTTTCGTCGTTAGATTCATTTTCTCATTCTCTTCGACATGCTGGGATGGAATCCTTGATTTAACAGAGTTCCACTGGGTCTTTGGCGATTCTTTCCTTGTAATATTTTGTTTCCACTTCTTTTAGAGATGTAGCATACAAAAGACATAATATACAAAAGTAATACTAATATAAATAAATTCACACAAAAGATAGCAAATAAGTGCAAGAAAATAATACTCAAAATATGTAAATTATGCACTTATTAATAATCATTTCCATAAAAAGAGTTTAACCCTATCGAGAACAAAAGTTTTCCAAAGATTGTTCCAAATTTCATTTGGAACATAATTGATAGGAGTATTACTAACATACCTAAAATTACTTATAATGATATAAGAACTTTTCAATGAGAACTTCCCCTTCCTATTTGGTGCCCAAATCAGGGAATCTGCATCAGTTTTAGGAAAAATATGGCACATATATTTCTAGTAGTTTCTTGAGTGAATATATTATAACCTAGATTTTCGTCCCAAAGTCTATTAGGCAAAAAAGATCACAAACATAAGTGTAGAATCCTGAGTTTACCACAATATTAGAAACAGGTTCGGGCAGCCTATCAATCCCAACCACCTAGCAGTCTAACAAAATTATAACCTTAGAACCACATCTTATAGCCCAAAAATTATGCTGCTTTATCACTTCCAAACTAGAATAAATATTATTCCAAATCCAAGAACTTTTGTTTTTCTGTTGATCAATCTGCAAAAACTACAATTCCTAGCATATTTGGCATTAAGAACCCCTACCCATAACTCATCAAACTCAGTACAAACTTTCCAAACAAAATTACTCAGTAAAGCTTTGTTAAAATTCTCTAGATTCCTAAATCCTAAGCCTCCTAAAGCTTTAAGCTTACAAAGCTTTTTCCAGGCAATAAAACTAATATCTTTCTTAGTCTTGTGCCCCCACCAGAATTGTCTTTGAAGACTATTCATTTTATTTATAAGAGTTTGAGGAATCTTAAAACTTCCAATTTTATAAAAGGGAAGGGAATTCATGACTGTTTTAACCATAATAGTCCTCTCAGCCTGATTAAAGGCCGTTCCCTTCCAGTTTTTTAATTTATCCCCAAAAGACCGAATAATTGGTTTGAAATACTGAGTTTTTTTTTACCAAACAACAAACGGGCTCCAAGGTACTTCTCAGACTCCTTAGTCAGAGGCATGTGAAGAGCTTGAGAAATATGATGAGTGTGTAAAACACGACTTATATACATCTTAATTTATATTTCTTAGTCATTTATTTTGTAAATATTTGATGCTTTTATTAAGTTTTGCAGTTTTTAGAAAATAAAGCTCGACGGACTAAAATTCTGAATTTTGCCTGTAAAATGGATGAACGTGGCCAACCGAAAAAAAAAAAAAACAACAGCATACAACTCACGTAATACACGGTAGTCGGCCGAGTCCATCAAGTATGTTCACATTTGAAAGCTATTTAACGGGCTGATGGTTTTGAAGCTGGATCAAACCCACATTTGATCCGCCTAAACTATACACTATAAGTTTCACCGTACAATTAGAAGATGGCAAGTTATCAAAGGGGAGATTATATACCGAACATTTGGTATGAATATAGTGGGCATTGAATGAATATACTACAAAAATGGTGGACCAACTTGGAAACTACATTTGTAAATAAAAGAAATTGTGGACCATATCTCTACTCCGGGCTTGGACTCTTTGGACCATACGAATGTGAGCACGTTTATTTGGGGAAAATAACGGTTTAGTCCAAATACGTCTTAAAATAGACAATTTAGTCCTAACCCATTCAACTAGGTACAGTTTAGTCCTTTATTTATTTGAAATATGGAAAGTAAACAAATAACCTTCCTAATTGACAATTTAGTCCAAATATTTACAGTTTAGTCCAAAGTGACTCATGATGATGTCAGCAATTTTAAATACTATAAAAATAATTTATCTTTCAAACCGCTCATCCAAAACTCGCAACCTTTATATATTCGGGAAGCTCTTTCCAAGACTTACAAAAAGAGTACCCATATGACTCTATAATTTTCATTTTTTAAATATTTTTTGTCTTGTCTTCATGGTTATCTCATGTGTACAAAAAAATACACATGCATAAAATTTTCATAAGCTTATACAGTCCTTTTTTCACATGTGCAACAGTTTGTACACAACTGCAAAACATGCGTGAAATTAATCATTCGTACTCACTCTCAGACCTACTTTTTCATGGGAATTACATTGGTTCACCAATATGTACACCCCTGCGAAACACACATAAAATCGATTATTCATAACCACACACAAAAACCTATTTTTCATGGGAATTACACTGGTGCACCAATATGTACACCCATGCAAAACATGCATAAAACCGGTCATTTATAAAACACACAAACCTATTTTTTATGGGAATTACACTGGTGTACCAATATGTACACCCTGCAAAACATGCATAAAACCGATCCACACACAAAGCTACTTTTTCATGCGGATTACACAGGTGCAGCAATATGTACACAACTACAAAACATGCATTAAATCGATCATTCATACCCACATGCAGACCTATTTTTCATGAAAAATACAGTGGTGCACCAATATGTACACCTCTATAAAACATGGAAAAAATCAACCATATTCACCTACAAACATATCTATTTCATGGAAATTACATTAGTGCACCAGTATGTACACACCTACCCATATTGTATAAATATAACATGTAAATTCAAATGAATTTGAACCATCAACCTCCGCAAACCTTGTGATATGCTTGGGCGCTCTACCATTTTGAGCTTAAGAGTCCATAAATTTTAGATCGAGTCTATTACAGTCATTGGAGAACAAATGTAATCAAAATCATTTTAGAAAATATTAGATGAGTAATCCAATTTAAATCATACTCATACCAACAAAGCAGTCCATATATCCTTGAGATATCACAAAGGTGTACAACTATGTATACACCCACAAAAATCTAACAATCAAACATTCATGCCCATATAAAATAGGCCATATATCTATGAGATATTACTGAGGTGTACAATTATGTACACACCTACAACAATCTAACAAATCGAACATATATGCCCATAAAACAGTCCATATATCCATGTGATAGCATACTGGTGTACAACTATGTCCACACCTACAACAAATCTAACAAAAAGAACATCCACGACCACAAAAGAAGTCCATATATCTTTGATATATCACAAAGGTGTACAACTATGTACATACCTACAGTGTACATAGTTGTACAATAAAGTACATATGCTATATCAAATGAAGATAATAATTTTCTCTCTCAATTCACCATGAACAAAAATACAGTGTACAATAAAGTGCACCTAAAAACACATAAAAAAATAAAGATACAAATTTTTTCTCAATCATGTATATAGACACACACACAAAAAAAAAAATCTAAAAATTAACCCAAATAAAATAACAATTATGAAAAAAAGAAGAAAAAGAGAGAAGAAATCCATGAAATTAACGATATATCAAAATTTTAACTAACCTTGAAGATGAAGAATAATTTATTTATTTATTTTCTCTCTCCAAAGGAAGAAAAAGATGAAAAAAACGTCTACAACAACAACCAAACCTTATATCTATCTTCTCAAATCAAAGATGAAAATGAACAAACTATGAAATTAAAACGTGGAAGAAGAAGATGATGAAGAAATTTCGGATCCATTTTTCTCTCCACAAAAAGAAAAAAAAGAAAAAAAAGAAAAAAAAATCCTAGATCTAGTTTCTCTCTCTACAATAGTAGTATTTGTTTTCTCTCTCATCAGAAATTAAATGATATATTTTTATTAAACAAATTACTATATATGGAATGATAAAGGATACTTTCATATCACATTATTCACACCTAGCTAATGGGTAGTTTTATCATCATAAAAAGTCGGTTTGGACTGAATCATTTAAGAAAGGATTAACCTGTTATATCCTGAGACATGAGATTGGTTTCGAAACTGTCGTGAGTTATAATATATTATTTTTAGAAGATGAACGAGTGATTTACATATTTAATTTTGTGGAATCTAAAACCTAAGGTTTTTACTATATTATTCAGTTTTATTAGATTTAATTAATATTTCTTATTTCATCTTGTGATTTTCTATTAGCACTAATTTGTGTAATAGGCAAGGAATAATACTATCAATCCTCCGTGGATGAACCCTTAATTGTCGCTTCTACTTTGTAGACGTCTTGCGATTGCGGCTATAGATTTTAGGCCTATCAATTTTTGGCGCCACTGCCGGGGATTGTGAAGTATTATTTTTGGTTATTTTGTAATTTTTGTGCTAAATAGGTTAATTAGAATTTATGTTTATTTTTTTTAGATTTTACTTTGGTATTTTTCTTAGCTTTGATGTGCAGTTAAAATTCTTTATTTATTATAGAAACTGCCTACCAAAAAAGGTAAGTAATATAGCTCAATTTGTTTTTAGATTTTTCATTATTTGTTTAAAAACATTTTGTTTTTGGAAAAAAAAATAGATATTATTTCTTTTGTGTTAATTTATATTAGTTTTGTATATAAAAGAAAAAAACACATGCACACACCAATTGCATCGTCAAATTACTGATTTTAGGAAAACTCGTGGAAAAGTACGTTGAACCGATGCCGTGGGCCTTATGGTAGTTACCAGCCGAAATTCCACAAGCCTTAGCCTCGTACCTTTGACCAGTCTTTGACTGTAGGTATATTTTGCTAAGATAACATGAGCTTACCTATTTTAGTCAAACATGTTGCTAGTACCTAAAAGTTGCTCCTAGGCAAAACGATGTACTGTTGAAGTACTTTCTTTAGATTTGGAAATCAAAATCGTACAAATTAAACCTAAACCACGAAAGTAGTCGTTACGTCCTGCTTCGGTCACAAGGAGAGAAGGTGGGTTGATCTTATGGGAGGGAATCAGAGAAAGTTGACGGAAATGAGTGTGATGAATTGTGTGTAGAAGTGTTGAACTATGGACAAATAACAGAGCTTGTGAGAATGGTAAGCTTATTATGTGTTTCTGAAATGGGCTAAGTAGCCTATTTATAGTGATTGGTAACACATACTTTCCCTTGTAAAGTAGCGGAGGTAGTGGGGAGATGGAGTGATGGAGATTACGGGGGTAATGGTGTAACCACCCACTTTTTCTTGGGAAGTTTCTGGAAACTTGTGGATCATTACTCCATCACCTCTTCAACCGCTTCAACCGTCATCACTACTTTGTAATTTCCTTCTCATGGGGTGTTGCCACACTGCATGTTGTTGTAACCACCATACCAAAACCCCATGAATAATCCCCCATGAAGTATGATTTAATCTCTAGTAATAGTTAGTGGAGTCATGGACTCAAAACCATGAGTTTGTTGAAAGATAATGTTAGTAGTAAGCTTTATTCTAATTTAGCACGTCAATAGAATATTTGTAGTGTGCAATTTGTACTTAGCGACAATAGCGCATATAAGTGCTATTGGCTCAATCAGGGTATTGCTAACACAATTGTAGTGGTTGTGGCCCATGTGATACCGGTAGAAACGAATAATGATCTTGGCAACATGCGTGGTTGTAACATGTCGCGTTGATGATGGAAGCATGGCTAAGGCTTGTTAGAAATGGTACTTGCTGGTGCCAAGTCCATTTACTATATGCCATTATCACTGGCATTTGCTAAAATCGTGGCCATGACTTTGGCCTATTTGAGATTTCTCAGTCGTATGAGATTTAATTCTTAGCATTTATGCTTAACTTTTATGCAGTGTATACAAAATATATTCAAGATATTCAGCCGTGGAAGTTTGCAACTTGAGATAATGTTCGATGCGAATCTGTATTTAGATGGTATGCATCTAATTAGTATTTTTTTTCTTCCAGAAATGCCATAATGTCCATTTTGAATGTTCGTAATTTTATTCAATCAATGTTTTCTGATTAATATAGATGATTTGTACATGAAATAACAAGGGTTTAGCTGGGTAAAGCCGTGAGATTTCTACGGGCGCATATATATGCAAAAGAGCTACAAGGCTAATTTAGCCACGAGCTGAGTATGTCTTCTCAATTCTCTTGCGGAATGTAAGATAGACCTAAGTATCCATAATTCTGATGCTGGGTCAGAAATTTGTTTATTATATTTTGGTAGCCAGGCATGGTAACTTTTATAAATCATGCCCTTGTCAGAAACCCACCATCTACATTAAGTCCCCTGCTTAGCGCGGAACGAGTAATGTTGCATGGTAAGCACTAGATGATGACCTGCTAGACGAGATAAAATATGCCTTTTATCATTTAATGGTTAGATATTACTAGAAGAATAACAATTGGCTGAGCCAGTTTTGTTTTTTCTGCGATTTTACTCTCAGGTATTTGGAGCATTACTAGGGCTTCCTAAGGCTGGCGCTTGTTAATGTTATGGTAATTGCCTATGTACTACTAGCGTTGGCATTCTTAATGTCGTGGCCATATCTATAGCCTGTTTAGGGTTTCTTAATCATGTGAAATTTAATATTAGCATTTATGCTTAACTTTTTGTAGATGGTGGATTTTTGACAAAGGAAAAAAATTGTAATATTGCCTCTGCTAAGCTGCAGAAGCATGAAATAAATATGTATAAATTTCTGACCCGACATCAGAATTATGGATATGTATTTCTATCTTACATTCCGTAAGAGAATTAAGAATGCATATTCATCTCATAGCTACAATATCTATGTAGCTCTTTATATATTTATACATTTTCGAAGTTTTAGAGCTATACCCAGCTAAACCTTCATTGTCACGTGCAAACTATTTGTCTTAATCAGAATATGCTTATTATACAAAGTTGCCAACGTCCAGAATAGAGGCTATGCCATATCTGAATAAAAACGCAAACTAGATGCATACCATCTAATGCAGAGTCGCATCAAGCATTGTCTCAAGTTGCAAACTTCCACAACTGAATCTCTCGAAAAAATATTGTATGCACTGCATAAAAGTTAAGCATAAATGCTAACATTAAATCTCATACAATTGAGAAACCCTGAATATGACATAAATATGACCACGACATTAACGAATGCCAAAGCTAGTGGTGCATGGGAAATAATCATGGCACTAACAAGTGCCACCATAAGCGAACCCTAGCCACACTCCCAACACCAATGAGAAGCACACACACAACAGAAGTTGCTGGGGGATAATGAAGCACAAGGGAGACTTAATCAAGTACACCGTGAGATGTGCGGTCATACATTAGTGGTAACCCTGTATATATGTCTCTAACGTCCTGGGTATTACTGGTCCACCATGGAGGCCCAATCCCGATTATTACATGGATCTTGTTCCAATTGTCAAATCCGGCCACAACAATCAGAAATACTGACTGTACACAATGCTGGGGACTGGCGGGACCCATATATCAAATACCTTCGAGATAATATCATACCTCAAGAAAAACGAGAAGCAACATGCTTGATCCGAAAAGCCAAGATATTTTTCTTTCACGAAGGAATACTCTACCGGAAGAGCTTCAGCGACGATCTGCTGCGATGTCTGACAGAAGAAGATATTCAAACCATCCTGAAAGAAATGCATGAAGGAGAATACCAGGGCAAGAAAATTTATTTCTCCAAACCCATGAGAAATACTATTGACCGAACATGGAGGACGATGCAGCTATCATCAATTTCAAATCCACGACAATCTCATTCACACACCTTGCCTTACTCTTCACTTATTAAGAATCCCTTGGCTATTCTACAGTTGGGGATTGGGTCTCATTGGAAAAATCAATCCATCCTCTTCAAAGCAACATGAGTATATACTCACTGCCACTGAGTACTTCACCAAACCGGTCTAAGTTGTACCTCTCAGAAGCATGACCGAAGCAATTATAGCAGCCTTCATCAAAGAGCACATTATATGCAGATTTGGAGCGCCAAAGCACATCGTAATAGATAATGGCACTCCATTTGCAAACAAATGTTTACGAAAATTGCTCAAAATTTATGGCATCAAACAGGTATTCTCCATGTTGTACTACCCTCAAGGAAATGGGCAAGCCGAAAGCACCAACAAAACTCTCATCAAAATCCCAAGTCGTACTATTTATGACCATCCAAGGATATAGCGTGAACAAGTGCTTATGGCTTTGTGGGCATACGAAACTTCTCCGAAGAGCTCTACAGGGACCTCACCACAATCTCTTGTATATAGGGCCGATGTAATTCTACCTAAAGATATTAAAGTCCCATCAGACAGAATCGCAGCAGCAAAAGGAGTTTATTGGGTTGGGTCCGAAATACCCTATTCTCGAGTAGTAGATTTAGACTTAATCGAATCCAGACGAGCCAAAGTATAAATATACGCGGAAACTTATCGACAAAGAATCTCCAGGGAGTACGACAAAGAGGTACAACCCCGGGTATTTTAAGTAGGTGATCTGGTACTTAGAAAATCCAAGCATATTCTACAAGATATGTCTGTTCCAAAATTTACTCCAAAGTGGGAAGGGCCTTATGTGATCTCCAAGGCCATGTTGAGCGGGTATTACGAGCTGGTTAACATGAATGGAGAAGTTGTAGGAACAATCATTAATGGTAAATGGCTCAAGGCATATAATGCCTAAAACACTTTTATCACTCACCCCACAAGTTCAATATAACTTCAAAACATATATATGAAATTTCAAATTCAAAACCTATTACATTCATTCAAATCATATGAAACATTCTTTATTCAAGTTACTCAAAAATAAAAATAAAAAAATAACAGGAATGTTTCGCTACCTATCTTATGACCTAAAACAGATCTCTGAGTGAAGGGTAATTACGGTAATAGAATTTTCCCAATCTCTCATCATATTTCTCTGAACGAATCTGCATATCTTGGGCCATTTCTTCAATTTTGGAGGATTCTTCCTTCAAGGCTTTCCCTTCTGCCAAAGATATTGCATGAGCCTCTGTGACACTCTCCAAATGCTGACACAACCAGTTTATGTTGAAACGGAGGCCCTCACAAGTAGTCAACATCTCATCTCATTTATGGATTTTCGAGTCTGTAACCGTATCTGGAAGTGCGTCATCCATCTCAGAAATAACAGGGAGGATGACTCTTCACCATCTTTGTTATAGCAATATGCCCGTACTTTTCCCATATTTTCGTGTAGAGGTCCATATAACATTTTGGCACAAAATATCCTCCCACTACTTCATGCTTCCGAGATAAAGACTCCATTTCCAACTCAAAGGGGAGGCCGACGTTGGGGTAATCATGAATGGGAAGACTCAAGTCAACATTCGCAAGAGAAGCCATAATGTTAGAAAAATTCTTAAAGCCATCTTCAAAATTTGTTCGGCTATTCACTGGTACGAACTCTTCATTCTCCTTAACTTCAATATTTCCAATCTCTATCTCCTACTACAACCAAACAAGCATGAATGTGTTTTAAAAAGAAAAAAAAGGTGGACGAAAGAATGATTTCAGATGGGAAGAGAACAAGCTTACCATAGCTCTGAGACTCCTAGTTTCACATGTCGTTGTGGTACCTTCTTAACCCTAAAAACCTAGAAAAAACAACAATAATTAGATCATGTTCAAGCTTTCACCATAATCATCATACACATATGAAATCTAGAGAGAGAAGAGAAACTTATTGGACTTGTAATCCAAGTGGTTCACTTGACGCAGGAGCTTCCTTGGTTCGAGCTACCATTGTTGTCAGACATGTTGCAGTGATAAAATGATACTCCCTCCGTTTCAGGAAAAGAGTTACTTTCTCTTTAAATTTTTGTTCCAACAAAAGAGTTACTTTCATTTTTCAACATAACAAACCTTCAAAACTACCCTTGTTATTTTAAGAAATGTTATTATTCTCATTATAAAGATATATGTAGTATTAAACTTTTTGTTAGGGTAAATCTGGAAATAAATTATAAAAGTTATTCTCTCTCATCTTGCCTTAACAATTGTGCAAATAGGAAAAGTAACTCTTTTCCTGAAACAGAGGGAGTATTATTCAAAGCTCTGGAGAAGAATGAAAGTGAAAATGGTTAGAGTCATCTGCTTGTTTAAATAGACAGTGGTGGGAAACCCTAAAATTCAAATATGTGGAATTTTCTGAAGTTTATCCCGAGGAAAATGGATATGAGCATGACTGCTGACCAAAGCCCCAAGAATGATCGTTGCCAAGAGGGAGGTGACAGGCTTCACCAGGTGACCGACTCAGCACGTGCAGGTGAAACTCATCCACACCTTCAGCGCAACAAGATTTGTGGCCGTGAATCCCCTATATATTTTGTTCGTATGGATGATCATCCTTGCTCAACCAAAAAACGCATGTAGCTGCTACCACTAGCGCCTCAGGTACCGATGAGACAATTTCTTCTCAACAAACTTGTGCTTACATAATAATCCTGTTGCAATATTACGGGAAAAGATGAGTAATCATTCCTAGTCTGAAGATTCCCTAGTACCGATACCACCATGTATTGTTTACCACGTAACATTACTGTTCCGCGCTAAGCATGATACTTAATGTAGATGGTGGATTTTTGACAAAGGAGAAAATTGTAATATTGCCTCTTCTCAGCTGTAGAAGCATGAAATAAATATGTATAAATTCCCGGCATCAGAACTATGTATATGTATTTATATGTTACATTTCCGCAAGAGAATTAAGAACGCATATTCAGCTCATAGTTACAACAGCTCTGTAGCACTTTATATATTTACCAACTTTCGAAATTTCATGGCTTTACCCAGCTAAACCTTTTTTATTTCACGTGCAAACTATTTGTATTAATCAGAATATGCTGATTATACAAAGTTGCGAACGTTCAGAATAATGGCTATGCCATATCTGAATAAACACACTAACTAGATGCATACCATCTAATTGCAGAGTCGCATCATGCATTTTCTCAAGTTGCAAACTTCCACAGCTGAATCTCTTGAAAATGTTATGTATGCACTGCATAAAAGTTAAGCATAAATACTAACATTAAATCTCATACAATTGAGAAACTATGAATAGGCCATAAAAATGACCACGACATTAACGAATTCCAAAGATAGGGGTACATGGGAAATAATCATGGCACTAACAAGTACCAGCCTTAGCGAACCCTAGCCACACTCCCAACACCAATGAGGAGCACACATACATGTGACAAAAGGTTAGAAAAAAGCCAAAAATCTAACAAAACTAACAAAGCACGCTCCAAAAAAGTAGTAGTAGTGCTAGTGGTAGCACTAGCAAAAATGCTAAGTTGAAGCCCTAAAACTAGCGTTGGCGCTACCAGCAACGCTAGCTGCACTAAAGCGCTAACGCTAGCGCTCTTTCCTCTTTTTTCTCCTTTGTACGTCTCTTCACCTTAGCACCATGCTTCCACTATTATCTAGGCTACAACCACGATATCGGTGGGTACTAGCAACACCACGATCAAGCCTATACATCATCGTAGCTAGCACAAACATTCTGTTAAAATAAAACTCAGATTCCATGACTCCACTAATTCTTACGAGAAATCAAAACAATTACATGGGGGATTCTTCATGGGGTTTTGGTCTGGTGGTTACTGCAACATGCGGTGTGGAAACACCCCATGATAAGAAAGTTACAAAGTAGTGGTAAGGTTGAAGTAGTTAAAAGGAATAATGAAGTAATGATTTTCCAGAAACTTCCCAGAATAATGGGCGGTTACACCATTACCCCCATAATCTCCATCACTCCACTTCCTTACTACCTCCACTATTTTACAAGAAAAAGAGTGTGTTATCAACTATTATAAATAGGCTACTTAGTCATTCAGAAAATACAACAAGCTTACCGTTATCACAAGCTCTGTTATTTTCTCAATAGTTCAACACTTCTACACACAATTCATCACACTTATTTCTTTCAACTTTCTTTGCTTCCCTCCCCTAAGATCAACCCATTTTTCTCTTTTTGTGACCGAAGCATAACTACTATCGTGGTTTAGGCTTGCCCCGTACGATTTTGATTTCTGAATCTAAAGAAAGTACTTCAACAATATATTGTTTTGCCTAAAATCAATTTTTAGGTACTAACACTTTTATGCATTGCATAAAAAATATTTTCAAGGGATTCAGCTGTAGAAGTTTGCTACTTGAGGTAATGCTTGATGCGACTATACAATTAGATGGTATGTTTCTAAGTAGCATTTTCATTATAAAATGGCATAGCCTCTATTCTGAATGTTTAGAATTTGTACAATCAACGTGTTTTAACTAATTCAGATAGTTTACATGGGCGCACATGAAATAGCGAGGGTTTACCCCAGCAAAGCCCTGAAATTCCGGAGGCACATACATGTACAAATGAGCTATAGGGATAATTTTAGCTAGGAGATGAATATCCCTTCTCAATTTTCTTACATTATCTAGGATAAGAGTAGTATCCATAATTCTGATGCTTGATCAGAAATTTATGCATATTTATTTCATGCTTTTGCATATAGGAATAAAGCGATAACAAAGCTACAGAGCTTATTCAGCCAGGAGCCGAACATGTATTCTCAATTTTCTTATAGAATGTAAGATAGGAATACGTATCCATAATTCTGATACTTGTCAGAATTTTATCATTCTCAATTTTCTTGCAGAATGTAAGATAGGAGTACGTATCCATAATCCCGATGTTTTTCAGAATTTTATACGTATTTATTTCATTCTTCTGTAGCTAGGATAAATAAATCAAAATAAATCAACGAGCTTAGTTGTCGGTTTTTACCAAGAATTATGATTTGATGACGCTCTGATGATATCTGGAGGAGCAATAGTTGATGTAGTAGTGCTTGTAGGATGATAGAGCATTGTCTGGAGAGCATAAGCTAGTGAAGCATGGCTGATTTGTATGATGGAGAGACCAAGATTGACCCGTGTGTAGCACGATACCATTGCTTCAAAGAGGAAATCTTTGTTTGACCATCACCGACCACCAGCGTCTCTTTCTTTCTCCTCTCGCCTAGCAGCAGCAACAGTATCAGAAGTTGAAACGACAAGGGTCACAGTAACGAAGCAATGATGACATGAAGTTGGTGAGGTTTTCTGATTCAGAGCTTGTGTGGTCAGTCAATTATGCGTGCATATTTGTAATTTGTAATCTCGTGCAAATTTTCAGACTCCATTGACTTTAGCATAAAAGTCATATCTCTCATCCCGTATATCCGATTTACTCGCCATTTTGGTATGTCATAGCAGAGACATGGATGAATTTTTTTTGAAGGATACATCGTCCAGTTTTCCATCGATTTTGCCAATTTCCGAGTTTACAGGATGCAGGTGTAACAGTAAGAGCGACTACGAATAGAGGAGCTTGTGGTGGTAGATGCTGGCACCATAAGGATATGAGCTTCTTGAAGACGCTAGCTATGTGAATGATGTCCCAAACCCATGTGAAATCCTACTGCCATGGGATATCCCTCGTCTGGTAGAATATCCTTTGTTTTGTGGATGAGGCTAACGCTGGAGGTGTTAATATCGTGAATATGTTGGCATCGTGAGATCTCCAACAGGATACGACGTAAGTGGGAACCTCAATAAAAGTTAGGATTTCATGGCAAGTGATCCCTTTTGATAGGCTTCATGGCTGACAACCTCATAGCAAATGGTGAGGGCCTCATGGTTTGTTATTTCTTACACATTTCAGAACAGTTCTAACTCGTGTGTGATGTTGACTCATCATAGTCATATTTCCGGAGAAGATGAATTCTTGATAGCAGCTTGTAAGCCCATATGCCAGATGTTGAGATGAGAAGTTTGAATCTGAAATGGTCAGGCCTTTTGAGTGTTCACTGCGCACTGGAGATTGTCATATCTGCCTTGTTATCGTGATAGTTGAGATGAATATTATAACCACGGATACTGTCTGTTATTGCTTGATTGGAGCATGAGGGGAATTGATGGTGTCACTTTGAGAATTCTGAATTCAGTGTGTCTTCTATAGTTGAACAGTGTGGTTGAAATCAGCAGCAATAGCAACAGAGACGAAGTCCCCATGCCAATGGACGTGATCATATTGGGAGAGGAAGCTTATTAGCTATGGAGGTACTGACTTACAAATGCTTTTGTCAAGATGATGCGAGTGAGGGGTCTTGATGCTACTACCGTTGTTGATTAAATATTATGGTCGAAGGAGGTGACTGTGTTAAATCTCTGAAATTAAAGAAGCCTTCAATCCCCAGGTGTGGTTATTTTGGTTTGCTGCTCGAAGATGGATGATCTAATAGTATCACCATGAGTCCATGCCTCTAGTTTCTGATCAGGCAAGGAAATCCAGGAAGGTTGATATCTTCTATTGTTGTTGTCTTTGTGCAACATGGCTGGAGCAAGAACTTGAAATCCTTGTTGGTGCGCGGGTTTTTGAGTCACAACTGGAAAGTTTTCGCGAGCATTGACTAAATAAAATTGTATCTTATCTTGATCCTTTGATTAATAAGCTTGTTTTACCTTTTCTGGATGTGATGATAGTATGCTTGGAATGCTTATATGGGTGAAATCCTATGGAGGAGTCGAGGGTGAAGAGGATGATCTGAAAGGTATCCTTTTTTGCCGATGCAGTGTTGTGGGTGTCTTCAAAGACTATGTTTCAAGAGGCTTCTCTTGAGCCATCTTTTGAATCATTGATTGTTATGAGATGTGTTGCAGTGAGCAGTCCCCTTTCATACTTCTCTTTGAATCCTGAAGTTATACTTTCTGGAATAGGCTTGGTATGCGTCTCAGCCTCATCTAGGGTCGCAGGCGCCAATCATATTTGACGACGTATTTGGGAGAAACGAAGATACCTTTGTAACATGTCTTTGGAGAATAAAGGTTCTTGTCAAGGTTGTGACTCTCTGGTTGACCATCCCTTATAGGATACAGAGGTTCTTGACAACGAGGGGATCTTGTGCAAATCTTCAATCCACAAGTGTGGTTCTTGTGATCCTTCGGATACAGTTTGTTGACGTTGGTGCTCCAAGTGGTGTCGTTGTGTAAGATACCAACACAATGAAAACTGCACCAATTAAGTACCTGGACGTTGGAGTTGACTTTCACTTTAAGTTTGCCAGGACCCGACTCTTGGAGGAAGCGGAAACAGCTAAACTTGTTGTTGGATGGCTTTGTCGTCATATATGAGCCATTCAGGAAAACTTGAAGGAAGTAGGTGCATCCTCGGCTTAGAAATAATTACCAAAGCTATAGGTGATGCTGAAATACAATCATGAGGGTTGAGGCTTTCCACTGAAGACCTTGCACAGGTAGAGAGAGCATATACTGATGGTGTTGAATCAATCTTCAAAAATCTTCTCTAAACAGTAAGTTTTAAGGTTTTTTTTATATATATATGCTTCTGAGATACCCGATTTTCTGTGGTTTTATTTTGGGATTTTGAGTATGAGGATTTTGAATGGTTTGTAAAGGATTTTCTAGACAAAATACTTTATTTAATAAATTGAAGTCCTAAGTATGAATACAAGATATTGCAAACATTTTGGAGGAATTACAAATAGTGCGTAAAAGCAGAGAAATATTGGTAGGGGTGTAAGTGCTTAAGCCTTGACAAATTTGTCAGGGATGGTGAAGTGTTTAAGCCTTGACAGCTTTAAGTCACTTTCCATATATGACTACCCATGTTGGCTTATTAATATTGACGAGTTTGTAATATCCACCTAATATAGTTTTACTGACCATATGTGGCTCTTTCACTAGGAGAGGCAGTAGTGTATCTGATTTAGAAAAAGGTTGGGTTTCAGTATCTCAGGTTGATGACACATTTTAAGAATGATTGGTTTATTGGTTTTACTATTCTTATTAGAAACGCCCTTTATCCATTCGACAAACTTTTGAAAAGGATTAGTTTCCCATTCACATCCTCAAGGCACGGTGAGGTTAATACTCGGGTCAAGTCCTTAATCCTTGATAGGACGTGGAACAACTGGTCGTAAAGAGAGTTGCTGAACAAGACTTACTTGTAGGTGAAATCCACGGGCGTGTGGTATCATCTCTTCTCTATGCAATTGTTTAGCATCCAAATCCATTGTTTGGTGATGTTTTGGAGGTGAGCAATATTTAGGCTTGCTGGCTTGTTCGCGCCTACAGGTGGGTTCCTTGGTGATGGTTTCTCCAGAAATGTGTCGAGCCTTTCCTTGTTTATGTGGATTCACGGACGTCCCAAAACCATGTCGTAGTCTGGATCTACATGGTTGTTGCTGGTGAATTGGTAGTGGACACCCCTGACCATAAAATGGTAGTGGTAGTGGTCTCTCTAGACCTTTATGGATGATGAAGTTTTATTGTTGTATCCCTGGTTGCTTTCTTTGAATGGGGGTCTCGCCATCGTGCCGAATGTCGATTCTGGATATGCTAACATTGGTAGCAGATGGTGCTGGCAGATGCAGATGGCGGTGGTGGCAGTGGATAGCGCTGGCAGCATCAGATGACGCTGGCTGGCTCCATCCGGTGGAGGCTTGATAAAGATGAGTACCCTTATCTCTTTATGCGTCAAGAAAAGGAGGATATAGATGTCTCCTTAATGTAGGGTTTTTTGGATCTCAAGCAGACAGATATGCTGGTTCTGATGAGATAGAGATAAGTTTTTCTTTTTGCGATTTTTGTATGAACCTTTCCATAACTCCACTGGTGTTGAGATTTTATTGTTGAAAGTTTCCTGGTACTAGATTATGGGCTATACAAAATTCTCATTTATCTCTTTGGACGTGGGCTCTGGAGGTGTTAGCATCAGCAATAACTTTGGAGGCGTTTCTGGTTTTCTCCATATGATACTTGTGTTTCTCTAGAGGTGGTTGCTCAACACGAGTCTTGAGAGGAACGAGTATTTCCTTTTGATTGTTAGTCACGTCTGCTTGTGCTTCAACATGGGTCTCTTTATCATATTTGAGAGACTTGGTGATGCTTGGTTATCCATGGTGTTTCCAGTAGCACTGCTTGAGAGAGGAGTGTTGGTATTTTTGGCGAAAGCATTTTGAGGAATGGAACACCAGAATTGAGATTGGTTGCTGGACCTGAATCAAGTTTAATGATTGAACTAGATCTAAGATCCACCCTATTTTCAAACGGTTGAAGAATTGATTTTCAGATGGTTAAAGAATTGGATTTGTGATCGAGAGATTGATCTCCCACTATGGTCACTAATTGTTAGTACCTAAAAATTGCTCCTAGGAACAATGTACTGTTGAAGTATATCCTTTAGATTCAAAAATCAAAATCGTACAGGACAAGCCTTAACCACGAAATTAGTTGTTCTGTCCTGCTCCGGTCACAAGGAGAGAAAGTGGGTTGATCTTAGGGGGAGGGAAGCAGAGAAAGTTGAAGGAAATGAGTGTGATGAATTGTGTGTAAAAGTGTTGAACTGCGGAGAAATAACAGATCTTGTGAGAATAGTAAGCTCGTTCTGTGTTTCTGAAATGGGCTAAGTAGCCTATTTATAGTGATTGGTAACACATATTTTTCCTTGTAAAATAGTGCATGTAGTAGGGAGATGGAGTGATAGAGATTATGGGGGTAATGGTGTAACCACCCACTTTGTCTTGGAAAGTTTCTAGAAACTTGTGGATCATTACTCCATCACCTCTTCAACCGCTTCAACCGTCACCAATACATTGTAATTTCCTTGTCATGGGGTGTTGCCACGCTGCATGTTGTAACCACCACACCAAAACCCTATGAATAATCCCCCCATGAAGTAAGATTTGATCTCTCGTAAGAGTTAGTGGAGTCATGGACTAAAAATCGTGAGTTTGTTGAAAGATAATGTTACTTGTAAGCTTTATTCTAATTTAGCATACCAATAGCATATTTGTAGTATGTTTGTGGCGTGCAATTTGTACTTAGCGACAATAGCGTATATAAGTGATATTGGCTCAATCGGGGTGTTGCTAGCACAACTGTCGTGGTTGTGGTCTAAGTGGTAGTTCTAGCAACGAATAATGATGTTAGCACAGGAAAGCAAAATATGACACTGGCATGAGCAAAAAAGAATGGAACGACAGCAGCAACAGGCACGGCAGCGACGGGTGGAGAGTAGTGTTAGTGTTGTTGGCAGTGTAGGCTAGCGTTAGCGCTGCTAGCACTTATGTTAGCGCTTCTCTAGTGCTTTGTTGGCGCGTGGGTTAATTAACAATTACGTTGATGTCGGGAGCATAGCTAAGGCTTGTTAGGGCTGGTACTTGCTGGTGCCAAGGCCATTGATTATGCGTCGTTAGCGCTGGCAATTGCTAATGCCGTGGCCATGACTTTGACCTATTTGAGATTTCTCAGTCGCATGAGATTTAATTGTTAGCATTTATGCTTAGCTTTTATGTAGTGCATACAGAATATTCAAGAGATTCAGCTATGGAAGTTTGCAACTTAAGATAATGTTCGATGCGACTCTGCATTTAGATGGTATGCATCTAATTAGCGTTTTTATTCAGAAATGGCATAATGTCCATTTCGAATCTTCGCAATTTTATTTAATCAATGTTTTCTAATTAATACAGATGATTTGCACATGAAATAACGATGGTTTATCTGGGTAAATCCCTGAGATTTCTACGGGAGCATATATATGAAAAGAGCTACAAGGCGAATTAAGCCACGAGCTGAGTATTCCTTCTCAATTATTTTGCGGAATGTAAGATAGACGTACGTATCCATAATTCTAATGTTGGATCAGAAATTTGTTTATTATATTTTGGCATCCAGGCAAGGTAACTTTTACAATTCATGCCCTTGTAAAAAAAAAACCCTCTACACCTTCATTTGCATTGCACTTAAAATTTAAAAAAATATATAAAATAAATTTCGAACTTATGAGGACCAGTACAATGATTATTGACATGAATATCAAAATGGACATTACCCGTTCTATGACTATAGTGTAGATAGTACTTGGGACCACTACCAGCCTTCTGAAGGTTATGGTTCATACCATGGTGATCCCAATTACTATTCGCATGCTTACCAGTCATATGAACGGGTAAATGAGAGATACTATAATGATCATGATAGGAGTTCTCCGTCTGTGGAGGATTTAATGAAGCAGTTGCAACAAAACACTTCTTATGATCAAAGTCTTTCTTTAGAAGATTCGCTCAAGTGGTTGACTGAAAATTCACGTAAGAATGACATACTACTGGAAAAAATTTATGAAGAGTCGCATAAGTATGACTTAGTCAAACAATTACCATATAATTCTTCTTATGAAAGTCTATCTTTAGAAGATTTCCACCGGCGCTTCATAGAAATTTCACAAATTCTTGATTCTTCGTCTTATTCTTTGAATAATAAATCAATCAATTAGCTAAAAATGAACGGAAGATGACAGAAAGACTTGCATCTATAAGTACTGCTCTCAGTAAACTTAATACATTTTTAGATAAAATTGAAGAAGAAGAACGGCCAACTGCTAATATTGCTCAAAATGAACTTAATTGCAAAAATATTATTTCCAATTTTACCCTTGATAATACTGATAAATGTATACCTAATCTAGAGGGCTAGGTTAGAATTGAAGTCATTACTTATTTAGATAAGGTTCAATCATCTTCGTATTATTATGATGATGAGGACAATATTGATGAAGAATTTGAAATCTGTAGTCATAATGATTAGGAAATTTTTACACCAATTAAACTTCATGATAATAATGATGTTTTTAGTTCCAATAATAATAATGTGGATAATTATTTACCTATTCAAGAGAAAAATAATTTAACTAGAGATACCATTATTATAGACGGTGAAATATTTCCTTGTTGTTATGAAGACGATGATGGTTTAGAGCAACGAGTTTATCCCGAAACTAGTGTTTTAGAGTCCAACGATTCAGGAACAATAGTCTCAAACGAAGATGATAGACTCATAGAAAGTTTAAATGTGAGTGAAGGCGGACCACCTAATTACAATCTAGATGAAACAATTGACCATTTTCCTAAATCTGATAATTTAGAAATTAAGGAGATTGTGACTAATTTGTCCAAGGACATTGACCATTCTAGGTTTGGGGGTGAATTTTATCCTCCCCGTGGTTTACCTTTGACTCTTATTGAGGTCCCTCACTTGGGACTTGAAATATATTCCTCTACTATATTAAGAGATTATCTTCAAGAACTGTTTCCTGAGTCTGATTGTGTCCAAAATGAAATTCTGGTGTTAGAAACCTATCATCATGTTGATGTGGTTTACCCAGGCCATAGTACTAAGATTGATTTTGTTTTATTTTTCTACCAAATGTGGGAACATCTGAACTTCAATTGTGTCAGTTCTTAAATTTTAAAACCAAATTTGATTATTTTAGGAAATTTGAACTTACACATTTTCATGAGAATGACCACCACTTTCACGGATTCCATTGTGGTTAACTTTGTGAGTCAAATCCAATTGAGTTTAATGATCCGAAATTATTTCAATTATTGTTATATTATTCGTAAATTGTGACTAATCCTTTCTTGGTCTGGATGAAGACTTTAAACTTAGCGTTCTATGGGAGGCAAACCATATGCTTTTGGTACACGATGCTGGTAATATATTTCCATATCTCTTTTATTTTGTTCATCATTTCTCTTTGTTCACACTTTCATTTATTTATCTTTAGAAGATCGAGGACTATAATCAATTTAAGTTTGGGGGTAAGGGAGGAAATTTTTAAAATCTTAGTTGTACCAATTTCCAACTTTTAGAGTCACGTAGTAGCCTTTTAGCTAAATTTATATACCGGTTCTCCCCAAAAAGATAGAAATTAAAATTGTTAGAGAAAAATACATCTGTGTTATTAACCTATGAGAGAATAATCATGAAGGACCCAACCGTCCATGCTGGAGACAATTAGTCCGAAAGGAAATACAGAAAGACAGAACTAACCAATCATTAGTGGAGACTACCCTATTGAGTAAGGCACAAACCTTCTAATATCCTCTTAGAGTGTTTTATCTGCATAAACTCCGAGTAGAATGATTAGCTACTCAACCTCTCACCATTTTCAACACTTTTTGATCTTTGAGTGCTAATTTTTATCACCATGAGGGTGACATCAGAACTAGCCTCATCTTGTAGTCTCAATCACAAAATTACAACTTTTTCTCAATAGAAACTCAATATCATCAACAAGTGGAGCGTCATCGATTCATGAAAAATTTGAAGACGTCCAAGGTTTACAAGCAACAAGAGAAAAGAACAGTATATGTTCAAAGTGAAAAAGAAGAAAAACAAAAGATGTAAACTTTTGAAGATTTGTATAACAACAGTTGTGAAGATTCAAGCGCAAAAGTCCTTCTCCATTGGCAAGTAAAGTTTTATTTTTTACTTTGAATCATTCATTTCCCTTATTTTCGAATAAAAAAAAGTATAATTATTTCATTAGGAAAAGCCATGGAGAAGAAGAAATTCAAACGAAAGCTTTCAAATAACAAGTGATCGAAGACAAAGAGTAAAGTTATATAATTTTCAAAGGTTGAAGCCGAAGACTGAAGACGGAGTTGTTTCTATTGAACAATTTTTAGAGAGTTGTGAGGCTAGGAGGTGAGAGTATGTTATCATCCTCATTTATGGTCGATTTCCTAAGAATTCATCAGATTTCTTTTTTTTTAGATCATCGGAAAAATATTTTGGTTTGAGAATCTTCAGAAAAAACGTTTACCATCAATAGTTTGTAAGTATTCTCTCTTTAATCCTGCTTACACAAAGGTGTGACCCTTAAATTCGTTTTCTGATTGCAAAATCATAAAACTCTATGAGTGGCAGAGTCGAGGCGAAATGTTTATTCGGTTGCTCTGTTAGTCCGTTGTTCATCTGGCAGAAGACATCTTTGGAACTGGTTCAACTCGTCACACCTATTCTATCATTCATTAAGCGTATTAGCATGTATTTTCTATGAAATTTCTAATTACTTTGTATTTGGAGGAGAAACTTTGGATACTTGTGAAATTAGAGATTGGAATTAAAGGTTTTGTGGGTATACCTCTTGTAAACCCTCACGAGATAACACTCGTCTGCTAGGGAAACCTAGGAGTTTAAAGGCTTGTTACACATGCTAAGTGTAGTCGTGATTCCTGTAAAAGTAAGTTATGTTTTTTATTTCATTATTATATTAGTTTTCATTTTTTAGTTTTGCTCGAGGACTAGCAAAATGTAGCTTTGAAAGTATTTGTTCAGTGGGTAAAACACGACTTATTTACATTTTATTATATTTATTAGTCAATTATTTTATAAATATTTGATGATTTTATTTAGTTTTGCAGTTTTTAACAAATAACGCTCGACGGACTAAAATTCTGATTTTTTCCCATAAAAGGGATGAACGTGGCCAACTGAAAAAAAAAACATACAACACACGTACATGGTAATGAGCCAAGTCTATCAAGAATGTTCACATTTAAAAGCTATTTAATGGGCTGGTGATTTTGAAGTTGGATCAAACCCACATTTGATCCGCCTAAACTACACACTAAAAGTTTCAACGTACAATCAGAAGATGGCAAGTTATCAAATGGGAAATTATATGCAAAACATTTGGTATGAATATAGTGGGCAATGAATGAATATACTACAAAAATGGTGGACCGACTTAAAACTACATTTGTAAATGGAAAGAAATTGTGGACGACATCTCTACTTAGAGCTTAGACTCCTTACACCATACGAATGTGAGCACATTTATTTTATTTATTTTTTTATTTTTTTATGAAAAAATTAAATTTATGTAAATAGGTAAATATATTATAAAATCTTCACTTACAAGGAGAAAAAACATGAGATAAATTAAGAGATCATGGCATTCCAATTGAATACGAGCACATTTATTTGTGGAGTCACGAGCATGCAACAAGAAGTTAAAAGAAAAAATTGTCAGAAACACGAGTGAATTTCATAGGTGTCGTGAGAATGTGAACAACCAACAGTGCAATTTTGGCAACAAGGATCTCAATGACATCAGACAAACATCATTACGGAATTCTTTCCATGTTTGAGAATATATCAAATCAAGAGAATAAAATACGTTAGCATGGAGATACATAACTCGAACAGTGTATAAGGAGATCATCTTTTGTCGTGGAGGGAGCCGAGCAGTAGTCTAGTTAGGATTCTTTGTTTTAGTTCTTTCTTTTCTTCTTTTTTATAACAATGCAGAGATAGCTCTTAGGAGCGAAGATGAAACCAATTTAATTGCGTAAATGATTTAGGTATTTTTTAATATAAATTACTGTATTATTTTGAATTTAATTGTTTTATTACTTCATTTCATATTAAACTTTGTTCTTTATTGGTTTTGAATAGTCTTCGGTTACCGATTTTTAATAAGCGAAAAAAATTATATCATTTTGTTCTATAACAAATATTATAATTATTATTTTAACCGTAATATATTCTGAGATATGAGATTAATTTTGAAATTGTCTTGAACTATGATATAATATTTTTAGAAGACGAAGATGAATGGGTGATTTGGTGGAATATGAAACCCTTATCTAGTTTTTTTCGATTTAATTAATATTTATAATTTGAAAATGAGTATATGAGGTTGTCTCCTTGCACCTTTAATGCCTGCAATAACATGGTTAGCTTCAACGTTCATTAACATCCTAAACAAGTACTCTATACCTAATATGAAAAGATAATGGATAAAGGATCCCATTGTCTTATACTTATAGTAGAACTAAATTCATGACATTGAGACCCATTTAACAACAAAGATATTTTGGTAATAGTAAGACATTGTTCAATAAAACCACAAAACTTCTCATTAAATCCAAACTTCTTTAAAACTCAATATATGAAAGACCATTCTAACCTGTCAAAGGCTTTAGAAAGGTCAAGTTTAATAGCCATAGTCCCGTTAAAACCTTCCTTGTGATTCATAGTATCAATCAAATCATGAGCAACAATTATGTTAGCATGAATTGATCTACATAGGACAAAAGCTGCTTGAAAAAGAGAAACAATCCTTTTGAGGAGAGGTTTAACCTATTAGCTAATATTTTAGACACTATTTTATTAGTAGTGTTATATAGACTTACTAGTCTAAAGTCGACAAGATTTTTAGCATCATTGGATTTGGGAATTAGGGAGATATGGGTTTTATTAATCTGTTTAGGCATAAATCCAAATATAAAATATTATTGAACTACATCCACAATGTCCTTACCAACAACATGCCACTGAGCTTGGTAAAACCTGGCTTGAAAGCCATCTGGCCCTGGTGAGCTCCAAAAAGGCATGGATTTTACAATAAAGTAGTACTGACATTATTTAAGTGAGCAGTACGTAAAGTGGCAATATTATCTCTATTCTTGCATCAATTACCATTTTGATCACATAAAACATCTATAATGTTCCTATGCATTCTTTAATTAGCTAGAGTATAAAGTATCTGGGATTATTATCATTATCCTTGATGTATTTTTACCTAGATTTATGTTTATAGAACTCACATTGAATAATGATCCATCTCTCCAAATCAGGAGTTAAGAACACCACTACATCATGCTGATTAGGAGAAGTAGTTTCAATTTAAACATGTTGAAAGTCATTTTGCATCCTAGTAAGATTCAGCTAAATATCTCCAAACTCTATTTTATTTCATTGAGAAAGTATAGCCTTAGTATTATGAAGTTGTAGATGGTGAATTTTTGGCAAGGGCTAGAATCGTAAAATTATCCTCTTGTCAAACAAGAAGAATATATATGTGCATATTTATGCGCATATGCTTAATATGGAATACTGTATCTCTGCTTATTTCCGCAAGCGAATTAAGAGTACAGATCCTCTTTAAACATTCTAAAATTGCCTTGTAGCCTCCTCAATACTCATAATATTCATGTCATATCGAACCAGTCTCAAGTCGCATAAATTTCACGGTTGAATTCCTTGAACTTGCCTCGAATGCGCATTGATGTTCTAGCAACATCCATCAAACTCGGAAATAGCTAATGCTTAAACCCCAAAAGTACATTTTAGCTTAACGCTTCATTCATAACGAATACTTCTCGAATATGCTACTTTAGCACTTTGTTTGAATATAAGCCACAAATGATGCACCACTACCCTTGGATGCGCCACAACTAAGAAGCAATGCCATAAAAATGCATTGAACCTCTAATATAGGCTAACCCTAGCCTTCTCTTCCATCAGCGCAAGTTAGCACTAGTTATTTGGTTTAACACCACATTGGCACTAGTTAGCCACTTTAGCGCTAAAAGCGGCTAACTTTCCTGGCGCTAGCCCTGACACCTGAGAAACACCAACTAGCCTAACATGGTCTTATCTAGCACATCTTGGCCTAATGAGGCCTTAGCAAGTGCACCATCACCTTAGCACCTTAATCTTAGCACTAAAAGTGCTAACCCTAACCCTAGAGCCAAAGGCGCCAACTCCTCTCGGTCAAGTGCCTAGCTAATGCGCCTCTTGGCTCCAATGCGTCTTGACTCTCTAGTGCATCCAAGGCCAATGCGTCCCATCTTCTTAGGCATCTTTCCAAGGAAAATGCATCCCAGCTTCCTAGGCGTCTTTCCAAGGCCAATGCGTCCCTGCTAAGCCATGCACGATGTAACCCTGCAGCCTAGCACACCTCCTAGTGCTAATGCGTCTCTCATGCTTCTAGCGCATCCCATTAAATATGCCATGTTACTTCTAAGCAAGTATATGACCACTGAACTTCCAGACTCGACACTAATAAGTCTGATTATCAATCCAGTGAGTTGCACAACTTTCCTCACTGACTTAGCAAGTCATTTGACTTGACTTAATCAAAAAAATGATGGTTTATGACTCCATTATTTCCATGAGATATCAAATACAACGCATGGGGGATTCTCATTAGGGTATTGGTCTGGCGGTCTACGACAATCATGGGTGGTGGAACCACCTCCACAAACAAGAAGGAAACAAGTAGTGGGTGGTTATAGGGCAATTGAGAGGATGATGAGTAGTGGTCTGACATGTCTTTCTTACTTTCCGGACACCACCCACTACAATCTCCACAATCATCACTTATTTACCTCTCCCTAACTTCCATAACTTAGAGAAATCAGTGTGTCTCATTCAAACTATAAATAGATAGTTCTCATTCATTCAACGACAAGACAATCAGTCAGGAGAAATTAAACATACAAAATTAGTGATTCCTCTCAGAGAATCCTTTCTTCTTCACACACTACAAATCACACTGATATTTCTCAACCTTCTTTGTTTCCCTCCCCTAAGACCTACCCTAATCTTTTCCATCTTTGTAATCGAAGCAGGACGTGAACGTCTATTTTTTGGTTTGGGCTCGTCCTGTTCGAGCTTGATCTCTCGAACCTACTTGAAAGTATGATTTTACCGTACATTTCTTTTCACCCTAACGGAAGTCTACCATTTAACTTAAAAGTTGTAGAACTTTGAATCTCCACATTCCTTGCTAGTTGCAACTGACTACTAAAGGTCTCATGTTTCATCCAAGTACCAAAAAACTTGAATGTCCTTCACAATTGTTTAGGAATAGGGTCAATCATAAACAAAATAGGGCAATTATCAAATCCTATATGGCTAAGATGCAATAACTTAGCATGCTCAAAATGCAGACACCATTTAAATTCTGTTTTCCTAGTACCTGTACCATAATTCTTACTAGACCATGTAAAATCTATACCTTCACAACCTCTACTATTAAACTAGAATCATTTATTCTGTTATCCAACCATTTATCAATATGGTTATCTTCATAACCATTAACAAAATCTTTTATATGAAAATTTAGGTCACCAAGAACAATCCAAGGCTGATAAACATTAATACTCAAATCATGTAAAAATTTCCATTAGACTTTCTTAGGGTCAGTATAAGCGGATCCATACATGCAAGACAACAATATCCCATGGCTTATCATGATGCAACTTAACTAAGACATGAAAATTATACTATGCATAGTGGCTACAACATTACAAAAAATGTCATCTTTCCACATAAGAAGGAGACATCCAGCCAAACCAACTATATCTATACTAACATGATTATAATAATGAAGATTAGCAGCAGCAACAAACCAAATTTTCACCACTAATGGCACAATGCAAAGTCCTTCTCCAGAAAAAGAAAATATTAATTATAGTGAAAAAAATCAAAATTAAACAAGAATTTAAACACCACAAGATAAAATGAGAAACAAAAACTAGACTGTCTCCAACTTGTGAATGGATAATCAAAGAAATATCATGCATTTCGGTTGACTTATGAATTTGAGAACTAATATAAGAAAATATACTAGATTCCAAAATTGCACTTATAAGAGTGAACAAGAGTTTATATCCATAAAATTGATAGATGAATCCAAACAGATAAGGAGTAATGCTGAAATAATGGCTTGATTTTTATTTCAAGACGAAATAAACAAAAAATGCAAACTGAGTAAATTAAAACTAGGGTTTATAGATAGAGAATTTGTAAATACCTCAGACTCAGTAGCAATCCAAGTTGATCACGTGCAATTAATCTTTCAGTAGGGACTCTTTAGTTATCATTTGCATTTAATCCATTAACCTCTTGTATCCTTCTTCCTCCCTTGATTGGTCAATTTAGGTCTTTCTAGCTAATTCTAAATAGGTCTTTCTAGCTATTTTTAATTAGATCTTTCTAGCTAATTTTGAATTGGTCTCTACCCATTTTTATTAGATCTTTCTAGCTAATTCTAAATAGGTATGTCTACCTATTTTTACTTAAGTGTTTCTAGCTAATTCTAAATCGGTTTCTTTACGTATTTTTAATTTGGTCTTTCTGTGTATGTAAAAAGAAAAAACAAAAGGGAAAAAAAGTCAGGGTCCCTCCTCCCTCTACTTGGTCGGTTCTTCCCTCTTTTCTTTGGCCGGTCATTCCCCGGTACTTCTACCTAAGTATTTCTACGTTAGTCTCTCTACCTTATTCCTAAATTAAATAATTTATAATGGGTTGACGAAGATTAAATATTGTATAGTTTTGTTGATATTAGAATTTTATTCCAATTAACACATACATGGATTTATGTCAATACCCAAGACACCAAATTTCATATATATATATATATATATAGTAATTAGTCTCTACTAGACCTAATGAACTTATTAGACTTACTTCCAATGAGTTAATTCAAAAACTATTGTTGTCTCAGCTGATATAATATCATATAAATACTGCTACTATTAAGTGTTTACCAGACTCTCTATGTCTAGAATGAAATACTAAGCATGCCAACTTACCTTAATAAATAATGTATGCTTGACTTACTAAAAATAACGAGTCTCTACAAACCATGCTAGAACTCACCAATGTGATCGAACTGATATTCATCATCCTAGCTAGGTAACTAATTGACCAAATAAATTATATGTCTATATTTTAATAAACTAACAGTAGAGATACTTAATTCAACTCGAGATATCAATTATGTCACATGGGGGATATTCACTAGGGTTTTGGCCTGACGGTCTACAACGAGCGCGGTGTAGCAATATACTCAAGATATGAAAGTAATTAAATCATGTAGGTAGTTGAAGGAGTAAATGAAGTTGTTGGTGTGCAACTGCAAATCTTCCTGACATGGCGAACCTGACTTCACCACTTTCTCCACAGTCTCTACTCTCCCACTCTTTTATAACTGCTATCACTTACGAGATTAATGTGTTTAACTACCACTGTTATAAATTGGTTACTCAATCTATTCATCAAGGATATTAGAGTTACACAAGATAATCTGACTTTGGTTTTACATAAGTTTTCTCTCAGTTCTAACACAGAAAAACTCTCTTCACACAACAATTAAACACTACTACAAACATTTAATCTCATTGATCTCTAATATACTTCTCTCCCGAAGATCAATCTTTCTCCTTCTTTGTGGTCGAAGTAATATTTGAACTGCCATTTCTTGGTTTAGACGAGTGTTATACATTTTGATCTTTCGGATGTAAGTACCTCCACGGATCAATATTTTTTTCACCCTGAAACAGCCGTTACCGGCCTAGTTTAAGCTGGAGCCAGGGTTTAGGCTGGAGTCAGCCGGTGCCAAGGAAATCTTAAAAGTTCTACCACGTACCCATTGGTTAGAACGGGTTTCAAGCTTGTCTTTCTGTAATGGTTACCTAACAGCTCTTGTAGCAGTGAAAATCGCGTTTTCCGCATTTGTCAAGTCAGTTTTACTTTTAAAGATCGGAGAGAGAGAGAGGGAAAACGAATCCATCAATGGCGGGAGGAGTAGATCACCAGAAACATCTTCTAAGCTTAATTCGAGACTTCGCTACTGAAAAATCTCAAGGAGGTCATAATATCTTCATTTTTCCGATTTTTTTATTTATTCTCTGTCTAATTCATTTCAAAGATCTCGTCTCATAGTTTATGAGAATTGCTTATTTATTTTTAAAACTCTTTGTTACGATTCAGAACGAAGAGTAGTTGGTTTAAAAAAGAGAATCCAAGATCTTGAATCCGAGCTAGATAAAGAAAATACTCAACTCGAAGAAGCTAAACGCTGTAAAGAAACTGCTGAACAAGAACTGAAAGGATATGAATTCGAATTGGCTTTAACTGAAGCTTCTGTTCAAGCTTTAGAGGTTTGATTTTGTTCATTTGAGGTTTTCACTTGGTAAAGTAGAAGGTTTCTCTTCATGATTTGTGTAACAGGTAACTGTTTCATAAACTATCAGACTAGAATTTCTGCTACTCAAGATGAGATTTCGAAGATTGGATCAGTTGTTGACGCTATTAAAGACCAAGAAGGCCTTTCCCGGTATGAGCTTCTGATTCCTTTCAATAGGTTTTTATATTTCGTAGTTGCATTTAAAGTTGCGATTTTATGATGAACCTGTTAATAAAATTCTTCTAAACAATTACTTCTGTTCATGTTGATGTAGAGACGAGTTTATGAATCAAATGCTTGAACTCAACCAGCAAATAAGGTCGATATCTCACTCTCTTTTTCAATGTTGCTTCTGTTCATGTTGATGTAGGGTTTGGAATTCGTTACACCTAGTCAGCAACGCTAACTTTATAGTTTTCACAGGTACTTAAGCTAGATACAATTAGTTGTTTTGAATAGTCTGAATGTGTGCTTGAAATGTTGAGAATTTTGGTCCAACTAATTTTAAGATTTGGTATCTTATGTGTTAGTCATACTACTAGATGGGTGTAAGTTTAGCTTCAAAGTCTTGTAGAAAAATTACTTGGGGTGTAGTGAATCATCAGGCCTTAGAAAGATTGGTTTTCTTCCGCAATGTTATAATTTTTGCAATACTTCTTTTGTGATATTGTGACACATCAGTTATGTCTAGCAACACTGGTTAAGTTTAGGTATTCTCTTGCTGGTAAACAGCTGAGATTCTACATCCTAAGTAGGTGAGGGATGAATAAACCATACAAGTTCTGGAATTTGAGTGTGAGCTTTGGCATCGTCGATGGGGTGGTTTGAACGCAGCGCCGGCTCATCAAAGGTGTCTAGCAAGAAGCTCCCCTGCTGCCTAAAGAGTAATCTTAGTTCGCAATGGATATTTAACATGCAAGGATATGGATCGAAGAGTGGGTTGATATATTGCTATCAGGAGAGCTGTATTTGTAATTCTAGGAAAGAATCGATCATTCCTTGTGAACCTAGTTATGCATTTGCATCCAACTAGGAAACCATTCCTTTTCACCCACTAATTTTTGATTTTTCATGCAGGGAACTACAAGAGATTGTAGCTCGTGGTTCAGATAAATATGAGTGTGCTGATGCTTCTACAGATAATGGTATGTGTGCTTGATTTTTGTTGTAAGGATGTGGTGTTACTTGTAGTTGATATTGGATGTATCTGCAAGGTTTGCTTCCTGTTTGTGCTTAGAACTTGTAATGTTTATGTCATTATAACTTTACAAGCCAGGTTACAAATTGTTGCATTTAATTTTTCTGAAAGATTAGTCTATCATATTGTATGGATTTTGTTTTGGCCAAGAGGGGCGGGACTCCAAGAATGGACAGTGGAGAGATATATTGGCAAGCCTGACTTTCATAATTGTATAGAGAGTCAAAGGAGTGAAATGTCTTAGATTTCATTAATTATGTCATTCTTTCGGAGGTTTATTGTACCTCTAATTATGTAACTCTCTATTGCTTGCTATTGGTAAAAGTTTGACGTAGCAAAGAATAAAAAAAGGATTTTGTTATTTTATCTGCTTTGAGCTGTTCTCCAAGTTGAAAGAGAAAATCGTTGGTTTCTTTTCATTGCAGGCATCATGGCCGAGGGCGACAAACAGATGGTTCATCTTAAAAACGCTTTAAAAGATCTTGAGGATAAGATAGCAGATATTACTAGTCAAACACGCATAGAGGAACAGGAGTACCAAGAAGGAGAACGTAGTAATAAGAAGGTAAAAGTTAATTGGACCATCTTTTTAAGGAATATTATTATAGCTGCTGTCCTTATTAATGGTCAATATCTCAACATCCAACACTCTAATATGTATGCAATAAAGTAACTGTTGTATGTTTAGGTGGTTTAGCATTAACAACCTTGCTAAAGTATCAATTTCAACATTTACTCATTGTGAACTCACCAAAGTTTTATTGAACTAAAATCAAGTTTCTGCTTTATCCATAGTTTGTACTTCACAATTGTTCTGGTCTTGGCATTCTCAATATAGTTCCACTTGTTCTCTGGATATCTATACCACCTGTAGGTCAAATGTGAGATGGCTTACTTGGAAAAACGGGAGATTATGCTGGAGTCTATTGTGAAAGAAATGAAGCATTTGCAGGAGCTAACCAAATATCCTTCGCTACAAGGATCACATAGTAAACTGCTGTTCATACCAAATAGATATAATCATATAACTATTATTGTACGGCTAATGCTATGGTTTGTGGGATCAAACATTTTCAGTATCTAATAAAATTTCTAGGAGATATAGAGTCAGAGATACGAAATTCCATAATGCATAAAATGTGAAGCCCACAGCTCCCTGGATGAAGAAAGTCTTTCTTTAACAGATAATAAGCAGACTACTGAATCAGAAGAGGAGTGTGCCTCTCTTGGGGAGGAGTTGCAGAGGAGGTCTAAGTGCCCCGACTGTCATCTGGATAATGTGGGAGCCTTGGGGGAAATTCTTCAGACGGAAAAGGGTATGTAAGATCCATAGTCTCCATCCTTCTTTCTTTTAGTTTGGTTTCTCTCATGAAAAGAACAAAGCTATAGCAGTAATTGCATTTACAAAAAATAAAATGGTTTTGATCTTGTAGGGATGGATGCAAGTCATTCTACAGATGAACCTGGAACTTGACGTGAGCTCGTAGTTTCGAGAAGGCATAGAAGTAACCATGAAGAAGGAAAGATGTAATCCAACTATACAATAATTTCAACAAAAGAAACTATACAATATCAATGAAGAACATCAAAATTTTATATTTCAATAGGATAAGTACCCTTAGACATGTTTAACAACTAGGATAACATGTGATTTCTGTTCAATATTTTTGATATTAGAACCTTAGTGGAAGAGGTCTGAATCAGGCAAGCCTAAGAAAGACTTGTGGGAGGGAGTTTTGTAAAACATGGTTGATAAGAAGGGTTTACAGCTAACACCTTAGGCATTTATGCTGCAGTTCTATAATATTCATTTCTGAGAGACATTTGGTTGATATATTGGTGGTGTTGGAACTTGATGAACATATGATGATGTCAATACGTCTTATGAGATGAAACTCTGATTGGAGACTTTTTCCTATCCTTAATTCTTTTTAATCTGCAAACCTATAATTTATTGAAAACTCTTACCAACGGTAGTAAAATTCCACCCGCAGATCACAACAACCTAGCATTTTTAAGGGCTACTCAAAAAGATTTTCGGGCTACTAATTCAGTCATATCCAATGAAGATGGCTATAGGATATCTTAAAAATAGAAAATGTCTATATTATCCTTTACGTTTACACTAAACTTAAATCTATATCCTTTATTTTTATAATCATTTTGAATATTCCTTTTCTTCTTCTCTATATATACCGATTGAAGAAAAAAATTCGATCTTTTTCATTTTGATTGAAATCAAACATCATCGACCAAACAAACTTTAGGATTAATTGTTTGAACTTAAAACCAAAATTCATTAACCTTAAAGTTGAAATTTAGAACATCAAAACAAATTCAAGTTAAACAAACAAAACGGAAAAATGATAGTAGTTGTGTCAACTTAGATTTTATTGCTTGAAATAAAAAAAATGATCGAAATTTTTTCTAGGATTTACGGTTGCAGAAACATAATCGGTAGGTATCTACTGATTATTTTTGTGTCAACAAATTCAATTTTTTTGTACTAAAAATTAAGCATAATCGGTAGATAACATGAACCCGTGTCTACCGATTGTGAAAGCATAAAAATTTGAAATTTAATAAGTTTTGCAAAATTTGTATTTGGGGCTACTTTCACAATCGGTAGATAGTGAACATCACGAAACCACCGATTGTGAAAGTAGAGAAATTCAAAATTTTGCTAAGTTTCAATTTGGGGCTACTATCACAATTGGTAGATAATGAAAATCACGAAACAACTGATTGTGAAAGTAGAGAAATTCGAAGTTTTATTAGTTTTGAAAAAATTAAATTTGGGGCAACTATCACAATCGGTAGATAACGAACATTAGGAAACTACCGATTGTGAAAGTAGAGAAATTTAAAATTTTACTAGTTTTGAAAAAAAAAAAAATTGGGGAAACTATCAGAATCGGTAGATAATGAACATCACGAAACCACCAATTTTGAAAGTAGAGAAATTCGAAGTTTTACTAGTTTTGAAAAAAATTAAATTTGGGGCGACTATCACAATCGGTAGATAATAAACATCACGAAACTACCGATTGTGCTTAATTCACATGTTTAGAGTGTCAAATACATACTTGTTATAGCTATCATTCTTTCATATTACTTTTTATTACGTTTGTTTTCTATCTTACGTATTATCTCAGGTGAATCATCCGAGAATGAGCTACAAAGTGCTAAAAGAGCAAGGAAATGAAGTGTTATTGATGAAGAAGAGCCAAAATATAAATTCAACTCATTCAAATACAGTAGTTCTTATGATCATATTGTATAGAGTTCAATTACGAAGTGAACGCAAAAAGAATGAGGTCATTCTGAGTTCGAACGAATAAGTTGTGGGCAAAACAACCGAAATAAAGAGCGAAACACAGTAAACAATCGGTAGATAATGGGGAACCCAAGACTACCGATTATAGGCAGTTTCAGACACAGAAAAAATACGTTTCAGAGGTCTTACAATCGACATATATGATGGGTATCGAGCCTACCGATTACGGATACTTTTGGGTACATAAAACTTGAGTTTTTGGGACATTACAAACGGGAAAAGATGAAGAACGATACTACCGATTATCGCAAGTTTGGGTACATAAAACTTGAGTTTTTAGGACATTATAGTCGGGAGAAAGATGAGGAACGAGGCTAACGATTATGGCAAGTTTGGGTACATAAAACTTGAGTTTTTGGGACATTACAATCGAGAGAAAGATGAGGAACGAAACTACAGATTGTGAAAGTAGAAAAATTCGAAATTTTATTAGTTTTGAAAAAATTAAATTTGGGGCAACTACCACAATCAGTAGATAATGAATATCACGAAACTACCGATTGTGAAAGTAAAGAAATTCGAAGTTTTATTAGTTATGAAAAAAATTAAATTTGGGGCAACTATCAGAATCGGTAGATAATGAATATCACGAAACTACCGATTGTGCTTCTATTTTGGAACATAAGAGTATAATCGGCAGATAAGGTAATCTATTATCTACCGATTCTGGGAGGTTAATGGCGCTGAATGCATTCAATCGTCATCTCTAATCGTTATTGAACCTTCAACATGATATTCTTAATGATGTTTCCCACCTTCTTCTTCATACTCATCCATTTTTGTTATTGATTTTAGGTAAACCTAGTTTTCCCAAACTTCTTCTTCTCTAACGCACTCTCTATTTCTTTTTAAAACTATAACTCAAATGATTCTAACACTCACATAATCAAAATTAAGTAACTAATTAAGCAAGGGTAAATTAGCCATTATGAAAAATGTATAGATAAGGGGTGTGTTGATATTACTGCATAGTGACCCTATTTTATTTTATTAGTCGCCCTAATTTTTTTTTGGATCATCCTAAAAATCGCTAGGAAAAACAATAGCAGAAAACCGAACGCTAAAAAAACATGCCAAGAGCAGAGCAAACAGACTTACCTATTGAAGAAACGGAATCAATAGACTATTATAATCTACCGCAAGTCCTATCATTACTTCGTTTCATATATGCACCCAATTTTTTTTTTAAAGTTTGATTTGAGTTACTTCTTTGTCTATAGTTCGCTTTCACCTGCATTGAAGAACACTCCATTATTGTATTTACATATATATATATATATATATATATATACACAATTCACCAAGTGATAAATGTTCAAACTCCATTTTGGCATTTACATATATATACACAATTCACCAAGTGATAAATGTTCAAACATAAAAGTACAAGTATGCCATAAGATCCTTCGATGCCAAACCTAATTTTTCGTACGTTCATGGGTTGAACTCATCTTATGATCCCCTAGTAGAGAATTTTCATATGGAATTATAAACTACCTAATTCCCCATGAACGTCATTGTTGGTCCATTTTATATGCATTAATGGTTGCTTTTTTTTTGGGGTGGGTTTTCAGTCGAACACTAGTAAAAATTGTGGTGATAACTATGCTCAACACAGGTTCCTTGCAATTAGGCATGAGCATGGATGGTCCAACCCATCAATATGATCCAATTACGGGTGGACACCCAATCTGCCTGGGTGGTTTGGATATAAGTCCATCCTTGAAAATCCATTAAATACTGGATCGGGTGCGGATGCATACCTAGAGAACCATTGGACATGGCACCTTCTAGAATAACGATATTCTAGAATTATATAAGGTATGAAAGTAAATTTAGTAATTTATACTCAGTAGTATATCTATTTTGTATTATTCATCGATGAAAGTTTTAGTTTTACATGTCACTAATAGAGAGGCAGAGAAGGTTTAGTTAAACATACAAGAATATTTATTTAAGGATGATTTTAGCATGTTATATATCATTAATTAAATAATATTTTTATTAGTTTTGCTTTCATCTTACTTAATAGAATTTTCAATATGATCTATCCGCATCTACCTCATCCACCCGAGGATGTTAGATCCGCGAGTGACGGATTGAACACGGATGTAAAACTAGCACCCGCATTTAGATGGACCGGGTGTGGGAGACACCAAATCCACGGATTTTACCTGTTGCTCACCCCTACCTCGCATCTCAATGCAGCCTATAGATCACTTCTTCTGTGGAGCGGGCTTGAGTGGTGGTTATTATCTTTGATACCTATTATTATCAACCCTAACTCGTCATAATCTCATGGATAAAACTCATCTCATAAAATTGTCTATAAGTTGAGGGAACCCATCTATATCTATCTATCTATATAATACAAAAAAAATGATCTTTGTCTTATGACAAGACAAAGGACGCACGAAATTGGTCGGTTGCCTTCCAACGACTTTCATTGTTCCTTGGCCCTCTTAACACAATTGGTTTCTAATGTGAATTAGATTCCTAAGTTAGGTGTTTCTTATGTGAATCAGATTCTTAAGTTAACCATCTATCATTGTTCCCTAATGTAAATTAGATTCCTAAGTTAACCAAAACCAAACAATATTTATTAGCGTTACATGATGCGTTCTAAAACAATATTATTATACTCACTATATTAACACTTAAAAGCCTAGAAAAATAAAACTCTCACGTCAAACGGTGATGAAACCCTCATTTCTTATTGGTCGAAATAGGCCTTTTGTGATGCAGAAAAATCTATAATGGAGACTTGATAAAGTTAGATTGGTGCAAATATTCTTAGGTAAAGGAGACCCACTCTCCAATTGGTTATTCTCTTTAAAAATAATTATACTTTGTTTACACCCAATACTTTAATTACAGGGTCAGTCTCACCTAAAGTGGGTGAGCGATACTTTCGATAAACAGTCCACATTTAATAATATTTACATGGAAGGCTATGGTTCATTTCATTAATCTCATTAACATTGTATTACTCGTATGAAAACGTAAACCCAGAGAGACGTAACCTATTTTCTTCATGCTCTTCTTTATCTCATATGTAGGCAGATGATAGATGCATAATCTACACGGCTTTAGTGCCAATTACATACTTGTTTTAGTTATATTTCTTGCATTCTATCGTGTATTGCTCTTGTTTTGTATTTTATTTCTCATGATAGGACGAATAAACCAAAAGAAGTAGAAATTGCTTTAAAAGTGTTAAGGAAGTTAAGTACTACAAATTAAGGAAGACCAAAAACAAATTGGAACTCATTCTCATCCAAGATTTCTTTAATATTAAAGAGAACTGAAAGATATGGCGAAAGAATGAGGTTATTCCGACATCGGAAGAAGAAGTTATAGACAAAACATCTGAAACACAAAATAATAAATCATTCCATGGGAAACTGGTATTGGGACCCTAACATATGCTAGAGGCGAACAGTTCGGGAAAGAACAAATTTCCTACTTTATTTAGGTTTCCTATTTGGATAGGGATTAAGAGGATATTTTAGTATTTAAGGAGGTTAAGTAGCGCATCAAGAGGAGGTGGAAATATTTGATAGTTATTAGGTTTCCTAGTTGGATAGACACTAAGTGGAGGTTACAAAAGCCTATTCAAAGGGTAGCCTAGATACAATTTTAAAACACAAAATTTTCTCTACAATTAATCAAGTGTTTTCCTGGCTTTTATCGTGATCTTTTTTTAATTTAATTTTATTTCTTTGTCCTTTCTTTTATTGTTAAAAACTTCATTGCTATGTGGCTAGCTAATTCTTCTGTTGGTTAGGGATGATTTCAAAGTCCTGAATAATGAGATCTTAATTATTTTTACAAGTTTATTTTGAGTTTTATTTTCTATGTCGATTGTCTCTATTATTTTTAGTGTTTAAAATATAGGGTTATTTAATTGGTCATTTGAATCAACCCAATAATAATTCTTCTACTAGTATTGGGATGATCCATTTTGAGCATAGCAAACAAACTTACCTAATTCTTCTACTAGTATTGGACTGTGTGATATGTGTAATTGTCACTCAATTCTTAACGCAAACAATACATCGTAAAATATGACAGAGTGATTTGTGTATAGAGATGACACTAGAGTAAACCGAGGCTATGAGTCTGATGCTAGGATCGACCTAATTCACAAAGTGTAAAGCGTATGATTAATTTACACCTTGAGAGCCTATTCTTGGTGGGCTAGTTGGATAAAATCTGGTAGTCGAGCACTTCCGTATCCAGTAACAACAAGAATTCCGGGGACAACAAAGCTTATTGATATTCTACAATTGGTGACAATATAAATTTAACAAGAAATAAACGAGAATTTTGATTAACTTTCTTTTCAGTGATAGCGAAGGATTCCTTGATCGTTTTTCTTCTCGTTAATTTAAATCAATTTTTTTATTTTATGTATTTATTTTGTTCTACAATTCAAAAAAAAAACCCCAATTTGATACTTAAACAACTAAAATCTCCATGCTCTTTATGGGAACGAACTTATTACCACCATATTACCAGTTAGTTGTGTGGAACACAAGTAATTAATTTGTTGTGTAAACGACGCACATCAAATTTTGGCGCCGTTGTCGGTGAGCTTTTTAGTTGTTAATTATTTTATTAGTTTTTTTTGTTTGTTTGTTTTTTAGATTTTGCTTCTAGTTTTTATTTTGTTTTCTAGATTTTTTTTAGGTAACATTTATCATTTTTTATCATTTTTGATTTTTTTTTCTCCCTTTTGGCGTTGAACAATGGATTATTAGTGTTCATCGTCCGTCTAAAATGAAAAATAAATTCTATAAACGATTTGTGTGCATAATTTTTTATTTTTAGATTTAGCTAATTTTAATTTTTATTATTTTATATCATCGTGATGTTTTCTTTGGGGAATAACGTGTATGGTTCAAAAAGTTTGACATATTATGATAATCAATTTGATTTTGAACCCCAAACTCATGATAACTACCAACCATATATGGGACATAATTATAACTAATCTTTTGGCTATGGTCAATATCCTACAACACATTATAATTATTCAGATGCATACCACTTTTAAAGGCAATCTGGGAGTTGTTGGTGCTGGAGTGGTTGCCAGAGATGCTGACTGTAATGTGCTTGATGCGATGTGTTTGGGTTTTGGTATAATGATCAACTTTCTGGCTGAAATTTATGGGATCATTGCTGGTTTAGATTGGGATTCTAGATGGGTATTAGATGTATGTTGATACATTTTGATTCCTACGGGGTAGTTCAAGCTTTTACTAATAATAATTTACATTAGTATGTTAGACAAAGATGGGTGGATATTCGTTCTTATTATGACAGTATGAGTATACCTATCGAGAAGTGAATTTTGAAATCGCAAGTGATTCTGAAGTTGATTGCATGGCAAAGAAAGAGTGTTTGTTTCCAATTGGAAGGGTCTTAGTTTTAATAAAAAACCCAGTTTTATGTTTTCAATAGTATTTTTAAATATTATTTATTTTAGATTTAAATAATTTATAAGTTTTTTGAGGTTTTTTTTTCATTTCTTGTAAATATTCTTTGTAATTTTGTTATATATTAATACAATTTGGATTTACCAAAAAAACAAAATCACACGGGGTATGTCGGTGGAAAATTAAAAAAAATTAAGGCTTACTTTTTCTTCTAATTAATTTTGATCCATGATGTTAAAGCTTCAGCAGAAACTGGCGGATTTCAGAAAATCATTGAATCGGTCTCGTCTGAGCAACCAAGCATAGAGAATACAACGCCTACTAATACCTATTATGATACAAATAGACATACTCAGGATCATGTTTAGATCACTCGCCTATTCAAAGGGAAGATGTATGGTCTATAGTATACGAAGGTATAACATCTCTTGATTGGGAATAACATATTAACCTACATTCACGGATTGGATGATGATGGAAGTAAGAAGTCTTTCTAATACCATAAAAGTATGTACGAAAGGTTTTGCATGGAGATAGGTTAATAGATTGATAAAACGAACACGGATGCAGTTTTGTCTTATCCATGAAACGAGTTGACAGTTCCCTTGAGCACTAGTGAATACTTGACCGACGACGATGATGATGAAGATCAACCTTCAAAGAGTATTGGTGACGGAAGTTTAACCAACTCAATCCCTGATTATGATAATAATCATCTACCTATTCAAGAGGGTGACATACTTATTGAAGGTAATGATGATAACTTGGTTGGAAAAGAAAGTGACGAAGAATGGTCGAAGAGTTTGAATCAAAATGATATGCTTATGGTATAGGAGAATGAATAGAATTCTTCAAGGATATTAAGGATCGTTATATGTGAAATCATGTAAGATTTGTCTAACCCTTTTATTTAATATTTTGGAAATCTTATTCGCTACTCATCCGCAGACAAGCCAGGATAATAGGAAACTCTCGCTCAAGCTGAGTTTACCAACAATTCAGTTCGTAATCGGTCGGATATGGACCTTTTTAAATTGTTTACTCCAGAGTTCCTAACCACACATTGGATTTAGCCTCTTTACAATATGTTCCTTGTTCCAACGTTGTAACTGATCACATGGCCGAATCTCTTCAACTGCTACATGATACAGTAAATAAAAACTTGGAAGCTGCTATTACCAAGTATAAACTAGATGTTGATGATCGTCGTCGTTTTCGGTGTTATAACGTTGGTGATCTTGTAATGGTATACTTAATTAAGCAAGGATCGTTTTTCTACTGGTACCTCCAACAAGACAAAGTACAAGAAGATTGGACCTATACGCATTCTTAAGGAGATCAGTGACAGTACGTATGATGCTGACCGCCCAGCTAATATGAACATCTCATTCACATTCAACGTTAAGAATATCTTCCCTTATTTCCCAGACGATGATGTTTCTCTTCCAACACCGAACTCGGGATCGACTTCTTTTCAAGAAGAAGGGTCTGATGTAAGACATCCAGCTAACCAAATCACCCATGTTTAACATGAGTCAAACCTCTTTCCTTTTTCTAGTTCAACATCTTTCATTTTTCTACTTCTAATTTATTTTCTAGTTTATTTGTATTTTCTTTTTCTAGGTATCTTTTTTTTTAAGTTGTAATGCTTTTAGTGCTTTTAGGAAATAGTGAAACCTATATAAGATCCTCTAGTATCGTAGAATTTTACATCCAACATTAATATTTGATTTTCTTTGTTATTATTCTCTAGTTTTGGTATTACTTTTATGAATCTATTGATTTCACACTAATTTTTATTATCTATTCGTTATTTATTGGATCTTGGATCCAACTTATAAGTTTCTGTTACATCAACAAATATCAACATTCCACCACGATGAATACAGAACAGGAACGAACAGGTAATGATCTGAGCGTTAATATGAGGCAAACAAATAATGACTGAATTTTCTGGCCAGCCTATTATTGGTGGTCTTCATGGCTGTCATTAGTTTTTCATCAATCCAAGTTGTTGGAGTAACAATTGCATCTCTAGCATTATAAGTCTGTAAGTGTTCGACATTGCTTGAAGGGCCACACAAGTGCAACAGTTACATACCCTTATTCAATGCCCACAAACAAGTGATCATTTTCCACCAGATAATAGGCTGTGTACCACACTACCACCGTTCAAGTTAAAGATCAAATAGGGTTTCCCTTCAAGCAGTAAACATTCCCATAATCGTTACTCTCGGAATTTAGCATCAAGAGATTAGTAAAAATTATTATTGAGAAATTTGGTATAATTGGTCTACAAATCAATGGGCAACTCTCTGCTCGATACCTATAATCAAAAAGACTGAACAACACTGAAGAGGAAAGTGAGGGTTTGAAAATTTTAAGATCCCCATTCATTAAAAAAAAAACGGAAAAAACAAGCTTCAGAAAATGTACGAAGAATTGAAGTTTTGGCTTGAAACCTGAATGAATTCTAGTAAATACATGATAAGTATTTGGGTCTTAAGATCTTACAGCTAATTTCATTCTTACATCACTTTTTAAGTCTAGAGAATCCAAAACTTAGGATTAGCATACCTTCCTATAGTGTTATAATCAGTGAATTATTGGTTTAAGAGGATGTGCTCTTAGTTTTGACATGTCTAGATCCGAGTCAAGTTCTTCATCTACTTCCCCAATAATACTTCTGCAAGAATCAAATCAATGAACTGTAAGTTGATGTGTGCATATATAAGAATATCTATAGAGAGAGAGAGAGAGAGAGAGATCATACATGTTGTCACCCCTTATGATGTACAAACCTAATACAAGTTGTTGGACACCTTCCTGCCAATACCCACAAAAGTTCCATTAGAAAAATTGACATGCACTCATGCGCAAAATTAAGAATCCAAAACCAAAATAAAGTTTTCTTTCACTGTGACAGTAAATATACAGAACTAATTGATCATGCTGAAAGAATAAAAAACTAGACTATCCTACAAATGAGCAGACTGCTTTTTTGTGTATGCTTTAATTTATAACGATCTTAAGATGGAAGAGTTGATTGATTTCTCATGTAAAATTGACATCTCTATTAAGGAAGTCTGAAAATCAGATGACTATATGATAATTACAGACTAATCTTACGCACGCATCAGCTACTTATACTCTGGCAATTTATGGACCTCTCTTTGAGCAGTGCGATATGATATTATGAAATCCTATTCATCACCCCTTTATAATTGGCATCCAACCATCTTTGGCAAAACATTCTTTTAAATGTGAAAACAGATGCATTTAAATGGAAAGAAGCCACCCCTGAAGAATTGCAAAATAACATGAACGAAGTCCTCCAATATCACTCTTAATGCTCATTCGACAACGTCATGTCTCGTGCTTGCAACTTGAACTAAGTTATTCACGTATATAAATATTAACTTTGAAAACTAATAACAAGTTCATTAGTTTCACAATAACCAAATGAACACATCGTTCTTCACATGACCCGGAAATCTACACTAAGTATTTCACGAAACACAATTACAATATGAAACTACACAAAATCCAAACTGACTGGTAGACTTACCTTTGTAGAGTAAACCCTTTCATGAGATTCATCCAGAATGATATTGGTAGCCTGGTCAAAACCTTTTAGAACTCCCTACAACGTTAACAGTGGTAATTAGTACTCCATTTATGTACGTTCAAGCACAAGCACACAAACAAAGACGCACCACTATATTTCGCCCATCATTTGTTATAACCGAGATTTGCTCTGCAAATAAAAGACACATAAAAAGTTACTAATCTGAAAATATTAGTTCAATTCAAAAGTTGCCAAAGAAGAGTAAAGGGTTTGTTTAGGGTTTAACATACGATCAACAAGAAACTCAAGTCCAGGTCCACCTGACATTTCTTCAAAATTGAGGCTTTGACAGCTTATCAGCAAATCCCAACTGCGTTAAAATTAAACAAATTTATTCAAACAATAATTTAAAAAAAAAACAAAAAAAAAAACTAAATAAAACCTTAAATCACCATATGCATTAAAAAATAAATAGATACACTAAACCCTGATTAAATCGCCCGTCAAAATCAAATCAAAGGAGATTGATTGGTATAGTAAAATTCACCAGATATAATCGAAATTTAATTTATCATGATACCATTTATTGAGATTGAGAGTCTTAGCGATTGTCAGAAAACAAAAACAAAAGGCGGGCTTTAATAAATGGTGAAGAATAGGGGGGTTTGAATTACCTACCAACGCTGGTAACCAGGGATGATGGTTCGGCGTAAATTGATGGTTCAAAGATTAGGTGCTTGCAGAACCGCAAAACCCTAAAACCCTTTCTCTTTCGTTTCTCTCGAATAAGGATGGAGAAAATGTGTTCTTTAATCAGATTGGAGCCCGCCCTGTCCAGATCTGTATTTTCAAAACGGGTCGGGTAAATCATAAAAAGTCCAGTATCGTTTTCCAATGATTCCGAATTATTACGAGAGAAATTATGCTCACGTCCCAAATTATCTATGTTGACAAACACTTAATTAAAATAAATTGTTGTATATATAATCTCAAAACAATTTATAGAGTTATGGTTGGTTGAAAGCTGAACAAAATTTAAATTCTAGAGCTTGTGGTCTCATTTGAGAAAATATAGCCCAACAAGATTTGTAGGTTGTAATATCTTTTTGATGTTTTTTTGTTGCACAAGAAATGGGGCAGGTGATGATTAATTTCTAAAAGATCATACAAAAGCCTAATCTAATCTTCACTTACGCCTTTCCACCTCTATATCCTCCTTATTTTATTTTTCATAAAACCCTAAACGACCAAGAAAATCCTTAGAAGGTGCGGATAAACAACCCAACTCCTTCAATCTCTTACCCTCTGTAGTGATCTACACTACAAATGATTTCAATAACAACTCAATCTGCCTCACATGAACAATAGAACTAGGTTTTTTGATTAAAATTCGATAAACAGTTTCTCTCAACAGAAATATAAAGGATAAGGGTGGAGTGGCACTCGTGCCCCTCACACAAAAACTATACTAATCATGATTACTAAGTGTTAAATACTAATAACTAATAGCCAATAAAACAGTAAATTAAATTAATCATTACTGGTACATCCAGTAACTAGGTGTCTATTTTAACAATAGTCGACCCATATAGTCGGGACATGATAAATGTCCCATCCATCTAAAGATCCTTATCCTCAAGGATCAGTTCTTCAAATTGATTTGCCATGACTTGTCTATCTCCCTACGTAGCCTCCTTGGCAGTCGTACCCTCACATTGAACTAGCACTTTCTTAATCTTTTGTTGGTTCTTTTTAACCTTCCTGGTATCTAAAACCTTGAGTGGAGCAATCTTCAAGTTTCTATCTGAGTCTGTTGCAGGCAGTTGTGACTGAGGAACTGCGCCCTTCTTCATCTTTGGTTTGAATCAAGGCCGACCTTGTCGTACAAGCAAGCAAAGCCTTGCTTGGGGCCACAAAAATAAAAAGGGCTATGAAAAATGTTTTTTTTATTAATATAGTATGGGCCAAATAAATAACAAATAGACTTTTCTGTGATTATGTTTAAAAGGAAAATAAAAGAATCCAAAATAAAATTGACTAACCAAAACTAGTTCCAAGGTGGATAACATATAATTTAACTGCCCTAAAACGTGATATTCTCTATAAACGAAAATAAATAAGTGAATATTTTTGATAACTACCGAAAATAAGTAAATGTAAGTAAATATTTTTGTTTGTATCCAATATAAAATTGCTAGCTCCATTTTGGGTACGATAAAAAAATAAACTAGTAATGTATCATCGAGCTAAAATAGTTCAGTTAAGCGGTTGTTATTTTTATGTTATCGTAAGAGAATATTATTAAGAATTAATTTATGGATCAAGTCTTGTTTCAATGGGAATTTGTAATTAATCTGGTTTGTTTGTAGTTAATCAGTTGTATCATATTTTTTTAATATAATTTTTTCCTGGTAGAAAATAAGTGCAATCAAGCTTTTTAAAAAGAAGGTTCTTTTTTGGTGGTTAAATTTTTTATTTTGCTTGGGGCCACATAAATATCAGAACCGACCCTAGTTTGAGTAGAGAAACATGGAAAGTGGAGTGAATTTTAGAACCTGTAGGAAATAATAACTTATAAGCTACAACTCAACTTTGGCTAGGATTTGGTAAGGCTCATAGAACTTCACAGCCAACTTCAAGTTCCTCCTTAGTTGAATTGAAGTTTGCTTATATGGCTCCAGCTTTAAATAAACCAAGTCCCCTACTTCAAAAGTCCTCCCAGATCTCTTCTTGTCAGCTTGTTGCTTGATCTTGTATTGAGCTAATTCTACTTGAGCCATTAACTCATCATTTGTCTTTGTTGTAAGTAGTCTCCAGCTGCAACATGAATTCCAGACTGGGATGACAAAATTCCATATTGTGTTGGTTCAAACCCATAGAGAGCTTCAAATGGAGTCAACTTTAAGCTAGTGAGGTAATTGGTAATATACCACCACTCAGATAATGATAACCAAGTAAACCACTTTGAAGGCTTGAAGATGGTCATGCATCTCAAGTAGGTCCACGGACATGCATTGACTTTTTCTGTTTGACCATCAGTCTAAGGATGGCATATAAATCTCATGTGGAGGAAGGTACCAAGTTTTGCAAACAATGCTTGATAGAAATTACTTAGAAATACACTATCTCTGTCAGACAATATAGATTTAGGCAGGCTATAAAGTTTAAAGACAGTGTCAATGAATACCTTAGCCACTGATAAAGCTGTGGAGGGATGACTTAGAGACATAAAATGACTATACTTGGTAAATTTATCTACTACCACCAACATCATTGTTTTACCTTCAAAATTTGGTAAAACCTGCGATGAAGTCCATGTTAATGTGCTCCCATGCCAAGTCTGCAATAGGTAGAGGTTGTAATAACCCAGCTGGTGAAGTATTTAGTCCTTTGCTCTGCTGAAAAATGTCACATTCTTGTACAAACTGCATAATCTGTTGCTTCATACCAACCCAATAAAAGTAAAGTTTGGCTCCTTGATAACTGGATTAAGACCCTAAATGTACCCATGTGGAAAAAGCATAAATTTCAATGAGTATCCTGTGTCTGAGATTCCCACTTGTTCCCACATAATTCTTTTTTTGAACCTTAAGATGCCTAGTTGATAGGTATAGTGCTCGACTGCAATAGCTTGCACTAGTAGTTTAGAAATAATATCCTTGGCCCACTGATCCTCCATATAACTCTGGTGTACCTCCTCTATCCATGTTGGTTGAAATTGGGTTATTGCATGGCAAGTGTAGTCATCCCCATTTGTTACTTTAGACAAGGCATCTGCTACCTTGTTATCTGACCCTTTCCTATACCTCAACTTATAAGTATACCTTAAGAACTTGGCAAGCCATTTCTGCTACAAGGTTGTGTGAATTTTATACTCAAGAAAATACTTAATGCTCTGGTGATCAGTGTAGATTATGAACTGGTTTTCCATCAAATAGGATCTCCATTTGGTCACTGCCATGACTAAAACCATCATTTCTTTCTCATATGTTGACATTGTCAGGAATCTGGTTCCCATTCCTTTGCTGAAATAAGCAACGGGTCTTTTCTTGCATCAATACAACTCCAACTCCAGTATCACAGGCATCAGTAGCCAGCTCAAATGGCTTAGATAAATCAGGTAGAATGAGAACTGGTATAGTGGTAACAACTTCTTTCATTTGCTCAAAGTATGCTTGAGCGTCTTCATTCCAATAGAAGGTATTTTTCTTCAGTAAATCAGTCAAAGGCTTACAAATTAAGCTATAATTCTTTACAAACTTCCTATAGTAGCCAGTAAGACCAAGGAACCCTCTCAAATCCCTTAATATTGTTGGAGTAGGCCATTCCTTCATACAAGAAATCTTCTCTGGATCTGCAGCTACTCCTTCTCCATTGATGATATGACCCCAAGTATTCAACTTATGACTGCCCAAGGAGCATTTGTTCAGCTTGGAAAATAGAGAGTGTTCTTTTAGGATGGACAATGTGATAGATAGGTTTTGTAGGTTAGTAGCCATGTATGGACGATAAACCAATATATATCATCAAAGAAAACTAAGATGAATTTTCTCAAGAATGGTTGAAACACATCATTCATCAAGGCTTTGAAACTTGCTGGTGCATTAGTTATCCAAATGGCATTAATACGAACTCATAATGTCATTGGTAAGTCTTGAATAATGTTTTATGTGTATCTTGAGGAGTTACCCTGATTTGATGATATCCTGCCCTCAAATCAATCTTATAAAATACCTTTGCACCTTTAAGTTCATACAATAATTCATCAATAACTGGAATGGGATACTTGTCCTTGATGGTTATCTCATTTAGCTTCCTGTAGCCTACACAAAACCTCCAAATTTCATCCTTATTTTTAACTAGTAAAATTGGTGAAGAGAAGGTGTTGTGACTTAGCCTGATTACTCCATGGGATAGCATTTCCTGTACCAGATTTTTTAATATCTCCTTTTGAACATAAGGAATTCTATAAGGCCTTTGGTTTGTTGGCAAGGAAAAAGGCTGGAGTGGAATGTGATGCTCATGGTTTCTTAATGGTGGAAGAGTAGTGGGTTCCTTGAATATAGCAATAAATGAGTCAAAAAGAGGCTTGAGAGGTTCTGGTATGGTAGTATCTGAGCTAGTTGCACTAATAGAGTATAAATTACCCATGAGTCCAGGTTTATTTTTCTTGAAATATTTATGGCACTTACTACCATCATAAGTGAAATGCTGGAAGAGTCAGTCATTTCAGTTAATTCAATGTTTTTACCCTCTTTCCTAAAAGAAATAAATAGTCTTGCAAAATCAAACTGCACTAGACTTATGGTCTTCATCCAATCAACCCCTAGTACCATATCACACCCTCCAAGAGCTAATAGCCT
>JAJJMC010031210.1:10803762-10937524 GCA_023531435.1 Papaver californicum | reverse complement strand
CCGTACCTCCATTGTTAGATCTGAGATGTGAGTTTGAACCTGATGGTAGATGAACATATCCATCATCTTGTTCATTAGTTTTTAATATTCTCTCTAATTCTTGAGCAATCACACATGCATATTCTTGATGACAACAAATATAGAATCTTCTACGCTCTTGGATAACTCCTTCATACTTTTATTTGTGTCGTTAACCTTCTTATGAAGGTCATCAAACTCCTTCTGATTTACCATTTTAGCAGGTCACTCAGGTCGAGTGCCCTGATACCACTTGTAGTGATCTACATTATAAATGATCTCAAGAACAACACAATCTGCCTCACAAGAACAATAAAACTAGGTTTTTTGATTAAAATTCGATAAACAGTTTCTCTCAACAAGAAGAAATATAAAGGATAAGGGTGGTGTGGAAGTCGTGCCCCTCACACAAACACTTACTAATCATGATTAGTAACAGTTAAATAAAAATAACTAACGGCTAATAAAATAGTAAATTAAACTAATCATTACTGGTGCATCCAGTAACTAGGTGCCCCTTTTAACAATAGTCAACCCATATAGACGGGACATGACACACTCTCATGATTTCTTTGATCTTCTCTTGATTTTTTTTATAATATTTTTTTAATTTTCTTAGGTACATAGAGATATAACAACTTTGGTTTCATCAGATACGAGTTTCCATCATATTTACTCATTTTTTACAATCACTTTCTTTTTTATTTTGAAGGTTAAGCTTACTTCTTTTTTGAATTCTTAGATATGAGCTTGTCTGATTTTTAACATAATTATAGTCCTATATGTTGATCATTCACAAGAGGAGCCAGTAGATGAAGAGACTGATAAAGTCTCTAAGGGTTCCCATGTAGTTCCTCATATAACTAATTTGTGCCCAGAGCCCCGTATCTACAGTTGTTAGTTCCAACAAATAAGGAATCGACTTTCAACGAAATAATGGAAATGTTTAAGCAGATTAACATTAACATTTTGTTATTAGAAGCGATTAGGCAAGTTCATGTTTATGCCAAGTTCCTTAAAGATCTTTGTCGAAAGCGTAAGCTTAATGTACATAAGAAAACTTTTTAGCTGGTTAAGTATGTTCAATCCTTCTGAACCAAACAACCCCAAAGTATAAAGACCCTGGATACCCCATCATATCTTGTGTAATCGGTGATCACTAGGTTGGTAAGGCATTACTTGACTTAGGAGCTAGTGTTAACTTACTCACGTATCATGTGTACAACCAGCTAGGTCTTGATAAGTTGAAACCGACCAAAATGACACTGCAGTTAGCGGATAGGTTTGTCAAAATCCCTCGTGGTTCGATAATTGATATTCTGATTGAGGTTGATCAGTTTATTCATCCAATGGATTTTGTTGTTCTAAAAACCCATCCCGTTTATGACCAAAATGCTCAAATACTGGTGATTTTAGGCCGCCCATTTTTAGCCACATCTAATGCTGTCATCAACTATAGAACCGTACTTATGAACATATCTTTTGTTAATGAGACCACTGAACTAAATATCTTTAATGTTACTAGAAAACCTTATGAGATCGATGATTTAGAAGAAATAAATATGATTAACACTTTGGTTCATGAGCATTGGCATAACACTTTATTTGGTAATTCCTTAAATAAATTTGATAATAGCATTCTCTTAAGTCATATTTGTGACCCGTATCTAGAAGAAGCTCTCGAGTATTTTTCAGACTCTAAGGACCCTGAAAATTCAAGCAATAGTTGTAGGTCTATCTAAGAGTAATGATTATCCTAATTTTGGGGGTAGTGATGATTCTTGTGATTTTCAGGTATCCCTACTTGAAGTCCCTAACTTGGAACTCAATTTTTGTACATCTAAGGTATTATTTGAGTCTCTTCATACCCCAATTTTTTTATTAGAGACCCGTCCTTCGGCTGAATCTGTTTATCTGGACATTCATATGAACCTAAATAGGAACCACGTATAAACCCAGTTGTCTTGAAATAAACATTACATAAGGTTGTGCTCCATCTATTCATTTGTTTGATCCAGTACACTTGTCTTATATTTGTGTCAGATCTATTTGGTTATGATGACTCGCAGTTGTTTCGACTATTCGTATATGATTTTGAAAGGTGACTAGCCATCTTTTGGTATCTAATGTCTGGATGAAGACTTTAAACTTATCATTTGATGGAAGGTAACCCATGCTCATGCTACTCAATAATATCTTTCCTACTTCCTTTCCCTAGAGTGGTAACAATTTCTCCTTCTTTCATGCTTTTAATACTTTATCTTTCAAATATTGAAGACAATGTTAGATTTAAGTTTGAGTGTAAGGGGGAAACTTTTAGTTTCAATACTGAAACTCCAAAGTCTAAAAACTTGTGCCAATTGAGGATTGCACTAACCAATCTAAGTAGGATATAAACAAACCTCTTGATTTTAGGAGTTGGTGTCTGATATATGTCGTAGCACGTCAAAATTATTTATTACTTTCTCAGTACTTATAATTTATTATGAAGAAAAGGTAAGAAAGGATCGTTCCCACGAGGAGGTCTTGGTTGTTATATGGTTTCGAAATCTTATGTAGAAGTGGGGATTTTAAGATTTAATGAAAGTAAATTACACTAATTAAGAAATCTAAGAAACTGTAGAAAAAAATAAAAGAGTTGAGAGTATTGGTCAAGGTTTCGTTTTTATTCACAAAACCTGTTCTTGTACTAATAAATAGAATTGATATTTAATCTCGTTTTATCAAAATTCATAAAATACCTTGATCGTAAGAGTATCCCGTAAATTTCCCCAAGTCGTCAACAAACACATTAAAAGATGCGAATATGAATTCTACTAAGAGAACAACCTAACGTGTAAAAAACACTAATCAAGTCTAATTCCCGATGAGCATTAAGATTCGTGAAATTAGGCTAATCAATGTAATTAAACGTGGAAAACGCACTAATTCAATTTAACAAAGGTAATGATCCACTTGTGGTTACTAGGATATATCACTACAAGCAATAACCACAATTATGCTACTTGTGTTTAAAGAATATAACTTTTGTGTATAATAAACCATAAATTAGCTATAGATATGAATATGAGTTCAACCAATTTGCACCTTGCCTAATCAAACAATCAATCAATGAGAGATTTGTAGTGAATCATAATGGATAATATTAAAATAAGACTAATTTATTAATATTCCTTAACCAACAATAAAATGAACTAATCATAAATTGGAGTTTACACAATTGAATTTAAGAAGAAAAGAAATTGCAAACCCTATATATGAGAAATCTTCCCGCACGAACCTACAAAAAGAAGTTGAAGAGGTGAGAAAAAACTATGTAAAAAACTAGATATCTCTCCCTCTTGTTGAAGTTGATTTTATATAACTTTATCTCTTGTAGAATCCCTATCGGAATAAAACTTTCTTTTCTATTATAAATCAAACTCTTCGATTTCCAAAAATATATTCAAAACCCTAGATTTTATATCTAGGCAAAGCCCTAACACATCCAAGCCAAAATCAGATTTATAGAGAAGGCCCACACCCATTAATCCCATATCAGGTCTAGACAAACAAATAAGCCTGTCAGTTTTATGAAACTGACAAGGCAACTTCAATTAACTCACGACAGTTTTATCTTATGCATTTTATTGGACATTTCTTGGCAGGAATTCTGGCAGAGTAGTTGGTGAATTCAATCACCAATTTTCCTTCCCTGCATAACATTCAACATTCAGAGAATCATTCACATACTAAACTCACGCCAAATTCTCCTTCCCAAACCAATTCAGAATCAAACCACATACATCCAACTTCTTCATAGCCTAAATCAAAACTCAAAACTCTTGTAACCTCAATTGCAGTTTATCTTCTTCTCTATCTCTTTAATTCTTCTCGCCATTCATCACCACCAACTATTAGAGGATGTTCAAAACCTAGTTATTATTATCCAAGGCTATAATTAGAGAGTTAAATAGTTAATTTTAAATCAATGGTCTAGAAAGTTTTTAACTAAAAATACAGATATTATGGTTGGAGATGTATTTTATCCACCTCCTTATGTTAAGGAGATTTTAATATCACATTCGTAAAAGATATCAAGGCAACGGCGAACACGTTACTGTAGAATCCTGCTGGCAATTGGAGGCCGCATTCCCCATGTGTTTGAGCATGAAAAGATATACATGCTTGGGATCAAGAGTAAATGCAACTGTACGGCTTTTCCAGATATGCAGGGAGGATCTAATGTTAGGTTTATTCTTGGGCATTCAATCTGTTGTGGACCCAAAAAGTAAACCATGGAATATTTGATGTTTGGTGGGAGGGTAGGACAACTGCTTTGGTTCTAGGCACGGTGAAGGGTTGTGGGTGTTGAGAGCTCGAGCATTCCATTTGCAAACATGGAGCCAGGATAAGTATCCAGAGCCACAGTCGTATTCACTAACTAATGTGATGATCTGGACAATATCCGAGAGTCACCTGCAAAGTCCTGATCACCTGACAAATGAACTTAAGATTGCTTTTTGGAAGAAATACAAAGTTTTATAAATTTGGGTCAGGCAGTAGTACAGGATCAATTGAAATAATACAAAGTAACAGTTAATCTCGTGGAACTTTTGCGTGGAACCATCTAAATGGCAGATGTATGGTGAAGATATTTGTTGGCACGCATATCATTTTCAGTGGTTCTAAACACTTAATATTGACGAGATTTGAAAGGACAAGTTTCATCGTCTAAGAAGCATGATTTTCCTTCCTTATTTTTGTCACTGGAAGTGCAGGTTAGAGTCTTTCAAGGCGGGATGATATGCATGATAATTGTTCAGGGTGCGGTGAATGTATGCTAGTCGCCCATTTGTGTCATCGCTTAACAAGCTAAACCAAAATGTATCGTCTTTTTTATCGCTCAACAAACTAGTCTCTAAATTCTGGAAAGAGATTGTTTTTGCTTTTTTGGAAATAGTAGACGAAGGGAAAATAATGATTCAGAGATTTATTTTTGCTTTTTTGGAAATAGTAGACGAAGGGAAAATAATGATTTAGTGACTGTTTAGTCTTGACCCATTTATCTAGGTATTATTTAGTTATCTATTTATTTAAAATATAAAATATATTCAAATCAAACCAAAACCCATTGCTTGAACTCAATATCACCAGAAACAATTCCACTCTTTTCTTGTTCATCTCGAGCTATTCTCAACCTGAGCCATAACCTATGGTACACAACCATCTTATCCTGTTTCCGGCAGTTCACAAATAAACCCATCAATGACTTTTTTTATCAAACTTAGAACTAAACTCAGCTCACTGGTCACTCGAAGCACTTCTTGTTCTTGTTGTTTTCTAACCCGTGTTTCTTGTTCTCTCTTCTTCTCCAACCCCTCCTCTCTGTGTTCTTATTTGAACCCAATGGCTTCACGGTAACAAATTCAATCCACTACAAACTCAGACAGAACAACCCATTTAACTCTTGTCTTTTTTCACTGTCGTGAAACCCATCAAATTCATCTCTTGCTTGTTCTTCTCAGATTCAAATTTACCTACTAGACCTAGGTTAGACGGCGGTGGAGGTGAGGGTTATATTCTTGGTTGCTATATATGAAGGAGGAGAACCAACTCGACCTAGTTTTAGGTATAAAACTAGGGATAGATTTAGGCGCTCAACTTGTCTGCCCCCAACCTTTATAATCAAGAAATTTGATTCTCTTTAGCACCTCTTTATAGAAAAGTTTGTTTCCCCTAGTAATTCTCTGAATATCCTTGCAATATTAGATGCCGCCTAGTAATTTCTCTTTTGATGCATTAGAGACTTTTGCGCGATCCAACTTTGTGCCCATCTATAACCAATGACTCTGAACAATGCCTTGAGCTCCTAATTTTCTTTTCTCACTTCATGTGACTCCAAAATACCTATAAAATAGAAAACAAGCGTAATATACACAAAGTACAAGAGAAATAGCTAAGAAAAGCATAAGAAATAGATATTCAAACTATATAAATTATGCACTTACCAAATTCCCCCACACTTGACTTTTGCTAGTTCTCGAGCAAACTAACCTTAACTAATATTAATTAAAATATACAACTCCCTTTCGTTGAGGATACAATTACACTTAGCATGTGTAATAAGCCTTTAAACCCCTAGGCGTCCCTAGTGGACGAGTTATAGTCTCGTGGGGGTTTACAAGAGGTATACTCACAAAACTTAGAAATCCAACTTTTAAATATTTCATAATCAAACAATTCAACGAGCTAAGATGTAAAAGTAAAGCACATTATCAAGGAGTTAGAAATATCAAAGATCACAATTCTCATGCTTAACTATTGAGTTAGGAGAAAATCAACCATATGAAAGAATCCATCCTCGAGAGCGATCGTATAAGCGTTCACCTCGACTTATGCATCACCAATAGAATTTTATAAAATTGACACTCAGAAGACGTACTTTATGGTTCTCATGTGTGCAGGCAGGAATGACGATAGAAACCCTACACACGTTGGATGGTAGGAAGGGGAAACCTTATGCCCCATAAAAACGTGGGAAGAAAATAATTTTTTAAGAAAGGAAATCAACCACTATGCGAGGATGGGAATGCTCACTCACTTTCTCATCCAATCTACAATCAGCACCACTCTCACAGCGTCCCATAAAGACATTTTTGTCTTCGGCTTCAACTGTAGATGCTCTTGAACTTCATAGAACTTTAACAATTTCTAACTATTTTCCTCTAATTCTTGTTGCTTAAAAAGTTCTTTATAGATTTCTTTTTTCTCCACGGTCTTAACGAATAAATACAAAAAAAAATATAGAGTAGGGGTGCACAAAGGTCGGTTCGTCTTGGTTCTTGGTAGAACCTTGTACCCGTACCTCCCTATGGTCGGTTCTCTACTCGTATACCTGTACCCTGTACCCTCTACCTCGGTTCGGTTCTTGTATCTGTACCCTCGGTTCCGGTCGGTTCTTGTACCTGTACCTTTTTTTTTTACTTGTAGATGTTAGTAAACCACTAGTATACCACTATGGTAACCTTCCAATGTCTGTTTTTTTAGATCGCAAATTATGGAGCAAATGGGCACTTCTTTGGAGAAGTAAGAAACATGGCTGTCAACAGTTGAAATGTATGATACCAAACAGTTAAGTTGTCCAAACAAAAGTGTGGACGATGTTCTACAAAGAAATTACAAAGGGTACAAATCTGAACTGAGAATGTAACTAATCTAAATTGTTACCCAAAACAGAAGACTAAAAAAGTACTGCAATCCTAGAAGGAAGAAATTTGACAAATGCTACATAATAACCTTTACTAAGTTAATTCTTGTTTCACCCTCAAAATCTCCACTACTGAATCCAAGCATATCAAGCTTAAATCATCCTTAGATATGATGAAACAAACAAGGAAGTGCGGAAAAAGTTACAAAAAAACAACAATAAAACGAACTGACCTTATAGCCAATGACCCAAGTACCACACAACTACAATTTAGAGCAGCAGTTGCACTTTCTTCCTGCAAGAGGAATAAAAACAATAAGAAAAGCCATTCATTTGCTGGGCCAGTTGACCTGAGCAGTAAGCCTAAGTTAACAGAGAAAAACTACACTGTCATTGACCATGTGCAAGGGTTACTATGAGCTTGACATGATATTGCTAAGTGACCAATAATTTGAACAGAATCAAAATATTATCAGGACATGCTTTATCTATAATAAAAAATAGAAGATTTTCTGGCAAAATGAAAGGTAAAAGGCAGGATGCAAAAGTAGAAAAGATGAATCTTCAGATATTCCTATTAGGCTGTTTACCAGACTCTGGCTCTAGTATCAGATTCCAACTACCAATTCATCTCACTTCTCTTAGTCTTTGTTACTCTCTAGCTTGCACATATCTTTCCAGCAAACCGTGGTGTGAGCAAAGTCAAGAACTTCTTCAAAACTTGATCATTCTTAATACAACGAAAACAAGTCTACTACAAATGTCTGGGAAGCATGAAAAACAAGCTTAACTTTGAGTTTTGACATTTATATGTTGTGTCTTAAACCATGGACAAATTCGGGGATAGATTCCTACACAGAACAGAAGACTTGCAGGCATGCAGTTTCACAAAGGTATCAAAAGAAAGCAAAGAAACAAGTGGTCTAAATTCTAATAATTTTTTCTCAAACTAAACTGGCAAGTTCATTTGCAGCTTCAACACGATTAGATACACCCCACATATGTAAAACAACAATATAAGACCAAACCCATGATAGAATAGGATCATTACTAGCGATAGGAGGCAACGAAAGATCAATACCAGTAGAATCAATTGAATTGAAAATTTGAAATCATAAACATTTGATACCCATCTTAAATCACCAATTGAAGAATCTAACAAATTAAAACCTTGCGGAAATCAGAATAAAGTACATACCTAATAAGTTGGTGAGTTGGAGATTTGATGAGATAAATCAGAGTTGAGCCTTCATAAATCCTAAGAAATCAGAGTTGCTGAACCCTAAAAAATGAAGATTTGATGATTAAATTTAAAACCGTAACATGATGTGAATCTACTGGTACTGTGAATCAAATGATTCAAATCTACTCACAGTAACACAGAAGAAGTCGTCTTCTTCTTCTTCACAAATCACACTACAATACTATCTACTACACACGACACAGCACTACAGACTTTACTACATAGACGAAACGAAATCAAAAACGAAGTAGAAACTAACCTAGAATATTAACGGATGAGATTAAAACTACATAAAATGATCAACGGTTATTATACCTCGGTTCCTTCGGTACGGTACAGGTCAGTTCCGGGGTAGTACTTGTACCTTGTACCCGGTTGTATTCAGTTTTCTCATTTTTTGTACCTGTACCATGTACCCACGGCTCGGTCCATTTGGAGTACGGTTCCGTCGGTTCCGGTCGGTTCCTGTGCAGCCCTACACTAGAGCAGTAAAAACATTTTTTTTAGACAAAACTATGAAAAACAAATTAAAATAATAACAGCGAAACTAATATGGACGTGGAGAGAGGACTTTACCACTTGATTCTTCACAAATTTGTATTGTCTCGGTATTATAAATTTCACAATAAATTCATTTTTTTTTATTTTTCGCTCTTGTACTTTGAATCTTAATTTTGCTCTTTCTTGTTGATGATTTTCGTAATAGTGGTAAACAATGGTTCGTTTAAGAATTGTGAAGATTTGTTTTTAAATCTAATTTCTAAGACTAAAAATAGGAAAACTCAAATAAAATTTATAACAAGATTGAGAGTAAACTGAGGCTAGGATTCCACTATTTTCCAATTTTAAAGTGATTAAATTCAATAATTATGATTATGCAATTCTAACATTTAATTTGATTCTAAATTATTGCGAAAAGTAGATTTTCAAAATAACAATTGTATAACAAAAGCATGGAACATCTAAAACCTAGGCCAAAGCATGTACCATCTAACGGAATCACAATTGCTTACAAAAATCATTAAATCAATTTTTAACCAAGGCAATTAATCATAAATGAATTGCATAAATTAACTAAATAAAAAATTACCACATAATCCTTTGAAAATTAGATTCCTTCGTCGCCTCAGAGATGGGGTTTAGCTCCTCATTGTATTGGAAAACCCCTCAAAAATATATTTCATAGCTCAAATGGTGCTTACAATGGTGAAATAATAGTAACACAGGATATTTGATACACTTATAAGTGTTACAGAGAAGTGTTCTCTGCGTTACAGAAGAAAGAAAAGAAAACGGAATAAAAGTACGGACTTCTGGTGCTGTTGAAATACGTCTGCTTCAGCAACACTATCAGCGACGCTTCTCACCAGCCTTATGTTCTTCCTCTTCTCTCTCACAGTAGCAGCAGGAGAATTTGTCTGTTTTGATTTCTATGGCTTCTCTACGTATTCTAAGCTCTCCCAAATACTCTCTGATCCCTTTGTGACTTCCCAGCACCTCTATTTATACATTACAACACATTAAATCTCCAAAAAACTTCATTCACAAAGAATGATACGCGAGAACATTTTTCTCATAACTCTCGTGATCTGATTTGATTGTTTTATCTTGATTTTGCATATCTTTTGATTCTATGCAATCACTCTTGATATGGTCAATATATTCTCTGTTTTAAAGCCCACAAAATCACGTAAAAATCTCTTCATAAACTCAAACACAGTTTCACAGAAGAAAGAATAGTTTCCCGCCTATTTTTCTTTTCGAATTTGAAATAGGTGGGTGCTTGTAATCCAAGGCATGGTGCCTTTATCAATTCTGGTGGGTGCCTTTAGTACTTTTTTGAGTTCCTTTATAACTTTTTGAGCCAATTTTTTCCAAATATTTATTTCTTCAGAAATACCTACAAATACAATTAGTACAAAATTGAGTTCCAACACTATAAAGATTGAGAATGAATTAAACACAGAAATGTGTCTATCAAATACCCCCAAACTTATTATTTGCTAGTCCTCGAGCAAATCTAATCTAAAAATCAATCCTAACTCACTTTTGCAGGCATCGCGATTGCAGTTACCGTGTGCAACAATCCTTTGAACCCCTAGGTGTCCCTAGTGGACAAGTTTTATCTCGTGAGGGTTTACAAGAGGTGTACCCACTGATAGACACATTTTTGTTTCTAAATCGTGCTCGATTATCTATTTTGATAGTGTTCGATTTTATACTTATTATGGGTTTTTATGTCTTTGTAGGTATTTTCGAGAAACAAATATTTGTGGAAAAATCGGCTCAAAAAGTGATAAAGGCACCCCCTAGAAAATTACTAAAGGCACCTACCAAATCACTTAAGGCACCCAGATAGTTGTTAAAGGCACCCTCCCTTTTGATTTCAAACCCGAATTTGGCGAAAATACATGTTTCACACTTAAAGAAATTCTGATTTGTTTCGGGTCCTATTTTCATGGGATTTAACGGGTTGTTTGAGTTGGATATGTGAAGAATTAATCAACCTAGGTCTACATAACATCATTTACAAGAGATTCACGCAGGAAAAATGGGTGAAAAATCAAATTTGGAGCCGGAAAAAGAAACCTTCTCTGTTTGGGATTTTCACGGGATTTAAAGTTTGATTTGGATTTGTTTTGGAGTCCTTATCGGTTAACAAGAGTTATTAGGGTTTACTAACCCTGTATAAAGCAAAGAGAAACGATAAACAAAAAAAGGTAGAGCCACCGAAAAAAATCAGGAAGAAAAATAGTTCCTGCTGCTGCGAAGAAGAAGAGGAAGAACATAAGGCGCTGAAGAACTGTCGCTGATACTGTAGCTAGTTCTGTCACTGAAGTAGCTGCTGAAGCAGTCTTATATCAACAGCGCCTGAAGTCCGTCTTTCTTTCATGTTCCCTTTTCCTTCTTCTGTAACGTAGAGAACACTTCTCTGTAACGCTTATAAGCGTCTCTGTTCTTTTGTATTACTCTTTTTTCACCGATGTAAGCACCTTTTGAGCAATGAAAGTCCCTTTTGTGGATAGTAGTCGGGATCACTATCAACCTTTTGGAGGTTATTACTCATACCCGGGTGATCCCAATTACTATTCGTACATACACCCGTCTTATGAACATGAAAGTGAGCAAAATTCTAGTTCTTTATCTTGGAGGGATACCCTAAAGCAAATGCAATCTAGTACTCCCCATGATGATCGAGTTCTTTGTCTTGGAGGGATGCCATAAAGCAGATGTAATCTAGTACTCCCCATGAACCTATTATGCCTCTAGAATAATCACATGAGCAGTTGCAAACCAGTACCCCTTATGATCCATTTGATTTTATAAGAGAATCCTTCAGGGAGTTGACTGAGAGTACAAAAAGGTTTGCATTAAGTGTGAATTAAATTTCTGCAAAGAATAATATTGCTCAAAATGATCTTAATTGCCAATATAGTGCTAGCCTTGATAATTATTCACCTAGCCAAGAGGACGAGGATAGAATTGGTAACACTACTTAGACGAGGTTCAAACATCTTCATGTTATTATGATGATGAGGATAGTATTGGTGAAGAACTTGAAATATACAGGCAGAGTAATCGGGAAATTGTCACTCCAATTGTGCTTCATGATGATAATGTTAGTTTGTGGTTCAAATCCAAATATTAATGATTATTCACCTATTCATAAGGAAAAGGATTTGACTAGAGATACCACTATTTTAGACGATGTAGAACTTCCTTGTTTTGAAGCCGATAATGGTTTAGAGAAACGGGTTTATCCTGAGAATACTGTTTTAGAGTCCAACAATTTAGAAACAATAGTCTTAGATAACAAAGATATACCCCTAGATATTTTAAATATGAGCGAGGATGCACCACTTGATTATAACTCAGAAGAAGCAATTGACCATTTTCAGGAATATGATGATCTAGAAATTAGGGAAATTGTGACTAGTCTATCTAGGGACAACCAAAATTCTAAGTTTGGGGGTGATTATCATTCTCCCTGTGCTTTACCTTTGACTCTTTTAAAAGTCCTTCACTTGGGACTTGATGTTTGTGCCTCTACCATATTAAGATACTATCTTCAAGAACTATTTCCCGAACCTAATCATGTCCAGAAAGAAGTTCAGTTGTTAGAAACCCATCCTCTGGTCGATGTGATTTGCCTAGGCGTTAATACCAAGATTGACTTTGTTTTCCCACCAAAATATTTTCTTCCATATGTGGGAAAGTTAGAATTTCAAATGTGTCAGTTATTAAGTTTTAAGACTAAACCTAATTACTTTAGGGAATTAGAATCGACACATTTGCTTAAGAATGACCACCTTCAAAGTAGTCAATTGTGTGAGTCAAATCTGATTGACTTTGAGGAGCCACAATTATTCAGGTTATTATTATGTGCTTCTAAGATCTTAGTTGAGTTACTCCAAACTCTACAGCCTGATCCTGTTGATCCTGCTTATGAGGAAATCCATCCCATGTAAATATTTTATCTAGACCCTTTTATAGAGCCTGAACCTGAACCACAGCTAGAAGTAGTTGTCTTAAACAGAAAACTAGATAAAGGTTTGCTCGGTCTGTTCATTTTCTTAGCCTATTGCAGTTTCCTCTTATTTGTGATAGCATTATTTGATTCAGATGACCCACGGTTGTTCCGACTATTGCTATATGATTTTATAAGGTGATTAATTCTTTCTTAGTCTGGCTGAAGACTTTAAACTTAGCACTTCTTGGGAGGTAACACATGCTCATGCGACACGGTAATATCTTTCCTTAACTCCTTTTCTTGAAGTGGTAACAATTTCTCCTTGTTCATATTTTTAATCATTCATCTTTATAAACATTGAGTACAATGTCAAATTTAAGTTTGGGGGTAAGGGAGAAACTTTTAAGTGTAAAATAAAACTCCAAAGTCTAAAAACTTGTGAACAATTCAGGATGACACTAACCATTCTAGGTAGATGGAAACTTAGCTCTTTTTCTGTAGGAATTGGTGTGCCCAGTTAAATGGTCTATTCATAAAAGGACAGAGTTTAGGTGTTAGAAATAACATGATAGTTGCCACCATATCTCGGAGTCTATCTCAACCATATCACCTTCTATTTTTATATTTGCAATTTGTGTTTCTCTAAGTGATTTGGTGGGGCCTAGTATCGAATTGTTATCGCCGCCAGGATGAAATAGAGTGTTGAGATCAAGCCCCATTTTTAATTCTTATTTAAAAAAAAAAAGAAAATAAATAAATAAATAAAATCGAGTATTGACACTTTGATAGCAATATGTATGTGTTCTCCCTGTCTCTGTCGCCTATGCAAGCATGGAACGCAGGATCCATGGGAACTATCATGTAAGATGCTGATAAGGACCATGCGCTTGGATTTAATTTGATCCAATCATGTTGTCAGTACATTTAATAATTGTTTTATTTTTAATAAATCGATCGCTGGGACCCTTGTATATACCAGTTGAATCGATATTAGTATTACGATTAAGACCATGTATCTCAATCCATTAGGATTCATCCTGGTATTGACCTTCAGACAGACATGGGAAACACCTTTCACCTTAGTCAACATGCTCAAACTTCATTTTGTCCATTTCCATCTTCTAAATCTTTTCATGTGATTGAACTTTGGTAGATTCTGAGTATTGTGGTGGAACGACTATCTGAGTAGAGTTTTGTTTTCTTATATATGAATTTTAGTATGCTTGAGTAAAAACTCGTTTACAACAATTGGACTCATATAGGATAATGATTCACATAGCCGAAGAATTTAGTATGCCAACTAAATAGCTTGTTTAATGTCTACCCTCAATCGTTCACGAGTAGCTAAAATTTGGAGTAAAGGTTTTGTGGGTATACCTCTTGTAAACCCTCATGAGACAAAACTCGTCCACTAGTGACACCGGGGTTTAACGGCTTATTACATATGCTAAATGTAGTCGCGATTCCTGCGAAAGTGAGTTAGGATTTTATTTTAGTAGATTTGCTCGAGGACTAGCAAATAGTAAGTTTGGGGGTATTTGATAGACACATTTTTGTGTCTAAATTGTGCTCGATTATCTATTTTGATAGTGTTCGATTTTGTACTTATTATGGGTTTTTATGTCTTTGTAGGTATTTTCGAGAAATAAATATTTGTGGAAAAATCAGCTCAAAAAGTGATAAAGGCACCCTAGAAAATTACTAAAGGCACCCATACCGTTGTTAAAGGCACCCTCCCTTTTAATTTCAAATCCGAATTTGGCGGGAATACATGTTTCACACGTAAAGAAATTCTGATTTGTTTCGGGTCCTATTTTCATGGGATTTAAAGGGTTGTTTGAGTTGGATATGTGAAGAATTAATCAACCTAGGTCTACAAACATTATTTACAAGAGATTCACGCCGGAAAAATGGGTGAAAAATCAAATTTGGAGCCGGAAAAAGAAACCTTATTTGTTTGGGATTTTCACGGGATTTAACGTTTGATTTGGATTTGTTTTGGAGTCCTTATCGGTTCACAAGAGTTATTAGGGTTTACTAACCCTATATAAAGCAAAGAGAAACGATAAACAAAAAAAGGTAGAGCCACCCTAATGTACAACAACATCCTTGATGGTCAATCAAGGTAAGCAGGGTCCTCCAGAGGGACCTCCTCAATATCACCTGCAGGAAAAGGCTCTAAAAAGGGTTTCAATCTCTGACCGTTAACCTTTGAAGAACTACTACCATCCAGTGTCTCAATCTCAATAGCACCATGAGGATAAACAATACGGACTATAAAAGGACCTGTCCACCGAGAGCGTAACTTCCCGGGGAATAGATGCAAACGGGTATCATACAGAAGAACTTTTTGACCAGGAAAAAATAACTTTCTTAAAATATTTCTATCATGCACAAGTTTCATTTTGTTCTTATACTCCTTAGCACTATCGTATGCATCTCTACGAATCTCGTCCAACTCATTGAGCTGGAGCTTCCTTTGAGCTCCCGCCTTGTCAAGCGAAAAATTAAGTTGCTTTACAGCCAAATATGCTCTGTGCTCTATCTCGACAGGTAGGTGACATGCCTTGCCAAAAACTAGACGATAAGGTGACATTCCAATAGGGGTCTTAAACGCAGTACGGTAAGCCCATAAGGCATCAGTAAGCCTCAATGACCAATCTTTCCGATTAGGATTAACTGTTTTCTCTAAAATACTTTTTATCTCCCTGTTGGAAACCTCTACTTGACCGCTAGTCTGTGGGTGATATGGGGTAGCTACTTTGTGGGTAATACCATATTTCTTCATCAAAATCCTAAATGGATTACAGAAGTGCGACCCTCCATCACTAATTATAGCCCGCGGTGTACCAAAACGTGCAAATATGTTATCATTCAAAATCTGGACCACAACCTTGTGGTCATTTGTTCTACACGAAACCGCCTCAACCCACTTAGAAACATAGTCCACAACGACAAGGATGTAAAAATAACCAAAAGAATTAGGAAAAGGACCCATAAAATCCATGCCCCACACATCAAAGACCTCAATAACTAGAATAGGGTTCAAAGGCATCATATTTCTATGGGAAATGGTTCCTAACTTCTGGCAACGTTCACAAGTAGCACAGTAATGGTGGGTGTCTTTAAAAAATGAAGGCCAATAGAATCCACACTGCAATATCTTAGCAGCGGTTTTCTTAGTACTAAAATGACCCCCACAAGCATGATCATGAAAAAAGGAAATAATACTAGACTGGTCACTCTCAGGTATACATCTCCTAATAATCTACTCTGGACAATACTTAAACAAGTAAGGATCGTCCCAAAAGAAATGTTTCACCTCAGCTAGAAACCTAGAACGATCTTGTTTACCCCAGTGTTGAGCCATTCGACCAGTAACAAGATAATTCACTATATTCGCAAACCAAGGTGATTGGGAAACAACAAATAGTTGTTCATCAGGAAAGATATCCCTCACAGGAGGAGAATCATCAGGGGATTCAAAAACAAGTCTAGACAAATGGTCTGCTACTACATTTTCTGCACCCTTTTTGTCTCTAATTTCTAGCAAGAATTCTTGTAACAAAAGGATCTATCTAATCAATCTAGGTTTAGTATCCTTTTTAGACAGAAGGTACTTCAAAGCAGCATGATTGGTAAAGACTATAACCTTAGAACCTAAGCGATAGGATCTAAACTTGTCTAAGGCAAAAACAATGGCTAACAGTTCCTTCTTTGTGGTGGTGTAGTTCAGTTGGGCATCATTCAGGGTTTTGTTAGCATAGTAAATCACATGAAGTAATTTGTTTTCTTGCTGACCTAACACAACACCAATAGCATAATCTGAAGCATCACACATTATCTCAAAGGGTAGGTTCCAGTTAGGTGCCTGGACTATGGGGGCGGTAGTGAGTAAAGTCTTAAGCTTCTCAAAAGCCTCTAAACAAGCGTCATCAAAGACAAACTTAACATCATTTGTAAGCAGATTGCAAAGAGGTCTAGAAATCAAGCTAAAATCCTTAATAAATCGACGATAAAAACCTGCATGCCCTAAGAATGACCTAATATCTCTTCCGGTTTTGGGAACCTGTAAATCTTAATAAGGTCAACTTTGGCTTTGTCTACCTCTATACCCTTAGAAGATACTATATGCCCTAAAACAATTCCTGATCGAACCATAAAATGACATTTCTCCCAATTAAGCACTAAATTATTTTCTTTACATCTAGTCAACATTAATATCAAATGATGCAAGCACTCATCAAAAGATGAACCAAACACTGAAAAATCATCCATAAAGACCTCTAAAAACCGTTCTACCATGTCAGAAAATATACTCATCATGCGACGCTAAAGAGTAGCGGGTGCATTACACAACCCAAAAGGCATGCGTCTATACAAAAAGGTACCAAAGGGACATGTAAAAGTAGTTTTCTCTTGGTCTTCTGGGGCAATAACAATCTGATTAGAACTAGAGTATCCATCTAACAAGCAATAATGACTATGTCCAGATAATCGCTCTAGCATTTGGTCGATGAAAGGAAGGGGAAAGTGGTCCTTCCTTATGACCTTGTTCAATTTTCTATAGTCAATACAAACACGCCACCCCGTGGTCACTCGGGTTGGGATTAATTTATTGTTTTCATTCTGGACTACAATGATACATGATTTCTTGGGTACAAGCTGAACGGGGCTGACCTACTTACTATCTGAAATGGGGTAGATAATACCCGCATCTAAATACTTAAGCACCTCGGTTCGAACTACTTCTTTCATATTAGGGTTCAGTCGACGTTGCATCTCCCTAGAAGATTTGGTGTCGTCATCTAAATGAATCTGATGCATACAAACAGTAGGACTTATTCCCTTAATGTCTGTTAAGGTCCACCCTAAAGCTTCCTTGTTGTCTTGAAGTACAGTCACTAGCCTACTTTCCTGATCACTATCCAAGTCGGATGCTACAATAACAGGTAAAGTTTTAGATGGGCCTAAAAACAAATATTTCAGAGTATCTGGCAATGGTTTGAGGTCCAACTTAGGAGGCTCTTCTAAGGAAGGAATTAAGGTAGATTTAGAAACTGGTAATGGTTCGAACTTAGCTTTCCATCTATTAGTATCTAACACAGGGGGAATCTAACAGAGCATTCACTTGATCAATGGTGCTAACATCGTCAAAATCTAAGTCAAAATGGGTTAAACAATTCTCTAGTGTATCTTCAGATAAGATGTTTGGTAATGACTCCTGAACTAATGTTTCTATCATGTTCACCTCTTCAATGCACGTGTCATCTAAATCAGAGGGTTTCTTATTAATATGGAAAATATTTAGTTAAATATTCATATTACCAAAAGACAAATTCATAATACCATTTTGACAGTTAATGATCGCATTAGATGTAGCTAAAAACGGGCGACCTAATATCACATGTATCTGGTTTTTTGGGTCAGGAACAGGTTGGGTATCTAGGATAACAAAATCCACAGGATAAATAAACCTATCGACCTCAATAAGAACATCTTTGACAATACCACGAGGAATTTTAACAGACCTATCAGCTAACTGAAGTGTTATCTGGGTAGGTTTTATGTCACCAAGTCCTAGCTGGAGGTACACATGATATGGAAGTAAGTTCACACTAGCTCCTAAGTCAAGTAACGCTTTCTCCACATTATAGTTACCTATGGTGCAAGAAATGGTAGGGGAACCTAGGTCTTTGTACTTAGGAGTTTTGTTGTTCTGGATAATTGAACTCACATGACTAGCTATAAAGGCTTTTTTCTGTACATTAAGCTTTCGCTTTCGCGTACAAAGATCCTTAAGGAACTTGGCATAAGTAGGAATCTGCCTAATTGCATCTAATAAAGGAAGCTTAATGTTAACTTGCTTAAAAATCTCCAATATATCATTAAAGTTGGATTCCTTCCTTGTTGGTACTAGAAGTTGTGGGAATGGGGCTTTGGGCACAAAATCAGGTTCAGCGGGAACCGCATTGGACTTTTTAGAGACTTTATCAGTCTCTTGAACTATAGGCTCAGAAGGGTGAACTACAACATGTTCACTATCGGGCAAGGTTACCTTATTGTCTACTAATCTACCACTTCTAAGGGTTTTAATTGAATTCATGGTTTGAGGATCTCTCACCAAAAGATAACTCATGAACTCCTCTAGGGTTGGGTTGTGGTTGACTAGGGAACTTGCCTTTTTCTCTCAAAGACTCACTCAAATGATTAAACTTGGTTCGTAAATCGTGAATAGCCTGAGGGTTAGCCTGGACCATCTTTTTATTGTCTTTAAACTTTGTTCAACCGATTGCTGAAACTTAGCAGTGTTATGCTGTAAATCTTTAATGTTCTGAGTTAATGTGGCGACAGTATCTGCTAAACTCATGACCGTCTTTTCTAACGGATTCTGAAATTGTGTTGGACCAGAAGAATTCTTAGTATAACAGAAACCTGGTGGAACCTGGGGGTTACTAGACTGACATTGATTTTGGCCCTTAGACCAAGAAAAATTTGGATGGTTTCTCCAACCAAGTTGATAGGTTTCTGAATATAGGTCAAACTTCTAACGGTTATCATATCTAGTGTTATTGTAAAGAACATGGGCTTGCTATTCAACAGTCTGTCCTTCCCAATATGACTTGGGTTCTATTCCATAACTAGATTGACTTAATTCTAAGGCTTCTAACATTTTTGTTATAGCTGCAATTTTGGCATCTGATTCAAGAATTCCATCTACCCTGCTGACATTACCTCTGCTCAGTAAAAAATTTCTCTGGGGTTCCTTACTACATTCCCATTGATGGGTCTTTTCGGCAATTTCATTCAAAAATGCCATTGCCTCATCAATAGTTTTACTCTCTAAATTCCATGAACACAATGACTCAACCATGGTCGTTTTTGGATAATCTAGCCCTTCATAAAGGATCTGGACTAGTCTAAGCTTTTCTAAACCGTGTTGGGGACATTGTTCTACTAAATCGTGGAACCTTTCCAAATACCTCTACAAGGATTCTCCCTCTTGCTGCACAAATGTGGAAATATCCTGCCTAATAGATGATATTTTGTTCCTAGGCAAAAAATTAGATAAAAAGGAAGTGGTAAGTTGTTCATATGTCTTGATGGATTCAGATGGCAAACTATATAACCAGAATTTGGCCTTGTCTCTTAGGGAAAAAGGAAATAACCTAAGTTTCAAAGCTTCATCAGACAGGTTGTGAATTCTTAGGGTACTACATATTTCTTCAAAACCCTTAATATGAAAGTAAGGGTTTTCATTTTATTTTCCTAAGAAGAGTGGGGCATCTGTATGGCCCCAGGCTTTAACTCATAGTTTGCTTGAGTTTCATCTAACTTGATACATGACGGACGAGAAGTCTGGTCGTGTTGTCAGCCAACCTAAATAATTCAAGTTCTTACTTCACTAATATAGATTACAGTATAGTAATAAAAACAAGTTCGTTCCCACAGAGAGGCAGGTGATTGTTAATTACTTTCGATTACTCATGTAAACAGGGGGGTTTTGGTTGTGATTATAACTAAATTATACTAAAGCAAAAAGATTAAAACGAATATCAGAGATAAAGAACATTGGTTAGAGAATTCATCTTCCATCTTCCAACATGTTATCAACCAAATCATAATCATGCAATCTCAATATCAATAACCCTAAAGCATCCTATCGCAGGCTTACTCCAGCAAAACTCCTATTATCATCAAAGGCGCAAGAGCCACTCTTTGAATCCTTTTCACCGAATAACTTGGCGCAAGAGCCACTCAAGTTTAACCCAATGAAAAGAATGGTCTTTGTGAGTCGAGGTTATTCTAAGCAACCCTGCGCAAGAGCCACTCGGATTTAACCTAGGTCACGCTTCTACACATAATCGCATGGCAACATCCCGTCGTTAACAACTATGTTATACTACTTGTAACAAGGGTCTTTTGATAATTCCGGATCTCAAACCCTAGTTTAGCTATAGATGTCAATGCATGCTCCTTTAATTCGCGACTTAAACAAACAAGCAATCCATCATACAAGGCGTTATAAACGGTAGAACATGAGCGATATTAAAGAGATTATGAACATATGAGAATGATCCATTCAATTGATAAACATGTTTTCCAACTTAGGACTACATCCCTAACCAATAAGAAAGGTTTAGTTCATCATGGATTTCTCAAAATCCATGGAAAATAAACAAGAAAGCAAGTAAAGCAAACCCTTGGTATTGTGATGATCAATTGTTCTCCAAGCCGTTCTCCTTGTGTTCTTCCAGTGTAAAAGATCTCTTCCTAATGTCTTGGATGTCTATATATATAGTATCCACGAAATCTAGGTTTCTAATGCTTCCGGGACCATGTTTTCCATGTTTTAGAAGCCCACACACGTGCCAAAACTCCCCCTTTTACGGTTGGGTTCGAGCCAATAACCCAACCGTAACTCTGGAATAAAAATATCACCCAAAAAACACCCAGTCACGGTTGCGTTCGAGCCAAGAAACCCAACCGTAACTCTGTCACAAAAATTCGCTCCAAACTTCCCCAGGTTTACGGTTGGGTTCGAGCCAAGAAACCCAACCGTAATTCCTCCTGGATACTTCTTTGTACTTCACTATTTTGATCATATCTCCCTCATCCGGTGTCCGATTGACCTCATTCTTTTTGGGTTGCCTTTGTATTTCAATTATATACAAGATGGAAGTGACAAAATCTTCATGATTTTTCAACCAATTTTACGGTTGGGTTTGAGAGTCTAGACCTAACCGTAAATCTTTCTGGAATTTGCCTTCAAAATCAACTTCTTTTACGGTTTGGTTTTGGGGTACTTTCCCAACCGTAAATCTTCCTGGAACTATTGTTTCAAATTTTTGTTTCCATCCTTTAACCTCTTCTTTTTATGCCGGAATGAACTCCTTTCCTCTTCTTTGGTTGAATATACTTCAAAACTCCTAAGAAACTCATAAACAAACAAATTCAAAGCATAATGATATGAAAACTAACAAGAAATCAATGAATTAGAGTATCCAAATAGTGCAAATAATGCACCTGTCAAAGTCCTAGTAGGATTCAACAAATCTTTCAAGGTTGTCATTTCTGGCACAACTAGAAAATTAGAAATAACTTCTTCACTAAGAGACAAATTCTCAAAACTAAAGTTTCAGCTCTCAAAAGAAGGGTTTCCTAAATTCCCAATTTCAAAGGCAGAGTTTCTATTTCCGTCACTGATCAAACGACCAATAGAATCTCTTCTCCAGGCACGCTCACTAGGCATGCAATAACTCCTAATCGGAAGAGAATTCTAAACAAACACAAACAAGGCCGACTCAACCAAATCAAACCTATTGAATATAGCAAACAAAAAGCATGATGGATCCACTTAGATTGTTTCTAGACAAGCTTCTATTCTTCCAAAAGGCAACTAGTTACAATTTTAGCGAATCTCTCAGAACGATCCGATTAGATTAAGTGGAAGAGAAACAGGATAAGCTCTATGGAGCTTTGATAACCTTGTCTCTTTGGCACTTTTCCCTGGGTTACAAGGCGGATCTAATCAACTTAAAATAATCTTCTTGAACCTTAAGTTAGGCTAATAGTAACCAATACAGTCCTTGAATGAATTTCTAATAAACTCGATACCCTATAGGTCTCTTTCTAGTCAAATTTTAGGCTTAGGTTCACGTTAGGTAACGTGTTCCTAAGGCGGGAAGAAAGGATACGGTGATGAAATCCGAACCCTTATCTTATATGGCCAGTTTCTGCTTTTTACTAGAAAATAAATTCCGTATTCAATTCCTCAACATATATGCATACAAAGGAATACAGTAAACCCACTTGCAGGGGATTCGTGGGTTGATCGAGTCTTACCTCCCGTACCAGACGGGGGATGAATCGGTTGTAGTCGACTTGGGCCACCAACTCCTGTGTTAGTGTTCGAACCCGAGGGGTCGAGACAATATCGTAATTGTCGTCCTTCCCTCTTGAGTTTATATTTAATATCCTTCCCTAGGGTTTAAAAATTAATAATAATGTTCAAAAGTCCAAATTCCAAAGTCCAAAAATAAGAAAAACATAAAAAAATTTAAAATAATTACAAAAATAATAGCCAAACCCTAATACAGTATCTAAAAATAAAAACTAAAAACTAAAAAAATAAAATAAAATAAAATAATAAATCTAGAAATAAAAATAAAATCTTCTTCACTCCTTTTGGAATCCTCTTTTCTTTCCTTCTTTGGCTCTACTTCCTTTTTATAGCACTTTCTCCTCTTTTTTTTAGTTTCGCTTCAAATCTGAAAAGAATAGAAAATACCAAACGCGTAAAGAAAGAACAAAAAATAAAAATAAATCCTAAATTAAACTAAACCCAAAAAAAATCTAAAAACAATTCTAAAAACAAGTCCGCGTTGGCGGTGCCAAAAATTGATGATTTTCGTAATAGTGGTAAATAATGGTTCGTTTAAGACTTGTGAAGATTTCTTTTTAAATCTAATTTCTAAGACTAAAAGTAGGAAAACTCAAATAAAATTTATAACAAGATTGAGAGTAAACTGAGGCTAGGATTCCACTATTTTCCAATTTTATATTAAATGCAATAATTATAATTATGCAATTCTAACATTTAATTTGATTCTAAATTATTGCAAAAAGTATATTTATAACAATTGTATAACAAAAACATGGAACATCTAAAACCTAGGCCAAAGCATGTACCATCTAATGGAATCACAATTGTTTAACAAAAATCATTAAATCAATTTTTAACCAAGACAATTAATCATAAATGAATTGCATAAATTAATTAAATAAAAAATTACCACATAATCCTTGGAAAACTAGCTTCCTCCGTCGCCTCAGAGATGGGGTTTAGCTCCTCATTGTATTGGAAAAACCCTCAAAAATATATTTCATAGCTCAAATGGTGCTTACAATGGTGAAATAATAGTAACACAGGATATTTGATACACTTATAAGCGTTACAGAGAAGTATTCTCTGCGTTACAGAAGAAAGAAAAGAAAACGGAAGAAAAGTACGGACTTCTGGTGTTGTGGAAATACGGCTGCTTCAGCAACACTATCAGCGACGCTTCTCACCAGCCTTATGTTTTTCCTCTTCTCTCTCATAGTAGCAGTAGCAGAATTTGTCTGTTTTGATTTCTATGGTTTCTCTGCGTATTCTAAGCTCTCCGCAATACTCTCTGATCCCTTTGTGACTTCCCAGCACCTCTATTTATACATTACAACACATTAAATCTCCAGAAATCTTCATTCACAGAGAATGATACGCGGGAATATTTTCTCATAACTCTCGTGATCTGATTTGATTGTTTTGTCTTGATTTTGTGTATCTTTTGATTCTATGCAATCACTCTTGATATGGTCAATATATTCTCTATTTTAAAGCCCACAAAATCACGTGAAAATCTCTTCATAAACTCAAACACAGTTTCATGGAAGAAAGAATAGTTTCCCGCCTATTTTTATTTTTGAATGTGAAATAGGTGGGTGCCCGTAATCCAAGGCATGGGTGCCTTTATAACTTTTTGAGCCAATTTTTTCCAAATATTTATTTCTTCAAAAATACCTACAAATACAATTAGTACAAAATTGAGTTCCAACACTATAAAGATTGAGAATGAATTAAACACATAAATGTGTCTATCACTTGTAGTGTTGCTTGTAAACCTTGAACGTCTTCAACTTTCTTCAAATTTTTGATGCTCTGCTTGTTGATGATAATGGTGTTTCTATGTACCTGTTGTTATCAAGAGAGAGAATGGTGCCAATTGCAAATCAAACTACAAGGTAAGGTTTTTTCGCAATTCTGATGTCACCCTCATGATGATAGAATTAGCACTCAAGAGATCAAAAAGTGGTCCTAAAATGGTGCGAGGTTGAGTAGTTCATCATTCTACTGGGAGTTTGTGCAGATGAAACACTCTAAACGGACAATTTAGACAGACATAGGATTGAAGGCTTAATGCCTCACTCATACAGCTTCTCAAATATTGTATTCTTTTTTCACATAATTTGCCACCGGCGGTTTAAGTCCCTTTTTGTCGACTATAGTCTCTCAACAATTAAGAAACCCAAATTTAGTTCTCTAATACTTCTAAGCGGCTCTAAAATATCTAAAAGTTGGAGATTTCATGCAAAGAGTTACAAGAAATTTGAAAATTTTCTACCTAAGAAGTGAATACTTAAAAACTCTATATGCTTAATCACTCCCTCACACTTAAACTTTACATTGTCCTCAATATAAATTGACTCCTCCAATGTAAAATCATGATGGAAAATCCTATAATGATATGAAAATTCAAAAATAGTAACAAGAAAAAGTACAAGAAATACTAAACCAATAGGTTTCCTCCCATGCAACGCTTGTTTTAAAGTCGTCAGCCCGACTCTCTAGTCGCCCATAGACCAACAATCTGAAAATTTGGGGTTCCACCCATAGAAAATCTACAATTCTAACAATATCTTCACAAGAATATTAGTACAAGAAAATAAAATTGAAGTTATCGCACGATAGAATTTCCCCCACATTTAGTCTTTTCTACACTTGGAAGTGTATAAAGGACATAGAATTTGGGAAATTCTACGGTTTCTTCTTTACAAACCTGTATAGTATGAGAATCAAGTATCTCCAATGAAGGATATTGGGAAGCTAAGGCATTCAATAATACTTCTGAAACATATACATTCAAGCCAATGGGAGGTAAAAGAGAAGAATCAATAGGCAAGTGATCAGTCAAACCTTGCAAATTCTCTTGTATCATGGGATCCTCTACATCATTAAAAAATTCAAGTGAATTACTTACCTCATGTATATCATGGTATTCTATCAAACTCTTTAACCAATCTTCATCCATCTTCGCCTTAATGAAAATTTCAGTATCAACTTTATCATTATAATGATCTGCAAGTTCAATTGGGTCTTCCACAATATTGCTCAATTCGGTTTCATTCTCATATACATCATACTCCTTTTTTTCTTCATCTAGATGCCAGAAAGAGTTTATTGTACACCTTTTGGGGATGTTACTATGAATTGGTTCAAATGATGCACTTTCATACTCATCGTCACTATCATAGCAAACATAAGGCTGGTCATCGATGATTTTAGTGTGTCTAATCTCAATCTCATCCTTTTCAACACCCTTTACTTCAGAACCAAGTATTGTTGCGGAATCAAATCTCGCCACAAGGAATTTTTTTAGAACACTCATTGCATCATCCTCAACCTCTACCTTTTGAATAGGTGATTGATCATTATTAAGATCAAGGCTTGAGTAAGTTACACTAGTGTCATCAAATATCCCCAAAAATTGGTCTTTCTCAACATAATTATTGATCAAATATTCATTACTAACCACAAGCACATTATAATTGTTATTGTTGAGAAAGCAAAATTCTTCGTTATCCCTCTCTTCCTTGTATTGATCAATGTCTCTTCTTAAGTTAACAATACCTTTTTAAAGTTCTTAGAATTGCTCTTCTCTAGTCACTTTAATCTTTTGAAGTTCTTGTTGTACCATGCTAAGACATTTTTCTATAAAACTATAGACTTTTTGTTCAAGAGCATAACAATCCTCTCATCCTTGTGATTGTTCACATACATACCCGTCATAAGGTTATTGGTAATATGAGAAAAATCATAAGGTTTCGTAGGATATTGATTATAGCCAAAAAAATTGGTTTTGATTATACCCCTGGTATGGTTGGTAGTTGTCATATTGTTGAGGTTGAAAACCGTATTGATCGTTGTAATATGCTCCGTCTATGAGAAATAAGTACCTGATATAAGATTCTCAAAACTAGGTTAGAATTAAAAATAAGAAACAAAAATCAGAAATAGTAATAATAATAATAATAAAAATAAACACAAAAATAAGAAATCAAAGACAAATAACAATTCGTTGCCTCCCCGGCAGCGACGCTAAAATTTGATGTGTGTCGCAACACGTCAAAATTATTTATTACTTTTTCACTACTTATGATTTATTATGAATCAAGGGTAAGAAAGTATCGTTCACATAAGGAGGTCTTGGTTGTTATATGGTTTCAAAATCTTATGTAAAAGGGAGGATTTTCATATTCAATAAAAGTAAATTAAACTAATTAAGAAAGCTACAAAATTGTAGAAAATAATCAAAAAGTTGAGAGTATTGGTCAAGGCTTCATTTTCATTCTTAAAACATGTTCTATTACTAATAATTAGAATTAATATTTAATCTCGTTTTATCAAAAGCCCTAGAATACCTTGATTGTAAAAGTATCCCGTAAATTTCTCCAAGTCATCAACAAACACATTAAAAGATGTGAATATGAATTATACCAAGAAAACAACCTAAAGTGTAAAAAGCACTAATCAAGTTTATTTTCCGAAGAACATTAAGATTCATAAAATTAGTCTAATCAATGCAATTGAACGTGGAAAGCGCACTAATTCATTTTAACAAAGGTCATGATCCACTTGTGATTACTAGGGTATATCACTACAAGCAGTAACCACAATTATACTACTTGTGTTTAAGGAACATCACTTTTGCATATAATAAAACTTAAATTAGCTATAAATATGAATATGAGTTCAACCAATTTGCAACTTGACTAATCAAACAATCAGCCAATGAGAGATTTATGGTGAATCATAATCGATAATAATGAGACAAACTAATTTATTAATTCAAAGAATCATGTATTATGAAATCCAACTATTCCCTAACCAACAATAAAATCAACTACTCATATATTGGAGTTTACACAATTGAATTTAAAAAGAAAAGAAATTGCAAACCCTAGATGTGAGATATCTTCCCGCGTGAACCTAAAAAAAAAAGTAGAAGAGGTGAGAAAAGAACTAGGTAAAAAACTAGACATCTTTCCCTTTTGTTGAAGTTGCTCTTATACAACTTTTTCTCTTGTAGAATCCCTCTTGGAATAAAATTTTATTTTCTACTATAACTCAAACTCTTCAATTTCCAAAAATATTTCCAACATTCTAGCTTTTCATATCTAGGTAAAGCCCTAATACTTCCAAGCCAAAATCTGATTTATAGAGAAGGCCCACACTTATTAATCCCATATCAGGGTCTAGACAAACAAATAAGCCTGTCAGTTTTATGAAACTGACAAGGAAACTTCAATTAACTCACGACAGTTTTCTCTTATGCATTTTATCAGACACTTAGAGGCCATGTCGTGGTAGAAATTCCGGCAGAGTAGTTGGTGAATTCAATCACCAATTTTCCTTCCCTGCATAACATTCATCATTCACACAATCATTCACACATTAAACTCTCGTCAAATTCTCCTTTCCAAACCAATTCAGAATCGAACCACATCCATCCAACTTCTTCAAAGCCTAAATCAAAACTCAAAACTCTTGTAACCTCAACTGCGGTTCATCTTCTTCTCTATCTCTTTAATCTTCTCTCCATTCATCACTGCCAACTAAACAACGCCACCATTGACCCACAGTGAACCATCTCATCCTCAAAGCTTCGCTATAATTATAACCCAAGAAACATCATCTCTTCTATTTTCAAATCAAACCAAAACCCATTGCTTGAACTCAATATCACCAGCAATAATTCCAATCTTTTCTTGTTCACCTAGAACTATTCTCAACCTGAGCCATAACCTATGGTAAACAACCATCTTATCTCGCTTCTGGAAGTACACAAACATACCCATCAGTGACTTTCTGTCAAACTCAGAACCAAACTCAGCTCACTTGTCACTTGAAACACTTTTTGTTCTTGTTGTCTTCTAACCCGTGTTTCTTGTTCTCTCTTCTTCTCCAACTTCTTGTCTTCTTGTTCTTCTTTGAACCCAAGGATTCACGGTAAAAAAATTCAGTCCACTTCAAACTTAGACAGAACAACCCATTTAATTCTTTTCTTTTCTCACTGTCGTGAAACCCATCAGATTCATCTCTCACATGCTCTTCTCATATTCAAATCCACCTACTAGACTGATAAGTGCCTAAAATATATCATTTGAGTATGAATTTTGTGTACTTTTCTTTGTTAATTCTCTTGTATTAGTGTATATTATCATTTGTTTGTGTTTTGTAGGTCTTTTGGATTCATATAGAGGAAAAGAAGAAGAATTTATCTAATTGAGCAAAAAAAAAGCAAAACGGTCATTTCAAGGAAAAACACTAGGGGCAGCAAGGGAGTGGTTCCTAAATCCACACATTTCTATTTAACCTAAGTCTAAGTCTAGGTCAAAAAATGGTATTTTCTTTACGTGATAGTCGAGACTCGTGTTTGAATCATCAACAGACATGCTCATAGTCGGCTTGATGAAATGTCTCAAAGAACCTAGCCAATGATTGTGTGAAATACTTGAAATTTCCTTATCAATTTCGTGGGACTGACGGGCTTAATGAATATGTTAGTCTTTAAAATCAACATACTTCTTCATATGATTCTGGTTTGGCTTAGGATGTTTAGGTTTGATCTATTTTTGGGAACTAAAGAGTTAGAGTTATAGAGTTCTATTCCAATAGGGTTTCTACAAGGGAAAAATCTATATAAGAGCAATTTTAACAAGAGGGCGAGATATCTAGGTTTTTACCTAGTTCTCTTCTCACCTCTTTTACTTCTTTTTATAGGTTTGTGCGGGGAAGATTTCTCACATCAAATTTTGGCACCGCTGCCGGGGAGGCAGCGGATTGTTATTTGTTTTTGATTTTTTTTTTTTTTTTTTTTTTTTATTATTAATTGATTTTAACCTGGTTTTGAGAATCTTATTTCAGGTATTTATTTCTCATGTAAGGAGCATATTACAACAATCAATACAATTTTTAACCTTAACAACACTATAGTAATTGCCTACCACCTTTGGGATATAATCAAAACCAATTCATTGTCTATGATCAAAATCCTAGAGAACCTTATAGTGATTAGTTTACCTTACCCGACTTCCAATCATAGTTATGGTCATTCACTCATTCAAAGGGAAGAGTCGTGGGCAAGAGATTCTATTGAAGTTAATGGTGTAAAGCGTGTGAATGTCGAAAAATTTGGTCAGCAACTATACGGGTTGGAAGATGACAGAGCCTCGGAAGAACTTCTCGAAGAAATTAGTAGGATCATTTGTATGGAACTCGAACGACGTACTGATAAAGGTTGTGAAACCGATGAATATTCTGATTAAGGTGAGTCTGAAAACGAAGAGGAGTATGTTGAGAATGAAACTGAATTGAGTAATATCGTGGAAGGCCCAATTGAACTTTCCAATGATGATATTGATAATGTTGACTCTGAAATTTTCATTGAGGCGGAGACGAATGAAGATTGGTTGAAGGGTTTGATAGAGGACCATGATACACATGAGGTGAATAATTCACTTGAATTCTTTAAGGATGAAAAGATCCCTTGATACAAGATATGTTGCAAAGTTTGACTAATCACTTGTATATTGATTCTTCTCTTTTACCTCTTATTGGCTTGAATGTATGTGCTTCGGAAGTATTGTTGAATGACTTTGCTTCCCGATATCCTTTATTGGAGATACTTGATTCTCATACTATGAAGGTTTATAAAGAGGAAACCGAGAAGTTCCCAAATTCTATGATCTATATACACTTCCAAATGTAGAAAAGAATATGGGGAAACTTGTATCGGGAGATAGATTCAATTCTGTTTTCTTGTACTAATATTCTTATGAAACTATTGTTAGAATTGCAGATTTTCTATGGGTGGACCCCCAAATTTTCAGATTGTTAATCTACGGGTGACTAGAGAGTCAGGTTGCAACTTAAAACCAAGTGATGCATGGGAGGCAACCCATTGGTTTAGTATTTGTTTTACCTTTTCTTGTTTTTTCTGAATTTTAATATCATTATAGGATTTCCCACCTTGATTTTACATTGGAAGAGTCAATTTACATTGAGGATAATGTATAGTTGATGTGTGGGGGAGTGGTTAAGCATATAAATTCTTAAGTATTCATTTTTAGGTATAAAATTTTAAGTTTTTTGTAACTATTTGCATGAAACCTCTAACTTTTAGATATTTTAGAGTCATTTAGTATACTTCTAGCTACGTTTACATACGGAGTTCTTACCGAAATAACTGAACTTATAGGTATTATAGAACTATATTCGGGGTTCTTAGTTGCTGAGAGACAATAGCTGACAAAAAGGGACTTAAACCGCCAGTGGCTAATACAGTATTAAAGCAGGTGATCGTTCAATACTCATATAAGAGTGAGGCACCAAACCTTCAATTCTTTGTACCTGTCTAAATTATCCGTTTAGAGTGTTTCATCTGCACAAACTCCGAGTAGAATGGTTAGCTACCCAACCTGGCACTAATATAAGCATGAGAATAATATTCTTTGGTACATCTAACTTCTTATTATTAGTGTGCAGAAACTTTATGTCCTCTTATCTCTTTGGATGCATGTGATTTTGGAGTATTTGAAATTTGGAGTAGGTTTTGTGGGTAAATCTCTTGTAAACCCTCTCGAGACTATAATTCGTCCACTAGGGACGCCTAGGGGTTTAAAGGCTTGTTACACATGCTAAGTGTAACCGTATCCTCAACGAAATGGAGTTGTATATTTTAGGCTTAGTTTAGTTTAGATCTAGTTTAGGTTAGTTTGCTCGAGGACTAGAAAAAGACAAGTGTGGGGGAATTTGATAGGTGCTTAAAATACATCATTTGAATATCAACTTCGTGGACTTTTCTTTGTTAATTCTCTTTTCTTAGTGTATATTATCCTTTGTTTGCGTTTTGTAGGTCTTTTGGAGTCATATGGAGTAAAAGAAGAAAAAACTATCTAATTGAGCAAAAAAAAGGGTAAAACGGTCATTTTAAGGAAAACCACTGGGGGCAGCCATGGAGTGGTGCCTAAATCCACACATTTCTTTTTAACCTGAGTCTAAATCTAGGTCGAACGATGGTATTTGCTTTAGGAGGTAGCCGAGACTCGAGAGAAGGAATGGGGAGTTCTCTGCCACGCGCTAGCCGCCGGTTAGCCAAGATTCGAAGGTGAGAAATTGGGTTCACTGTTCAGCGAGTCGCTGTCATGAGAAATAGAGATGGAGATAGAATTTCAGTTGAGAAGAAACGCTCGATTGGAAAATCAGAGAGAAGTGATGTCCGGCTACCTAGGTCTCAGGCATATTAGGATGTGGCACGAGTAAGAGTGTTTGGATCGAGGTGGTATTAATGATAATTTTGGAAATGGCAGTAGAAGAAATTGAGAGACGAAATCAGGTGAGAATTCAGGGAGAAGGTTTTGGTTCTGATGCCAAGAAATTCAGGATGCTATAGCCGTTAATGGACGAGATAGAGAGCTGCTCGAGATGGATCTGTGAAGCTTTAGTGAAGATGGGTTTTCAACCTGAGATAAAGAATATAGCTCGCTGGTGGAGTTTGAGTCGAATTAAAAGTGAAGAATGTTCATGGTTGATTGTGTGACCATGAAGGTAGTGGCTGTGAAGTGAGATGGTTTGCTATTGTCGTGAATGAATGATTGTGGGTCGATTGATATTTGATAGAATGTTGAATGGTTCAATTGTGTATGAGTGAGCTAAAATTTCAGGGAAGGAGTTAACAAGAGGATAACAAGAACTACAACCAAACTCGTGCTTGAATCATCAACAGACATGCTCACAGTCTGCTTGATGAAATGGCTCAAAGAACCTAGCCAATGATTTGTGTGAAAGACTTGAAATTGCCTTATCAGTTCCGTGGGACTGACAGGCTTAATGAATATATTGGTCTTTAAAATCAACGGTCTTCTTCATATGATTCTTGTTTGGCTTGGGATGTTTTGGTTTGATCTATTTTTGGGAACTAAAGAGTTAGGGTTATAGAGTTCTATTCCAATATGGTTTCTATAAGGTAGAAAATTATATAAGAGCAACTTTAACAAGAAGGAGAGATATCTAGGTTTTTACCTAATTTTCTTCTCACCTCTTTTACTTTTTTTGTAGGTTCGTGCGGGAAAGATTTCTCACATCATAAACCTAGGTTAGCCGACGATGGAGGTAAGGGTTATATTCTTGGCCGTTGTATGCGAAGGAGGAGAAATAACTCGACCTAGTTTTAAGTATAAAACTAGGTGCTCAACTTGTCTTCCCCTAACCTTTATAATCAAGAAGTTTGACTCCCTTTAGCACCTCTTTATAGGACAGTTGGTTTCCCCTAGTAATTATCGAATTGCCTTGATTGTCGCCGTCGGGATGAAGTTGAGTGATTGAGATCAAGCCCCATTGTATTTTATATCTAGAAATTAAAAAAAAAATCAAAAAAGAAAAAGAAATATCAATAAATAAAACTGAGAGTGAGGCATTCGTATATACCAGCTGAGTAGGTATTCGTATTAGGATTAAGAAAAGTTGGAGCGCATCTCAATCTATTAGTCAGCATGTGCACACTTCATTATGATGTAGTTTTAAAACAGTGGTAAAAAGTTCGATACTCAGACTTGTGAAGATTCGATTTCTAGACCTAATTTTTAATAAATAAAATAAAGAAGATTAGAACAAACTTGATTTCAAATTGATGGGAAGAACTAGGGCTAAAGATTCCACCATTAGCCAATATTTCAAGTGATAAAATCTTACAATTCATGTATTCAATTTATTCTAAATATTGCCAAAGTTAGGTTTTTGAAAGAACAAATGTAAATCGAAAGTATGAGACATCAAAAGTTTAAAACTAAGCATGACTCATCAAAAGAAAACACAATTATTTGATAAAAAACCATTTTTTTCAATTTAATTTAAAGCAATTAATAATAAAAGAATTGTAAAAAAAATAGATAAAATAGAAGTTATCACTTAATTATTGGAAGAATGGCTTCCTTCGTCGCCCCAGTGATGGTGATTAGCTCATTGTATTGGAAACACTCTCAAAATAGATTTCATAGCTCAAAAAGTGTTTACAAAGATGAATTAATAGTAACACAGGAGAACAAAAACGCTTATAAGCGTTACAGAGACTTGTTCTCTGCGTTACAGAAGAAAGAAAAGAAAACATAAGAAAAAAACGGGCTTCAGGTGCTTCAGAAATACAACTGCTTCAGTGATTGCGTCAGCGACAGTTTCTGAGCACCTTATGTTCTTCACCTTCTTCTTCACCAGCAGCAGAAGTGTTTTCTCCTGGAATTTTTTCGGTGGCTCTGGCTTCTTCCCGATACCATTTCCTTTGCTTCAATTTGCTATATATAGGGTTAGTAAACCCTATTAAGTCTTGTGAACCGATAACGACCCAAAGAACAAGTCCAAATCACTCTCAAACTTACATGCAAATCCCAAACAGAATACAACTCTGTTTCCGGCTCGATTCATTCCTGTTGGCAATTTTTCCGGCTGAAACACGTCTTGTGACGTGTATTGATGTTGTTTAGGTTGTTGAATCACTTTGAGATACCAAGTACACGTTTAAAATCCTTAAAACTCGGTTGACAGAATCATGCAGAAGCCTTCTTACGCAAACAAAGTCTTCCCGCCATTTTCGGTTTCAAATTCAAAGAAGGGGGTGCCCCCAATCCAAGAGTTGGGTGCCTTTATCAATTCTCCCCGGGTGCCTTTATCACTTTTCGAGCCGATTTTTCCGCAAATGTTTCTTTCTCAAAAATACCTACAAAGACATAAAAAACCATAAAAAGTACAAAATCGAACACTATCAAAATAGATAATCGAGCGCAATTTAGATACAAAAATGTGTTTATCATGGGATTGAACTTTGATAGATTCTGAGTGTCATGGCCCATTGAACGACTATATGAGTATATACAAAGGTCCAATTGATCGATTTATTGAAAATAAAAAAAATTATAAATGCATTGACAACATGATTGGATCAAATTGAATCCAAGCGCCATGTTAGTTCCCATGGATCCTGTGTTCCACGCTTGCTTAGGCAACAGAGACAGGGAGAACACACACATATTTCTATCAAAGTGTCAATACTCGATTTTTTATTTTTTTTTAAAATAAGAATTAAAAATGAGGCTTGATCTCAACACTCTATTTCATCCTGGCGGCGATAACAATTCGATACTGGGCCCCACCAAATTACTTAGAGAAACACAAATTGCAAAAATAAAAACAGAAGATGATATGGTTGAGATAGACTCCGAGATATGGTGACAACTATCATGTTATTTCTAACACCTGAACTCTGTCCTTTTATGAATAAACCATTTAACTGGGCACACCAATTCCTATAGAAAAAGAGCTAAGTTTCCATCTACCTAGAATGGTTAGTGTCATCCTGAATTGTTCACAAGCTTCTAGACTTTGGAGTTTTTATTATTGCACTAAAAAGTTTCTCCCTTACCCCCAAACTTAAATCAAACCGTGTCCTCAATGTTTCAAAATAAAGAGCAGTACCAATAGATAAGTAAAAAGAGGAACAAAGAGGTAAGTCAGAAAGATAGTACTTGAGTGAAGATAAAAACCTAAAAACCTACAAAAATCTACTATTACAAAAACAACCCCGATGGTCAATCAGAGTAAGCAAGGTCCTCCAGAGGGACCTCCTCAACATCACATGTAGGAAAAGGCTCTAAAAATGGTTTCAATCTCTGAACGTTAACCTTGAAAGGATTTCTACCATCTTGAGTCTCAATCTCAATAGCACCATGAGGAAAAAAGTGCGAACAACAAAAGGACCGGTCCACCAAGAGCGTAACTTCCCAGGGAATAGATGCAAACGAGTATCATACAGAAGAACTTTCTGAAAATGACTTTCTTAAAATATTTCTATCATGCACAAGTTTCATTTTGTTCTTATACTCCCTAGCACTATCATATGCATCTTTCCGAACCTCTTCAAACTTATTGAGCTGGAGCTTCCTGTGAGCTCCTGCTTTGTCAAATGAAAATTTAAACTGCTTTACAGCCCAATATGCTCTATGTTCTAACTCGACGGGCAGGTGACATGCGTTTCTAAAAACTAGACGATAAGGTAACATTCCAATAGGGGTCTTAAACGCGGTACGGTAAGCCCATAAGGCATTAGTAAGCCTCAACGACCAGTCTTTCCTATTAGGATTAAATATTTTCTCTAGAATACGTTTTATCTCCCTGTTGGAAACCTCTACTTGACCACTAGTCTGCGGGTGATATGGGGTAGATACTTTGTGGGTAATACCATATTTCTTCATCAAGAGCTTAAACGGTCGATTACAAAAGTGTGACCCTCCATCAATAATTCCAGCTCGCGGTGTACCAAAACGTGCAAATATATTATCATTCAAAAACTGGACCAGAACCTTGTGGTCGTTTGTTTTACACGAAACCGCCTCTACCCACTTAAATACATAGTCTACAGCGACAAGGATGTAAAAATAACCAAAAGAATTAGGAAAATGACCCATAAAAACAATGCCCCACACATCAAAGACCTCAATAACTAAAATAGGGTTCAAATGCATCATATTTCTACGAAATGGTTCCTAACTTCTGGCATCGCTCACAAGCAACACAGTAACTTTGGGAGTCTTTAAACAATAACGGCCAGTAGAATCCACACTGCAATATCTTAACAGCAGTCTTCTTAGCACTAAAATGACCCCCACAAGCATGATCATGAAAACATGAAATAATACTAGACTGGTCACTCTCAGGTATACATCTCCTAATAATCTAGTCTGGACAATACTTAAACAAGTAAGGATCATCCCAAAAGAAATGTTTCACCTCAGCTAGAAACCTAGAACGATCTTGTTTACCCCAGTGTTGAGCCATTCGACCAGTAACAAGATAATTCACTATATTCGCAAACCAAGGTGATTGGGAAACAACAAATAGTTGTTCATCAGGAAAGATATCCCTCACAGGAGGAGAAATCATCAGGGGATTCCAAAACAAGTCTAGACAAATGGTCTGCTACTACATTTTCTGCACCCTTTTTGTCTCTAATTTCTAGCGAGAATTCTTGTAACAAAAGGATCTATCTAATCAATCTAGGTTTAGTATCCTTTTTAGACAGAAGGTACTTCAAAGCATCATGATTGGTAAAGACTATAACCTTAGAACCTAAGCGATATGATCTAAACTTGTCTAAGGCAAAAACAATGGCTAACAGTTCCTTCTCTGTGGTGGTGTAGTTCAGTTGGGCATCATTCAGGGTTTTGATAGCATAGTAAATCACATGAAGTAATTTGTTTTCTCGCTGACCTAACACAACACCAATAGCATAATCTGAAGCATCACACATTATCTCAAAGGGTAGGTTCCAGTTAGGTGCCTGGACTATGGGGGCGGTAGTGAGTAAAGTCTTAAGCTTCTCAAAAGCCTCTAAACAAGCGTCATCAAAGACAAACTTAACATCATTTGTAAGCAGATGGCAAAGAGGTCTAGAAATCAAGCTAAAATCCTTAATGAATCTACGATAAAAACCTGCATGCCCTAAGAATGACCTAACATCTCGTACAATTTTGTGAACCTGTAAAGTCTTAATAAGGTCAACTTTGGCTTTGTCTACCTCTATACCCTTAGAAGATACGATATACCCTAAAACAATTCCTGATCGAACCATGAAATGGTATTTTTCCAATTAAGCACTAAATTCTTTTCCTTACACCTAGTCAACACTAATGTCAAATGATGTAAGCACTCATCGAAAGATGATCCAAATACTGAAAAATCATCCATAAAGACCTCTGAAAACCGTTCTACCATGTCAGAAAATATGCTCATCATAGCGGGTGCATTACACAACTCGAAAGGCATGCGTCTATACGCAAAGGTACCAAAGGGACAGGAAGGTAAGACTCGATCAACCCATGAATCCCCTGCAAGTGGGTTTACTGTATTCCTTCGTATGTATATATGTTGAGGAATTGAATACGGACTTACTTTTCTAGTAAAGGGAAAGAACTGACCATACAAGATAAGGACTCGGATTTCATCATCGTTTCCTTCTTGCCCGCTTTAGGAACACGTTACCAAACGCGAACCTAAACCTTAAAATTTTGACTAGAAAGAGACCGATAGGGTAACGAGCTTATAGGAAACTCGTTCAAAAGGACTGTATTGGTTACTTTGTTAGCCTAAATCGAAGTTCAGGAAGATTATTTTAATTTGATTAGAGCCGCCTTGTAACCCAGGAAAAAGTTGCCAAAGAGACAGGGTTATCAAAGCTCCTTAGAGCTTATCCTTTTTCTCTTCGACTTAATCTAATTCGGATCATTCTAAGAGGTTTGCTAAAACTGTAACTAGTTTCCTTTCGAAAAAATAGAAACTGGTCTAGAAACAATCTAAGTGGAGTCATCATGCTTTTTTTGCTAGATTCAATAGGTTTGATTTGGTTGAGTCGGCCTTGTTTGTGTATGTTTAGAACTCCTTCATCTTAGGATTTATTTTCTTAGATTTTTTTAGGAAGTTTTTAGAAAATGTCGAACTGGTATTACGAGGACCAATACAATGAATATCCGACTGAACTTCAAAATAGACATTATCCATACTATCAACATTATGTGGATAGTAGTCAGGATCACCGCCAACCTTTTGGAGGTTATTACTCATACCAGTGTGATCCTAATTACTATTCGTACATACACCCGTCTTATGAACATGAAAGTGAGCAAAATTCTAGTTCTTTGTCTTTGAGGGATGCTCTAAAGTAAATGCAATCTAGTACTCCCCATGATGATTCGAGTTCTTTATCTTGGAAGGATGCCCTAAAGCAGATGCAATCTAGTACTCCCCATGAACCTATTATGCCTCTAGAAGAATCACATGAGCAATTCTCTTTTTGCTACAGGTTTGGATCTTGGATTGGAAGGAAATAAAGCCAAAGACTTGAAGTTAAAGTTAAGGACTTGGAGTTAAAAGTTAAAGCTTAAAGAACGGAGAAGAAGAAAAAGACTTTTATTTTTAGATTTTATTTTTATTAATTAGATTTATTTTCTTTAGATTTTACTTGTTTAGAAAATTGTATTAGGTAATTTTTATTATTTCTGTAATTTTTCTTTTATTTTGGACATTTTTTGGACTTTATTTAGACTTTGGACATTTTATTATTTTTAAACCCTACAGAAGGGTAATTTAAATATAAACTTCTACAGGGAAGGACAACAATTACGATAGTTGAACTTGGTCTTTGATCTTCCTTCATTTGTAGCACTTTACTCCTTGTTCATTTCTTGTTTTAAGGAACTCATTTCTTCTTCTTTGGTTGAACCCACTTCAAAACTCCTAAGAAGCTCATAAACAAACAAAATCAAAGCATAATGATATGAAAACTAACAACAAATCAATGAGTTAGAGTATCAAACTAATGCAAATAATGCACCTATCACATCATTATTGATATGTCGCTTACCTGAGAAATCATTGATGCATACTCGAGGATGCATCACTGACCGAATGTTTTTTACTTGGTCAAATATTGATTACTTAGTCAAGGTGGCAGTAGATGGATGCCCTTTACCTTTCTTTTCTCTACTTGTAAAAATGCTAATAAGATATATATAGGGAGGAGGTGTTGGTCGTAAATCCATGAAGCTTACTTGAGGATGCTTACCCAAGGAACCATTACCGTCCCATTAGCTTACCCGAGAAAGCATCATAGTGCTATTGCACTATTATGCTTGTCGCAAAAGTGGGTAAAAGTTTGCATATGGCCTATATGTTGGTGCATATTGGATGCGTAAGCATAAATATGCTTGTAGCTTAGTCAACAACCTTAGTTATGCACAACTTTGTGCATATCTTATGTAAGTCCCTTGGCCTATATGGACAAGGCTTTGCTTGTCCTTTGAATTTTCGACGGAAGTTAGAGATTTTTGGTCATGCGGATTGTATATGATTAAGAATATATTTTCGAAACGATTGTCTCTTAGCATCGATGTTGGCTTTGCTTTTATAGGCTTAAGTTGCTTGTCCCATTCGAAATGACCCTTCGGATGAACTATGCTCATGTTTGATACCTTCATGGTACAGGTTGGGTACGTAGGCAGCCGCAATGCAACGTATTTTTAGTCCAACACCTTGTCGCTCATATCATCTAACTTTGAGGTGATTGCGACACTTTGGTAACTCATATCATTTGGCTCGACGATGCTAGGCAAGAGATGATTGTTGCCACACTTGATGAGGTAGTTGCATGTCATTTGATGGATGGTCATACTTCTTATCAAGTTATACAATACGAATGGCATATGCCTGGTTGATGGACCCTTGGTAAGAGAAAGATCAGTGCATGGAACCAGCGCATGGTCGGAACAGAATTGGGGAGAATAGAAAATAGATCTACAATGGCTTATGTGCTAGTCCAAGACATGAATTAGGCCTGGACAACACTAGTAAGTATGTGATGTATGCCCAAGGCATTCATCATTGGATTTTATAGCCTTGTACCCTTTGCAGATCAAGGGTCAGTTGAAACGATATGGAAACTACGTTGCAGGAATCATGCTTGGAAAGAAAAATTGACCTCCATTTGCCTAGCGAGAAGTGAAACTTTGAGGACCGGATACCGTCATTCGAGTGGCGCATCGTACCGGGGGCGGAATCCTCCGGTTTGTCACAAATAGTATAAAAACAAGTTCCGAGAAAACACTAAGGACTATGGGTTCGTCAGTGAATATTTTACAATGTGACTACAAAATATTCCTTCAAATGAAATAGGAAAAGTTGGAAGAGTAGGTCAATAGTTGTGCAAAAAGAGGATTTGTAAACTGCTATGCCAGTTACCTTGTAAATTTTATGTTTGACAATCAGACTAAGTGCCTGTGTAAAAGAAATTGTAACTACTATGAGAGTTACTCCGCTAAGATTTGGATGAGCTCGAGAGTACTGTGAGTTTTCCAGGTCTTATTAGGCATTTATACCATACTTTTGGTAACTAGGAAGACCGTTTTGAACGGTGGTAGACAACGTGACTGATCATCCCCACCTGTCCGGGACGGTGTGTGTTGTCAGGCCGGCTAGCTTCCACTTATGAGTGGCAACCCGGAAGACCGTTTGGTAGGCTTGCATCAGACTTCTCTGGAAATTGAGTTCGGTCTTCACATTACTATGTTAAATATTGCTTGTTGTATCCGATGACCCTTTCAACCATCGTGAACTTTCGGGACTCCTAACTCCTAAGTGTTATGATATGGGACGTGCACTTAGGATCTCGTGTTAAGTAATCTTTTTACATTTATGAGCATATGGTATGGGACACATGTTTAGAAATCCAAATTGATTTTCTCAGTAGTGTTGTAAGCCCTTTTAGGACCAATGGGCATACGGTATATGTATGCTTAGGGGATCTCAATCAGTTTTTACGGCAAATAGTGGACCCTAGCTATTAGGATTTCTAGGTATATGTATGGGGCGTATGCTCAGAAGGTCCTAATGGGTGTTCATAACAAATATTGGGACCCTTATAGGATTTTTGTGTATAATGGTGTGGGACATATGCGCAGAGAATCCAAATCGATGAAGCTTTTCACAATAGTCTTTATTTTGATATAAACTTCGGGACGAAGTTTTTTGAAGGGTGTATTAGTGTAACACCCACATTTTTTACATGACGCTTACTCTGGGATGCATCATTGTACGGGATCAAGCTTCATCTCAAGCTTGTGAAGCTTACTTAGGGATGCATCAAGGTGTGGATGCACCGCTTGGTTGAAAAATCAGATTGGCATTATGATGCTAGGCTTGTCCCTTGCTTAGAGATGCAACATGTTTCAATGTTGTTTGCTAGTGGAAGCAGTATGATGCTACAACATTATTACGCTTAGCCTTTACCAAGAGATGCAACATTAGCGAATGTTGCTTACCCGAGAACGCATTATAATGCTAAGGCACTATTTTGCTGTGATGCTTACTTAAGGGAGCATCACTGTACGAATGTTTCTTACTCAAGAAAGTATTTTAGTGCTAAGGCACTATTATACCGTTATGCATACTCGAGGATGCATCACTAGTGGTGGCAGTCGATGGATGTCTTTACCATTATTTTCTCTACTTGTAGAAACGTCGGTAAAACATATATAGGGAGGAGGTGTTGGTTGGAGACGCTATGAATCTTACTGTGACGAACCAGAAAAATTTTCGCTTCCAAAGGTTCGAGTTACGATCCGCTTGGCAAGCTCCAACTTTCCAATACGCCACTTGAGGAACCAACATTACCAACTTTTCGAACTACTATAATTTTTACCAAGTGAATGTTCAACGAATACCAAAGTTTGGATATAAGATCCTACTGAACAGAAAACTCATTGACTCCAGGGTTAGGATTCTCTGAAAATACTTCCAATACCATAGGTTCATTGTGAGAAATCATCATTCATCTGTGTCGCTTACTCGAGAATGCATAATTGCATGCTTAATGGCCTTAGTTATGCACAACCTTGTGCATATCTTGTGAAAGTCCCTTGTCTTATATGGACTAGGCTTTGTTTGGCCTTTGACCTTGTGATGAAAGTTGGAAATTTTTGGTCATGCAGATTGTATATGCTTAAGCATATCTTTTCGAAACGATTGGCCCTTAGCATCGATGTTGTCGTTTTTCCTTAATAGGCTTAAGTTACTTGTCCCATTCGAAATGACCCTTTGGATAAACTATGGTCATACTTAATCCCTTCATGGTACGGGTTGGGTACGTAGGCAGCCGTAATGTAATGATTTGTGGTCCAGCACCTTGTCGCTCATATCATCTAATTCTGAGGTGATTGCGATACTTTGGTTACTCATATATTTTGGCTCGGCGATGCTGGGCAAGAGATGATTGTTGCCACACTTAATGAGGTAGTTACAGGTCATTCGAAAATTGACCGGCATTTTCCTAGCAAGAAATGAAACTTTGAGGCCTAAATACTATCAATCGAGTGGCGCATCGGGGAGTTCTGGCCTGCCCAGCGCATCGTGACGAGGGGAATTTTCCGGTCTGCCACATAAACTTTTGTGGGAACTTGGCTAAAAAATTATTAAAGAAACCCAATAAAATTGATAAAGGCACACAAAACAATTGATAAAGGAAGCCTTCTTTTGGATTAGGGGCACCCTTCTTCTTTGTTTGAAAAAGAGAAAAAGGCGTAAAATTTTCTTCAAGTAAAACAAAATTAATGATAAGTTAGAAAATCGAGTTTTAAGGGATTTGAAAGGGGATTTTGTTATATTTAAGTGAAGAAAAAATCAAGACTTGTTGAAACACGTTTACAATGAGTGTTTTACGCCGCGAAAAAAACTGAATATTCTCGTTTGCTGCCATAAAAAGTCTCACTCGTTGATTTGGATAAATCACGATTTCGAATTAGTTTTGGATTAGATTTTTAGTCTGTATCGATAAAAAAAAGTTTATTGGGTTTTCTGAAACCTATATAAGCTAAGCAGATCAAATAAAATTGGGAGAGGAGGTTCGGAAAAATATTTATGTTGCTGCAGTTCATCGAGGAAGATGAAGAAAATACGGAAGAAAATAGTCGTAGAAAAATTGTTTTGTTCTATCATCTTTACTGCCGAGGAACTATTGTTCTTTTTTATTTCCTTTAGCAACAGAGAACACTCTATCAACATATATAACCGTATTTGTTTTTTGTTTCTTTTCTTCTTTTCAAACACTTTTGAGCTATGTTTCTATCCGTTGAGAGTGTTTTGGTTATGATGACCTAAACCCAATCACTAGGACAATGGAGGAAGCCATATTTCACAATTGAATGGTTATTATATTTGATTTTTTTTGAAATTTTTGCATTGACTTTAGTTGATTTATGATTTCATTAATTAGTTGTGATTTTGTTTGATGGTGTATGCTTAGAGTTAGAGCTTTTGATCGCCATGCTTATGATTGACAATTAGTGTTTTAGAAATCTATTTTTGGCAAAGAGACAGAGTCAATAAAAGAGCTAGAATTCTTAAGAATCATTATATGCATCACTTGAATATGATTAATGGTGGAATCCTGAGTTCCAATTTCTCTTAATGTTGTTATCATCCTTTACAGAATTGCTAGTTTAAATCATAATTAAGCCTAGAACGAATCTTCACAAGTCTCAGTTAACGAACTATTATTACCACTTTATTAAAACGATCAAAGATGGAGGTAGTGAATCCTGGTATGCTTGGTCTAGGTGGAACGAGCAGGCTCTTTTTCTTTTCTTTTTTCCATTTTTGTCTCATATTCCTCGCTCCACTTGGTCTTGGTTTCTTCCACGCCTATAATACTTCACTTCTTTATCATTTTTTGATATATTTCTGTTGATTTTTGATGATTCACCTAACATGAGACATAAAGTAGACAACTAGAGTAATATAAGGTAAAATGCAAGAAATCTAACGAACACAAGTATGAACTTGACACTACAAATATGTAAATTAATCCCTTATCAAATTCCTCTACACTTGTCTTTTACTAGTCCTCGAGCAAACTACCTAACGGAAACTTGCCTAACTTATTTTTGTAGGAATAATGGTTCCACTTAGCATATGCAACAACCCTTATACCGCTAGATGACCGTAATGAATGGGTTATAGTCTCATGAGGATTTATAGGAGATGTACCCATAAAATCTACTCCAACCTCTAAATATGCCAAAGTCGCAAGTTTCTAAAGAGCTATGAAGACATAAAACTTCTCCACCTAATAATAAAAAGCTATAAGTACAAGAAAAAATTCACAAATACCAGATACGTTTAATTACCGAGAAAGTATATGTAATGTGTCTGACCAATGGAAAGGAATCTTCCGCTTATGAATAGAAAATATCCTCGAAACCAAACCAAAATTAGGAGAAGTCTGATGCATCTACAAATAGGAAAATATATTTCTTCTTCGTAATCGAAGAAGGAACCCATCTTCGGTTAGGAAATGTGTTTCTCCTTCCTTTTCCTTAGTATCCGTCTATGACCAGCAAAATGTGTTTATTCTTTATAATTGAAAAACAGACCCATCTTCGGTTATGAAATATGTTTCGTTTTCTTCCCTTTAAAAATCGGTAACTCTTAGCTTTAACTATCAACCACTAACTATAATTTAAATCTTATTCATATAACAATTAACATTCAATTAACTTAACTAATTAGAATCATTAACATATAATTAAATGAGAGCATTTTAATAATTATAAAAAAATATTTCAATAATTTACTTGGTAATAATCTTATTTCCTTTAATCCCACCAAAATTTCCTCAGTTAATTTGAAAGACAACCCATGGAAAAGGCGACAGTTTTTATAAACAGTTCAAACTTCAAAGGGCCATCTAGTTGAGAGGATTTTTCTCTTCTAAGAGCACCCACAGTGGTACGACCAAATCATGGATCAAACTTAAATTTAGTCTTTGGTCCGCCCAAATTCAATCATAGTAGGGCGATCAAATTTGGGTTTTGGTTCAGTAATTTTATTTCTTGGGATAAAAAATGATCCCAGAACTAGATCAAACCTTATTATAGTGGAGCGTTAATCTAGTTGTGCGTCTCGTGTCACGCGTGACGCTGGCTCTTCGTCTGGTGCCAGGCGTTTAACTAGATGTGTGTTTCATTTGTCAGGCGTGAACCAGAACTCCGTCCCATCAAGCGTTCACCCAAGAACACGTCCAACGTAGCGTAACGCCAGAAGCACACTTGGTAATCAGGCATTCTCCTAAATTAACACATGTGTTGGACGTCTGGCTAACACAACACCTGTTGTGGGCGTGCGCCTAAGAGAGCGCATGTGTGTGGGGCATGCCGCTAAGCGAGCGCCTGTGTGTGGGGCGTGATTCTAAGTGAGTGCCTCATTTTCTAACCGTTGAGATAGCCGTTGAGATTTGTTATCGTTGATTTCTTACCGTTGATCAAATCAATTAATCAAGAACTTAAAATTAACCAAAACTCAACTCAAATTAACCAACAACTTAATCAATTCTAAATTCAAATTTCAAATTCTCATCAATTTTTTATACTCAATTTACAACTTCCAAAACCTTAAAATTTTACGCAATTGCAAAATTACAATTTGTTAAACCTTATATGTCTATTTCATAATCATATGTTTAATCTTTAAACATATATATACAAATTTGATTAACAAAATATTATAATAAATTATAATCTAAACCTATAAAATCTATTAAAATTTATATAAAAGTTTGAGTTTATTACCTTGCTTTGAAATAATCCTAACTTTAGACGACTTTGTATCAAATCAGCCTAGATTTTACTAGCTTTTGCAAATTTGAAAAGAGGTTAAGCTTGATTTGGAGGGAGATTTCGGTTTAGCTAGAAGTGTAGAAGTGGTGTGGGAGGCGCTTGAGGGTTCTTGCGTTTGTCTGTTGAAGGGTTCAGGAGAGACTGGTCTGTTGAAGAGGAGAAGCGAACTTAAATTGCTCCGCCCCATCACGCGTTCACCCAGACAAACGCTTGGTGACACGCGCGTATGGCTAGGGATGCGCCTGAGGAGTGAAGCGTAATCTTAAGCGAGAGCCCGTCTTTTTTGAAACACGTACTAGTTGCACCAGTAGAAATTGACCGGGCGTTTGGCTAGGATAACGCCCAATCAGGCGTTCGGCTAAACACACGCCTGTCGCTGGGGCGTGCCTCTAAGCGTGCGTCTATCATCATACGTTCTTTTGGGTTGCACCTCCCACCGAGCGCTCATCCAGCGTTCGCCCCAACCAATCGTTTTTCAGAGACGTACGCCCGTAAACATAATTTCAACAGACATATACTTGTAGATACATCCAACGACAGGCATTAGTTTATAATTACACCCGATTAAATTTTAATCCCTGCCCGTTACGTTTCAGGCGAAATAAAGATCAAAAATTTTACTCTTACTCATTGGATATACTCGCACCACCGTGGATACTCTAAATGAAGATTTCTTTCTTTTTTTCGTTTTCTTTTTCTTTTTCTTTTTTAAGCCGGAGCAGAAATTGACAAGTAAGAGGCTAGGAATTTCTATATATTTATCTTTTAATATCAAAATACGGAATGTAAAACCCTAAAATCAACAAGCATGTACAGCTGTTATCCTTAGCAATTGGTTGTTTCTAAAGAGGCCTTACATACAAAATGGAGGTTGCTGTCGTCAATATTGGATGAGGCATCCAGAGGTTCACTATAGCCTATGCATCATCAGCAGCAAAGTCGGGTTCTGGAGGTTTTTGTAGTTTCATCAAATTCCTACCACTCTTGTTGGAAGTGCTTCGGAGCCTGTGAACCCCACGAAGGGCATTAGCTGCAAATCTAGAAGCATAGATTGTTGCACCAAAAGAGGGACCACCCTTGTCACTGTCATCGACTGCATTATCTGACCCCTCTTCTTCATCTTCTTCTTCTTCTAGTTCTAGTTCGTCATCTTCAAGTTCCTGTCGACGAAGTTCCATTGTTTTCCTCTTGGAGTACCGCCTCCATGCTGCTTGAATAAAGCAAGCAGCCCAAGTCCTCCACTGCTGCGAGTAGAATCGGAACGTATGTTGAACTTGTCTGCTATGAAGACGCCTAAATTGACTGGCTACAAATTTCAATTCTTCAGCTATTAAGGCAAAAGCCTCTACTTCTGTAAAAGCCTTCACAGTTCTAGTAGATGATGGGAGACTCGAACCCGTTTTGGGATCCAATGCCCATGTTAAAAGCTCCTCACCACAGAAATCCCCCTCCTTTAGAATACTCCTATTAAAGAATCCACTCCTTCCGCCATCAGTCGTTACACTCTCAAGGCGCCCACGTATAATGAAAAGCATCTCATCCACAGGATCTCCTTCCCGCACGATATAAGTTTTCTCAGTGTACAGACTAGGTTTCAGCCGTTCACAGATGGCATCTAGTAAACGTTCGTCCAAATTCTCAAACAGAGAAACCTGAGCAGCTCGACAAGAAAATGAATGAGTGGACCTGCCATTAATGCATGTGACAGGTGTAGCCTTAACTTAAACAAAGAAACAACCTTGTACTTATCAAGGAGGATAACCAAAAAAGAGAGGTGAAGCAACACTTACCCTTCTCACCAAAGCCAAACAAAGATGGCGTTTGATATCCCTCCTAAGGTCCTTCGGTAAGTTCTGGACCAGGTTTTCTTCATCAACTCCTCGTGTTTCCAGCCACTTATACTGATCATAACGCCTGACTCTCTCTCTCAGTTCTGGTGGAAGCAATCGATGATGCATCCATTGCTCTGAATCACGCCGTTTGATTCTCATCTCCTCCAGACGAATTGTAAGAGACTGAAGATAAGTCTGCAAGATTAAGCAATACAACCCAAACTTAGACCTAGTAGACATAAAAAAAAATAACTACTGTAAATGAAATTAAGTAAAAAGGATTTTGATAACTTAGTCTCGTGACAAACTCGTAACAAGGTTGTATAATGGACAACTAACATTTCCACCAGTATACCTGCATATTCCCTATCAAAAGTGCCATAAGGATGAGGCCAAAGATAGCAAGTGCAATTGAGAAGATAACCTCTCCAGGATAAGTACTAGTTTGAAGACCCTGGCCAAGTGTACTGGAGAAAGTAAAACATCATTGTAGTGAAAAATGTTAAATTTTGACAGCTACAAGCAGGGGAGTAGAAAAATGAGAGTTACGGTATTTTAAAACATGTTAGATTACCTCAAATTTTGTAGACCCCACCACAAAGAGTAACAATATTTGGATAGGAACTTTCTGGAAGCAATAATGTCAGATGTTACAGCCTGACTATAGATTCCGAAATTAAACGACAAATTATCATCATTTGCAGAACATTCCTTCTTGAAAATAGGCCCACTTATTTTGAGCCACGTGTCGAAACCTTCTGTGTGGTGGCTACAATACAAGTAAGTGGCATTGCATTCTATGACAGAAGTACAAGCTTTCATCCAGCATGTATCATTACGCTCTACAGCTAATAAGTACCAGAAAGCCCCAACAATCTGTAAATACATCACCAAGTAGATGTTTAACGCGTGCCAAAAACATTTAAGAGAATCATCTCAGTTGCTTTATAGCTGAGGATAGTTGAATATAAGTATGAAAAAAAAAAATGAAAACATTCTTCTACAGCTACTACTAACCCGATTTACCATACACATAATGATGATAAGAATAACTATACTTGTAGAGAATATGAAAATAATAATAATAATAATAATAATAATAAGAATAAGAATAATAATAATAATTAATATATATATATATACAGATATACTTAATGTAGATGGATGTATACAGCAGTTGGAAAATTGAGTCCAAAACTTATCTTCAACCGACTGATTGAATGAATCTAGCATCGAGTACAACTACTCCATCCATTGTGATGAATGATTATCTAGTGTCACAAGAACTAGAAACCTACTTTAATCAGCAAACAAGACTATTTAACACAAAAGGAGGAAATTATGCAAAAAAAAATTGTAAAAAGATGGGGAATCACAATCCTTGTTCACAGAAGGTTGCATATCAATACTAGTCAGCATCAACGAATATGTCCCAGAAAACGACACAAATCAAAAATGAGCACCTGAAACAACTAAATTACTGAATAGAACACAATCGGATAAATGACATAAAATACCAACTAAATTACTTACATGACTAGCAAGCAAGTACCAAAGCAGATAATAAGCAGCACCTGCAAAAGCAGTTTCAGCAAAGACACCAGCAGTCCTCTTCAGTTCAGTTGTTAGGGGCAGAATGCGCAAAAACCTTGGAATATATTGAAGCAAGACAATGAAAAGCAAAGCTTGTTTCGTTGTCAGTACATCTGAACCTTTTTTGTGGCGAAGAAAACTCCATATTACGGCCTGTGTGCATCAACAGAAGTAATGAAGAAGTCATCCCACTAAAAATTTAAATTCAAAAAATAGCAATATAAACGACAAGACATGATTCTAAAAAAAACAAAAAAAACAACAACTCATGAGTAACATAAAATATCAAAATAGTAAATCGACGCTATTTGTACAATAAAATCATCACAATTAACCAACTTCAAAACAACAGATGGTAATGTTGAACTAGTGCCCTCTTTGCAAGTCAAACATAGAATCAGCTGGGACCACTCTCCCTCCCACCCCACAGTTATGTGTGCAGACAAGTTTTAAAGTGGACCTCTCATACTTTATGTCTTCAAGTTGTTAGTGTATTTTCCCAGATTAAGAAGTATACTATTTGTCCCTTAGTTGAAGAGCCCTGTTTGTTCTCCTAAGGAAGGGTCAAACATAAACTTCTATTAGGGTGTATGTGAAATTGGACAGATGAACAAAACAGGATGTTATGCTAACAAAGGTGAGTTTGGTGAAATGTAACAAGCAACACTATCGTGTTTTTATAGGTATTCAGAAATTGGGATATGCGCAGAAATGGAACCATTCAACATGCATATTGTATCAAGCCATGCAAATAAAGAAAAATATAACGTTGCCACAAACCTGTGGAAGGGGTAGCACGGCGAGAAAATCCACAATGAAGTACCACCGCAAATAACGCTTTGCTATCTGTTTAGAATCGACTACGAGTTCACCGCGTCCAAAAACACGAGATGATGGGGCTATATAAGCTGTTCGAAACTGGAGAAAAATATGAATAACATAAAAGGAATCCACCATTGTCCGTAAGGCAGTGGTTGTCTTGGCTAATTTTGTGTCTATACCAAGACAATTCGTTCCATGAGTGAATACCGGAAGATAAAAGAACAAGGGATCAATGGATACTGCAAGAATACATGAAATAACAAACAGTCGATTCCAAATAAGAAGGAATTTGTCTTGAGGGTCAAATATCCTCGTCACGAGTTTTTGAAAGAATGACTTCTTCCTAATACGCCGCCCAATATTCTTAAGGCCTTCAGATCCCTTTCTAACTCCACTCGTAAAGGATCTTGAAGGGGTCTTCATTACATTACCACCACCACCACCACCACGTGCCAGCCCTTCAATATTGAATCCACACTTATTCATTCTGCTGGCATCAGGTGACAATGATAATCTAGAATCCAAATCGTCCAACCTAAAATTCAGTTACACGAATACCAAAATAAGACCTCTATTTCACAAATGTATAAATTGCAATAAGTAATAACAGAATGTGGTGTTCACTGACAAACCATCTATGGCATAGCAACATTTCAACTCCCACTTCCAACTAATTTTTTCCACGAAGTATTTCATTCATAAATGAAAATAATCTTCTAATAAACAAATAGCAGACTTGGGGTGCAATTCTACTAGTTAAAAAGAAAATACCCATACTTTTTGTACCTTACGAATTTCTCTCGTTGTCCTCCCATGTACTGTGACTTATAACCACAATCAAACATCTTGTAAAACTTAACTATGGCATGCTCTGAAAATCATTTCATCTTCTCCAACTACATAACTTTTCTACCCAACCGCCACACACCCAATCCCTTACATATCATCTTCAATTCTGTCCTGCATTTCAAACTCAAACATTACCTAGTTGCATTAAAATGCTTCTCCATAATCCCATTTTAATAACAAAAGGCGACGTTACCTGAAATGATTTTAGATTCTAGAATGACTTTAACCCACTCAGGACGAATTTCTCAACCTTATGCAAACAAAGGCCAAATAAATTGATATACTTTTCGGTGAACAATGTGTTCAGCGCCCTCAAGCGCTATATTCTCGAATTCCCTACAATCATCGAAAAACGACAATCAGAACATTATTCAATCAAGAAACAATTTATCACTATAATTGATATGAGATAAACTGATCAGAAATTTGTTTCAGAAATTAAGAAATCCCATTTCCGTAAATGAGAAAATTAAACTAATACCGATAAGATTTCAAAAATGAATTACAAAAATATAATAAACAAGAAACTAATTTGCCAGACATAAAACTGAAACAATCCAGATTTTTTGAGAGAAAGAGACAGAGATCCTTTACCTGTATGAGATTTTAATTTCTAGGGTTTACATCTTAACATTCTCGAGGTTGTCGTTGAAGAAGAAGAAGAAAGGAGGAAATTCAGAACAATTGGTTAAGTTTTGATTTGATTTGGTTTTGGGAATTTAAGGAGTACTTAAACGTAATAATCAAACTTTTTATTTAAAAAACAAGAGCAACGATATCATGCTTCTGAATCTTATGTAAAAAATAAATATATAACTTCTTTTAAGTTACACGTAAGAAAATGTGTAGCTTCTGTGCTAACATGTAGTAGACTTGTTTTCTGTTTCGCTGGACATTCTGCATGGTGCCGTAATCAATATGGCTTTCATCTGATCCCTCGTCGAATATTCCTCGAACCTGGTAGAGAAGGCAATCATAAAATGGCTAGATAAGATGTTGGAATTTTGATACAAAATATCATACACTTATTGAAAACTAGTTCCAGAATTCAAATTATAAGAGATGTTTCTTCACCTATAAGATATTTAGACTATCTCTTATGGATATAAGGTGTGGGATGATATATCGATGTAAAACCGTGGTCGTAGCCACGGTTCCCGTTTTATCTCCTCAAAAGTAAAAAATGAGACAGGAAAACAAAACTTAAGCCGGATATGATACTTCACCCAAAAAACTTAAAATGTGAGATAGTATGTCTTGCTTTGATTTTTTTTTTAATTTATTACCAATATAAACCTAATGGTGGATCATTTTATATATTTTAAAATTACTAAATCCCCAAAATGATAAATATGTAGCATTTCTCATTAAGCTGTTCAGTTTTAAGTATCTTTACGTCCATACCTATTTCCTACTACTTTTTGTGTATGTGTCCTTTTAGATATAATTGAATAAATCATCATAGTTCAGACGTCGTGGTTTCTCTGGGTAAGTTATTTTTCTTGTCATACTTTTTGGGCTTCCGTCCTCTCCGTAGCCTTCAAAGGAAATACTATGGTTTCTTTTTTTATTGGGATTACTTTTGAGTAATTTTTAATAAGCAAACTGGGTGTTCATTTGTCACATACAAATGATCTCGGTTCTTTAGTTTGCATAACTGCAGGGGGCAACTATTTGCTTACAAAAGAAGAAGAAAAATAAAGGTTAACACTTTAATTTTATTTCCACATTCCATATTCAATTGTTTTTATGTTATTTATTTTTAAGTTTCTGATTGCCCAGTTGTTGAATTCCTTTACTTGCTTAAGAGTGTAAAGTAGTTTGTATTAAGTGTCTGGTCATTAACTTTACCAAGTTGCAGTCTCCTATATCTTAGAAAGAGATATGATGCTTTAATCCTCCTTGTCTTTTTTACAACAACCAAAGAAATCATGATATATCCTTTCGATATAAAGAAAGACAAGGATTTTTCTATCTTTTGCGTTGATAGAAAAGCTTATCAACAGAAATTTGATTTGCACATTAATTTTTTCTATATATAAGAAGTGGTAGTATAAATTCTAAATCACAATCTAGAGTTAAGTTTTTATAGGACTACTAAAAAAACAGTACTTGAGAAGGTACTTTATCAATATATGCGGTAATGTTTCATATATTAGTTAGTTAGTATTGTTTTAGACTTCAAAAATTGGGTGTGCATTCCCTCAACTTTGCAGCACATAGAGGATGGATTCTCTGTCAGAGCTAGTGAGGGATTTCAATCAAACAAGTATTAAAATATTGCATACTTTATATGTACCCATGCTTATCTCCATTTGAATACTTTAAGTCAAGTATATTACTTTATAAAACATTGACCAATCATAAGTTATAAACTTATGTTATTAGAGCAACTCCAACGGACGAGGGGACCAAAGAGTAAAGATTACATTTATTCTTTGGTCGCCCAAATTCATGCGCAACGGACGATGATATATGGGTTTGAGACGAGTATATGTACAGTATCAGAGGAGTTTTTCTCTAAAAATTATATATACTCGCACGCTCTACTAAATGAACGTTAACCCAAAACGCTTCCTTATGAAAACGTTTAGAAACACGGACGTTTGGTTAGAGAAGCGTTTGATGAGACGCTCATTATAGAATGCGTATGAAGTAACGCTTCACTAGGAGAATGCTGGTAGAACAAACGCAAGCTAAAAAGAACGTCTAGTTGAGACTATTTACGAAAACGCCTATATCAAACATCCATTTAAAAAGACGCGTTGCTTAATTAAATTCTTAAGTGAGCGATTAGTTTTAGTTAGTGAGCGTTAGTTTTAATTAATTTAAGTTAGTGAGCGTTTAAGGTAGTGAGGTTTAAGTTAGTGAGTGTTTAAAAATCAGTGAGCGTTTAAGTTCTTTCTTTTTTAGTTAGTGAGCGTTTAAGTTTCTTTTATAGTTAGTGAGCGTTTAGTGATGTGAGCGTTAGTTAAGTTAGTGAGCGTTTTAGTGAGCGTTTAGTGTTTTATTAGTGCTTAAGTGAGCGTTGGTAATACGTTCATTTAAAGGAACGTTTCATATATGGGCGTCCTTATAAAGCAGCGTTTGTGATTCCGGCGTTTGATTAGGAGGACGTCTGTGAGTAAACGTCTACACACGACAACGCTCAATTTACATACGTTCTCCTATGATTACGTTTTGATAGCAGACGCTACCTTGTGTGGACGTTAAACATACGTTTGATTAAGGAAGCGTACGAGAATGCAACGCTCATTTATAAGTGCGTCTGGTTCCAGAATATGAAACGCTCACCCAAATGTGCGTCCAACAACATACGTCCCGCCAGAGAAACGTCCGTGTCACCTAACGTTCTTCTACAATAGCGTTTTATAACAGACGTCTAATTAAAACGACGTGCGATCATATTTACTCACGAAACCGTTGTGGAAAAAATGAAAAACGACCAAATTTTTTAGTATTTGGTATTTGGTATAGTCGCACCGTTGGAGTTGCCCTTAGGGTGCACGCCCCTAGTCATTGCCCCAAAAAAATCCATCCCAAGGCGTTCTGGCTTTATCTAGGTTGCGTTTTTTGTGTATATTTTCTCTGTTAGGTGTTTTGGTTCAAAATAACTATGACTTTAAAATTATTCGACCCTGACCGGCTTGATCAGCATTGTACTTGGCATTAAGCGTCTGGCTATTCCTTTACTTTTTGTTTTTGTATAAATTTTAGGAACTTATAGATGTTATTTTGATGTTTCTTAAAGTTTTCTAATACTTGTTGGTTGGGCGTTGCTATCCTTGATCTAGTTCCAGATGATAATGCAAGTTTTCCTATATCAAAATAAACAATGGTGATCGTGTGTCCGCCAACGGAAAGGTATGTTCTTTGTGTTTTAAATCTGCTTTGTATGTTACTACGTCATGTGATCAAGCAAAGATTAAAACTCTTTAAAATTGTTACGTCATGGCTTGTATGTGGTATGGTCCATATCGGTTGTTGGGAAATAAAAGAAGAGCGACACGTGTAAGGCGATTAAAGAAGGAAACAATGAAATTAAGAAGAATGAGAAGCACACAATCAAAGCCGTATCGAAGGATCGAAACGGGACAGATGTGAAAGACTGAGCAAATCTCTGCATGATCGACACCTAAGATCGGGAAAGTAACATCACACTGATCGAAACAGATAGCATTAAATGAGCATGGGGTGGGAAAGTAAGAATAATGATGAGCATGGAGTGGGAAAGTAAGACGATAATTACTTTTATCATACGAATGACACGTACGATCTGGACAAGGCTAATTCTCAAGGAACGAGGAACACGTGTAAACCATACAAGGTAACGGACCAAAAAGCAAAAGGCATGACCTGTCAATCTTATAAACGTCCCGATCCTAATATAATAAGGAGAACGATAAAGGGTATCGGGACAAGAGGGACCCACTAATAAATCTATAAATAGAAGAGAACATTTAACAAAGAGGGGGTCGGAAAAATCAAAGAGAAAAAAGGCTAAGGAATATTTATCAAAGCAGAAGGAGAAAGATTATTAGGTATGTACTGTGGATGATTAGATCGAAAAGATAGGACATTCATGATTCATTTTCTTGCTTTTTAAAGATGGTGGATTTGTAACTGTAGTTTTGATCAGATTTATGATCTGTAAATGATTGAATTGTTAAAATATTTATCAAATCATTGTTCTTAAAGAGGATTCTGTGTATCAGTTCATTAGTTAAAATTTTATGTTTATTGTATAATTATTAAATCATTGTTTGTTAATGTCAATGGGAAAATTGGCATAAACAATTTGGCGCTAGAAACAGGGACTGGGTTAAAGGATTTATCCTACCTGTTCTTGAAAAATGAATTTTTCTATTATTAATGTCACATAATTACCTTTATTTAATTTGAAAAAAAAATGGAAATGGTATCTCATTGGAAAGAAAAAGATTTTTAAGTTTTAAATGGGTCTGTTTAAATGTTTGATCATAAAACATATTTTTAGAAAATCATAAAGCTAGTTTCTGTCACTTTCCTTTTTAATAATCTATTGAAAGATTATATAGCTAACTTTTGAAAGATTATTAGAAATCAAGAGGAGAAAGCAAATTATCAGCAAATCCAGAAGAAAAATGTCTCAAGAAGCAGGCTCTGTGAATCAAGACAGTAACGATAGACAAAGTTTCAGACAAAGGGAAGTTGAGAGTGATCCAGAACAACAACAGAGTAATGTGGGAAATCATTCACCTATTCATGAGTTAACACCAAATGCCTTATCACAAAATCAGCTGACAGATCATGAGAACTCAGGAAATGATGTAAATTATCTTCAAAATCTGATGAGAGAAATGAATGAAATAAGGAGAGAATAGAGAGCCAGTCATGATAAAATTGAATTATTAACCAGAGAAAATCAAGTTTTAAAAAATGCAATTCGACGTGAACAGAGACAGGCTGCAACTGGATCACGAAGTCCAGAAACAATTTCCGGAAGGCGTGCACCTAGAAACGAAAGAGAAAATCAGGATCAGAGGATGGTATTAGTAGGATCATCATCACGAGCCAAGAGACAGCGAGAAAATCAAGAAATTCAACGTACACAATGGCAAAGGTGTATGGAAGCGATGGAGCAAATGAAAGAAGAAATAAAATGACTAAAAAATAAAGAAGGGGGGAGAATAGAAGAAGTGTTGAAAGAGGCTAAGCGCACACCCCTGGCTCAACGGTTGACAAATGTTCCATTGCCAAGAGAGTACAGTATCCATATTTGAATATTATGATGGTACAAAGGACCCGACCTCACATTTAAAAGTATTACAATCGAGTGATGTCACGATGGGATGGACATGAAGCAATTATGTGCCGATGTTTCCCCTCAAGTTTAACAGGTTCAGCATTGCTATGGTATGATAGATTGCCAGAGAGTTCCATTGAATACTATTCACAATTAGTGAGGAAATTTCTTGAAGCTTATATGTACAACAAACCCGTTGATTCGGGAATAGATAGATTGTATTCCCTCACATCGTGGCCAGAAGAAACGATCCGGTCTTATACAACCCGATGGCATACGGTTTGTCAAGCAATTGGAGATGTTGACTCAAGTACAGCAATAAATCATTACAAGTGGGGAATCACTGACCGGAGATGTCAGCTTTTTATTGAAATTCATCGTAATAATCCCAAGACCGAGGGACAGCTCAGAGAGATAATAGAAACATGTGCAAGATTGCAAGATGTCCAGGAACAAGGTCCAAGAAGCAGTTCACGAAATCAGGGAAACATGAAAAGGACAAATTCAATTGAGGTATCACCAGAACAGAAAAAGAAATTTCCTCATAAATCAGAACCAAAGGAATCAAAGCGCCCACGGCAAGGGGATAATAAAACTTTTGTGCAACGATTTCAAGAAAGAGTGTTTACAAAACTCAATATCTCATATACTGAATTATTTGAAATCATAAAAGCTAAACCAGATTTTCAATGGCTATCATCGATAGGCAATCAACCTGAGTTTACGCAACGATCAAAAGATTATTGTGAGTACCACTGTTATAAAGGACTTGCAACAGAAAATTGTAGGAATTTTATTATGCTGGTACAAAAAATGATAGATGCAGGAGAGTTAAAAGAATATATTCAAAGGACCGAACCAATAGCCAGACCCGACAAAGGAAAAGCAGTGCATATTCCGTATAACGAACACACCATTAATATGATATCATTCTCAGAAAAACGAGATACAGACATGAATGCTGCAATTAATAAAAAGTTGTGTAAAAGGATTCGAAATCATGAAATTTTTAAGGTATCGGGAAGGATAACGGAAGCCTGGGAAGACTGGATGGCATCTCCTTTAACTTTCTCAGCACGGGAAGTAAATCAAGAAATTGAGATGCACAATGATCCTTTAGTCCTCACATTGCCAATGTCAGGATGGAATGTTAGAAAAAATTCTTATGGATGGGGGAAGCTCATTGAACGTTTTATTTCATGACACATTTTGCAAAATGGCACTCACAAAAGATCAATTACTCCCCTCCCGTTACGTAATTTATGGATTCAATGGAATGGCCTCAAGACCAGAAGGAGATATAGACTTGCAAGTATCAGTTGGACCGATCAACATTTTAACAAGATTCAGTGTAGTAGATGTTACATCTCCTTACAATGCAATAATTGGGAGACGTTGGGTGCACCAGTTAAAGGGTGTAATTTCCACTTATCATCAATATTTGCGATTTCCAACACCACAAGGCGAAATGGAGATCAAGGGAGATCAAGATGATGCTAAGTTTTGTATAATGGCGGAGGTAAGAATGCATGAAGAGCAGGAACAACAACATCGTGAAAGGAAGAAAAATCGTAGGACATAAGCAAAGGAAGATGGAATCAATCAGTATTTGAAAAGGAACATCGAACAAAAGTCAGCAAATGAGTTAGGAGAAAGAAGCAAGAGTCAAGAAAATTCAACAAGTCAGCAGTTCGAAGGACCCTCATAGCAATTAAAGGGAACTCCAACTTCGATAGGGAATCCAAAACCAATTTTCACTTCTATAGAAGAAACTAAAATTGTAAATATTGGAACTTCAGAATGGCCTAAGCAAGTGCGAACTGGAACATTGATGAAAGAAGACATGGAGCAAAGTTTAATCAAGTTACTTCGTGATTTTGTAGATATATTTGCATGGAAAATGGAGGATATGCCCGGGATAGATCCGAGCAGAGTACAACACGAATTACAAATACGTCCCGATGCTATACCATTTCGACAACGGATACGCAAGGTTGCACCGGAGTATCACGATCCAGTTGAAAAAGAATTAGCAAAGCTTCTAAGTGCAGGATTCATCTGAAAAGTGCGATATCCAACATGGATTTCTAACATGGTGATCATTCCGAAAAAGAACGGTGGAGTAAGAATCTGCATAGACTTCACCAACTTAAATAAAGCATGCCCAAAAGATAGCTATCCACTTCCTAATATTGATCAGTTGGTAGATGTTGTAGAAGGCCATGAAGCATTATCTTTTATGGATGGTCAATCAGGATATAACCAAATTGCACTTGCTGAAGCAGATCAGGAGCACACAGCGTTCTTCACTCCTCGGGGATTGCATTGTTATACCAGGATGCCGTTTGGGTTAAGAAACGCGGGAGCAATATATCAACGATTGGTTAATGCAATTTTTAAACCATGGATCAGACAAATATTAGAAGTATATGTGGATGATATGTTGGTAAAAAGCAAATTATCTATTAACCATCTACAAGACCTCGCTGAAATCTTTGGTGGATTACGAAAATACAAGATGAAAGTTAACCCGGAGAAGTGCACTTTTGGTGTTACATCGGGGCGTTTCTTGGGTTATTTGGTTACAAAAAATGGAATTGAAGTTGATCCAGCAAAGATCCAAGCAATAACAGATATGCCATCACCCAGCAGTATTAAAAGTGTACAGAAATTAAATGGATGTCTGGCTGCTTTAAGCAGATTTATTGCCAGATCATCAGAACGGTGCAAACCCTTCTTTGAAATACTCAAGAAGAAAAATAAATTTGAATGGCACGGTCAATGTGAACAAGCTTTCCAAAGTATAAAAAAGCATCTAGCTACATTGCCAGCATTGCAGAAACCGGAACAAGAAGAGATATTAACTTTGTATACAGCGGCAACGGAAGATGCAATCAGTGCAGTGATGGTACGTACCAATGAGAAGATAGAAAAACCAATATATTATATCAGCAAAACCCTTAATTCGGCAGAAAGAAATTACACTAAGATCGAACAACTCATCTTATCATTAGTCTTTGCCACTCAAAAGTTACGTACTTATTTCCTCACACATTATGTTCGTGTCCCGAGCAAGGCACCGTTAGAATCAGTATTGAAAAATACAGGAAAAGTGGGAAGGATCGCTACATGGAATGCACAACTAGAACAATTCAACATCATTTATGAGTTGCAAACCGCACAAAAATCTCAACTTTTAGCTGACTTCCTTGCAGATTTCCCGATTGAAGAAGAATATGAAATTCAAGGTCCGATAGCTGGGAAAAAAGTAGTTCACTTATTTAAAAACTTTTTTATTAAAACTTTTTATCACATTAATAATTTATTTTTTATTTTTTATCTATGATTAAAGGATTACCAGGATGCGAGGAAGAGGACCCACAAGATATTTTGAACTCAGCAAACTCACAAAGGTGGGAAGTCTTTGTTGATGGGTCCCGAAACAAAGAAGGAGAGGGAATTGGCATTGTGATTACTGCGCCAATGGGAGAGCGAATGACACATTCATTTGGTCTTGAATTTGAAGAGCATACAAATAACATAGTAGAATATGAAGCTGTGGTTCATGCTCTAAAACTCATCATTGAACTAGGAATCAGCAATGTTCGACTTACAAGTGATTCACAGTTGGTAATTCGACAGGTTGAATTAAAATATCAAACGCTTGATGCAGATTTAGCACAATATAAAGATCTTGTTCAAATTCTAGCAAATCAAATCCCGAACATTACTTTTCGGCATCTATCCCGAGACAAAAACCGACATGCTGATGCTTTGGAATTCATTTCCTCCATGGTAAACGACCCTAATATCACGGCAATAAAAGTCGGAAGGATATATGAATCATACATCCAGATAAGAACACTTCATAACATAGAAGAAAATGTGACAGATGAAATTAATGATCCCGCGATACAAAATACTCCATCTATGCCTCAACAAATAGGTGATCAGTCAAGTCAATCAGATTGGAGGATTCCGATCCATCAATACTTACAAGATAACATATTACCTACCAATTCTCAAGAAGCAAGAAAAATTCAACTCAAATCAGATAATTACCAACTTCGGGATGAAATTTTGTATCGAAAATCATTTCTCGGGCCATTATCCCGATGCCTATCACAAAACGAAGGAATTAGGATACTCAAAGAAATACATTATGGGGATGCGGGAAACCACAGTGGAAAATATCACTTGCATTAAAAGCCAAAACCCAAGGCTATTATTGGATATCCATGCAAAAGGACTCAGACAATATGGTACGAAGGTGTGAAGAATGCCAACGATTTGCAAAGAAGATCAAAGCACCTGCCACAGAGCTAAATTCTATACTCAGTCCGTGGCCATCGCAAAATGGGGGGTCGATATTGTTGGTTCGTTAGTTGAGGGAACCAAAAAGAGAAAATATTTAATAGTGGCTACCGATTATTTCACCAAGTGGGTAGAAGCTAAAGCATTAGCTCGGATCAGAGATTCCAATGTGTTCACATTTTTATTTGAAAATATCATATGTAGATTTGGAATTCCAGCATCCATAGTCTCTGATAATGGACAACAATTTGAAGGAAAGAACATCGATATGGTGTTTGAAACATATAATATTCAACAATACAAATCCACACCATTCTATCCCCAAAGTAATGGACAAGCCGAATCCACAAATAAAACAATTGCAATAAATTTGAAGAAGACATTGGATGGATATCACAAGCGTTGGTGTGAACAATTGCATAATACATTATAGGCGCATCGCACCACAAGAAAAGAATCCACTGGAAAGTCACCTTTCCTTCTCGCATATGGTGCAGAAGCAGTCATACCAACTGAAGTCATTCTACCCACGACAAGAACAGAAGCATGGGAGAAAAATTTAAATACAGATCTAATGTTACAAAAGTTGGATGATTTAGAAGAAAAGAGGGAAGTGGCACTCCAGAAAATGGAGAACTATCAAAGAAGGTTGTCACGGGATTATCACAAAAGGGTCAAGTCCTGAAACTTTATCCAAGGACAATATGTTTTACGGCAAATCCCAGAACACCATCGGGACAAAAGTGCTGGAAAGTTCGCACCAACTTGGGACGGTCCATATATAATACACGCATCAGCGGGAAAAGGATCGTACTATCTCCGAAATATGCAAGGAGACACCTTACAACATCCTTGGAATGCACAATACTTAAAGCTATATTATCCATAAATAATAGCACAACTTTGGAGGCCAACACAGGTATTTAAGTTTTTATTCAATCCTTTATTTCACAATAAAATTCTTTGTGAGTTTATACTTTCAATAAAATTCAAATCCAGGAACATCATATTCTGGAAAACGCTCCGATTGGCGACATAATCAAAATTCAAATCCAGGAACATCATATTTTGGAAAACGCTCTGGTTGACGACATAATCAAAATTCAATCTTAATGCGAAAGAGGTAAATGTCCTATTAGAATTTAAATAATTCAAAAGTTCTAATAAAGAGGGAATGCCTAACTTATGGTTATCATTTTCAGAGTACGTTCGGGACCAACCCTGTATCTTACCCCTGGCTCGGGTTTGTTTCGTATGTGTGGGATCTGAATTATATGTTTTGAGGTATATACACTTCAATCCATTGTACTCACGAAACAATATGATTAACCTAAAGACGTTATAAATATCATACTTTGTGCAGGAACAATATTCAGAGCACAATCTAGTAAAAAGTGAAAGACCGAAAAGTGACGTTTTCAACGATAATAAGTCAAGCTTCAAAATAATAAAGGATCGGGACACAAGAACAGAATATCAAAAGATGAAGCTAAGAACATTAAAGCCAAAAGCAAGTACAACTACGCTTCAGGGTTGGACCGTCGGAGTGGTTGAGGAGGAACCACTGGAACGGCAGCACGACCATTCAACACAGAAGGATCGGCTTGAGCACGATCCAAGGCAGAACTGAATGACATTGTAATTTTTGCCTTGGCATCCTGTCTCACCCAGACAATATAAGCGTTCCTGTAATCAATTTCTGATTGAAGATCTTTAATCTTTTGCTGATCCTTCTCTACTTTCTCTTTTTCACCATTTAATTCCTTTAATAGCTCATCAGATCTTGATTGTACTTTTATAATTTCTTGTTCTTGAGCACTCAGCTGAGATTGTAAATCCCGAAGCTTGATTGTATTCAGGGCCACATTTTTCTCTGAAGTCTTCAGCTCTACAGTAATGTTTGCTGTCGTGTTGTTTGCAATGTTAAGTTCGGCTCCTGCTATTGTTGCTCGGCCATTGGCTTCATTAAACTTCTTTTCTAGCACTGAAAATCAGAATGAATATCAGATAAACCATACAACACCTTCAATAAAACAAGCATATAACTCAAACATATACCTCTAACTACAGACTTAAACTCTGCTTCTTTAGGGGTTAAAGTTTTCAGAACTTCCTGATACTTGGATTCAGCTCTATTACGTCTCCAGGTATTCAACTCAATACTATCGGACAACTGTGCTAATTTCCCCTTAACCAGTTTCATATCCATATTTACTTCTCTTGCATGATTGTTCAACTGAGTCATCCTACGCTGGAACCTAAACAGGGATTCCAAGTCTCCCTCTGATCCCATAAATGAAGGGCATAATTTCAAAAAAAAAAAAAAAAAAAAAAGGGGGGGAGAGGGGAGGGGTACGCACCTAATACTGGAACGAACCTTAAGATCGTACCCAATATAAGTACGATCTAACCTAAATAGGTACGAACCCAAAATATAATACGAACTAAGAAGTAAGGAACGAACCTTGATTCTGGTCTTGAAGCTTTTGATTTTGATCCTCAAAATTATGAAGTTGTTGTTGTTGTTGTTGTTCTTGTTGTTGTTGAAGATTGTTGTTCTGATGCTTGAGATTTTCAATTTCTCGCTGCAAATTTTCATTTCCACTTTTCTCCTTTGTTACTTCATTCTTGAGCATCAGCTCCATCATTACGGCCCGAGCTTTATAAAATTTGTACGCTGCAAATGTACAATCGGTACCGTATTTAAGCTGAGCGAGAGCTTGCTGTGGACAAGAGTACGACGAACCTTCTGCCATAATCAGAATTTTATTCAAAGAAGAAGGAAGACTGAGCGAGTACGATTGATCGAAACACTCGCTTTCGAACCAAGCATCCCGAGTACTATTCCGTGAAGCAGCACTAAATGAAGTCCGCAGCCTAGCCATTAAAGCACTATCGGATTTCGATGAGTCGTGCTGAGCGGAAGTATTCAGAAACCTTTAGAAACAAACCATTGAAAGGCTTCATCTTCTTTACCTGCAAGAGTGATTCCTTCATCCTCTTCAGAGAAAGGCCATTGAATGGAGGGTTTAGCATCAGGCATTTCATCATCAATATCATTAGCAGGAGCGGCAGATCGAGCTAATGTCCCGATGGGGGCATCTGATGCATGAATAACTTCAGGAGCATTTTTCATCCCCAACAGGGCGCGGGACATCAGGAACAACTGAAGCTGAAGCACTTGGAACTATATTTTCAGCATTGGCTTCTTCAGAAATCTCATTTCTTTGTTCCTCTACAACAACATTTTCATTCTCAACATTTTCTTCAACAACAACAACTTCGATCAATTCTTCTATATTTCTTCCTCAATAGCAATGTCGCCTGCTTCTTCTTGAGGTAACCCAGTAAAAATTGTTATTGTACCGCTATACGGAGCAGCGTGCTCTATCTCAAAGGTAAAAGAAAGGGGAGAAAAGGAATCGAAGATATCGGAGGGAGCAGTGGCGGTAGGAGCAGCTTCAGAAACGGATTGGGGTATTGAAGACTGATCTGAAGAAAGAATAGGTTCCCCCACGCTAACAGGAACAACATTGATGATAACATGCTGTCCCGACACTTCTCTACGGGCTGAACCTTCAGCGTTCTGTCCCGTAGCAGTTATAAGAGCGGAACTGCTGCTCCCCTCACCTAAACAATCTCTAATTTCCCCTTCCTCTGCTTCGGAAGGGTACATTGGTCTTCTCAATTTTATTTTCTTCTTCGTTTCTTCAGGAAAAACTAATTTTCGTTTTCCTTTACCTTCAATAACTTCTTCTTCAACTCTCTGTCTTCCCTCAACAATTTGAATACCAAGACTTCGGCGTGGAGGAGGAGGAGGGACATCATTGACAAGATCAGAATCGGGTTCAATCTGGAACACAAACATTTGTCCCGTAAGGAAAAATTCAGTAGTAGTTCGAAACAACATTAAAATAAAGAATAATACAAACCTTATAATCGAACTTATAGTCCTCAAAATTTAACCGCCAAGGGCAATAGCTGGGGAAACGATTTCGGAGCCCTTGAATTTCATTTTTGGAAATGTTACCGTAAATCCAGGGACCTTCAATCACAATTGGAGTACGATACCATTTATAGTCATGATCCTGACGAATTCTTTCCTTTGTGGGAAAATCAAGTTGGGTATTGGGAATATGTTTGATTTTGTGAATGTCCTATATTAGATCGAAAATATAGGACATTCATGATTCATTTTCTTGATTTTTAAAGATGGTGGATTTATAACTGTAGTTTTGATCAGATTTATGATCTGTAAATGATTGAATTGTTAAAATGTTTATCAAATCATTGTTCTTAAAGAGGATTCTGTGTATCAGTTCATTAGTTAAAATTTTATGTTTATTGTATAATTATTAAATCATTGGTTGTTAATGTCAATGGGAAAATTGGCATAAACATCGGTGGTGCTAACACTTTGCAATAAAGGTCACTTGGATATTATATCCTACGTTATCTATCTGTATGTTCTATTCACATCGAAGATTGACATTTGATTGTTGTTTAATCTAAGATTGGTTCAAGCCTATAATATATTTCAGTAGGCAATCTTTTAAAAATTTCAAACCTTAACTGATAAAAAATATTTTTTTGGTCGTGATTATCAATCAAATATTTGTATTTGTGGTAGTAAATTGTACATGCTTTCACAATATGTTTTGAAACAAGAAAACAGGTTTGCCCATCAATCATATATATGTTATATGAATGTTGTAATTCTTTCTATACAATAAATCGGGTCTTCTAGTTAATCAAGAATGGTATATAGGTGCATGATTGAGGTCTAGAATATTATATACAAATGCATAATCTTTATATATGAAGGTGCATAAGTCTGTAAGAATTTAATTTGGAATTAAATTTTTTTTTATACATAACTTAAATTTGCAACGTTTATAGATGTTGATAAAGAAAACATTGCTTTATTTATGAATATTTAGCAACCGATATAAGCGGTATAAAAGAAGATAATGGCTGACAACATTTGTGGTGGGACCCAATAAAACATTATCCTAACTGGATTAACGCTATAAAAACATTGCTTAAATACCTTTATATGTTACTTTAATTAAATTAAGCAACGTATAAAATCCTATTAAGCAACGGATACATCAGTTTCTTTAATTAAATTAAGAAACTGTTATAAATGTTGCACAATACGTATCAAATATTTGCTACGCCGCTATTGCAACGAATATAAACTAATGTTCCTAAAGATCAGGGTAACGTCCATAACCATTGCAAAATGGTCAAAATGGTGTAGTGAGAAACTAAAGTAAAAGTCCTAGAAGATTCTGATAATACAAGGTGAGCTTTGGTTAAATGTTTTCTAGATGACTCTAATTCAGATTTCAAAGCCTGATTACCTCTCCAAAGAGTATTATTAGAAACATTAACCTTGCGAAGCTTTAACTTTATAAAAACGAATTCTAGTAAAACATAAGGAGTTTCGGCAACAATACCTGAAGAAGGTTTTAGCTTTAGCCCTGAAGGTTGATTGCATGAGCGCTAAGATATTCTTTCTCAGTACGCAAAAGAGCAATCTTATTATTTTTCTTCTTAAAAATTTCATCGCATGATTGTTTTATAGATTGGTACTTTTGTATTCGAGAATCCAGTTCGGATTCAAGATCCTTAATTCTATCTGAGATAGATTTTTCAGGGTTTTATATATAATTAACCCTAAAGTTTCTCGATTTCACGCATGGAAGTGGCTAAAGTCTCAGTCAATAATCTGCTTAGAGCAATTATTCAACTTACATAAATTGTATATTGATCATTTCCAAAATAAAAAATATTAATAAAAGAAAACAATAATTAACAAAAGAAAATACAAATAATGAAAGAATATATAATAATATACCTGGGTGTGTGATGTGATTTTAATTTGTCCTATATAAATAACCGCAATCGCACGGCGTCTAACTAGTAGACAACGGTAAGTACGGGTCGAACCCACAGAGAGCGGGGAAATATTGCATTCAATATCTCTAATCAACTAACCAGAAACAATATATATGGATTTTTAGAATTACGAATAAAATAATAAAACAAACTAAACTAATAAAAATAGATCTAATGGGAGAGTCGGTAACCAGGGTTTTCAGTATCCACCACTATTTCTAATTAATTACTGAAGTGAAACATAACTCATTAATATTTAGAGTCGCAAATATCACTGGGACGCCCTAAACATGGTGCATCAAAAAGCCCTAGTCTCAAGCATACCATAAAATTGCGTTAGCGAGAAAATTATACGAAACTAATTATATGTCCACAAAATAATACCTGGCTATTCTAAGCATACCCCATCAAAGGATTTAACCCAAGCATGAAATACCAAATAAGTAGACAAATATATTTGCAACAAGTAGATTTTCAAAATAACAACTGTATACCAGAAGCATGGAACATCAAAAACCTAGGCCAAGCATGTACCATCAAAAGACGTCACAATTGTTTAATGAAATTCAATAAATCAAAATCATGAAATTAATCTATTCAAATCATAATGGTCTGTATCAAATATTTTATTTAATTGATCTAAAACTGTAAGTGGTTTCAACATTAAACCCTAGCTACAAATTAATCATCCAAACATGGAGATGGAGATGGATTTTCTAGAACCCATAAAAATTGATAATAAGAGTAAAGTAGAAAGGGAGAGGTTAAACCCTTGATTGCAGCTCCTTCCTTCCTGGTACAAATGCCTGGTACTAGCCCTTCCTATTTCTTCTTTCCCCTTCTTCTGCCGTTCTACTCCGTCTCCAATCCCTAGACAGAAAACCCAATCCAACCGAGATCCCCATCTTCTTCGCAGAGAGAACCAAAAAAAAACCTGAAGACCGAACCCCCCTTTTTTTCCGTCTGACTTCTTCTTTTATACTTTCCTTTCATAAACCTAGCCTCTCAATTTCCTATCAACTGCCCACGTTCACACTTGCAATAGCCAAAACCTACCGAACAATAGGTCTATCCCTTCTCTTAACTGCCCCACTTCAAGTCAACATCTCACCAGCTTCATGTTAGCCAACTGCCTTGTCCCCCACTAGCCACACATAGCCTGATGCCTAACCTACTCTCTACAACTCTTTACTTCTTTTAACTCTTCCGCCAGCCAACTGCACATCTCTTTTTTAACCAACGCCCACAGTTATTTTCTAGGATTCTCTATCTCTTTTATTCTCTCCTGTAACACACCTGCCACATCATAGCCTCCCTACTTTACTCATCATTATGTCCCTTTCACTTCTTGTCTTTGTGTGGCATACTTCACCTTTCTTGTTCTCTAGCACTAGCCTTTATACTTCACGTCACTAACAGAAATAATACCAAGCTCATCATCATACCTACCACCTAGCCAAACAAACTAACAACAAGTTACGACCAACAACTCCACCTTCTTTAGCTCCACTCACTCACGTGTATCTCCAACTAATCCTGTCTTTTGTTGGTTCACTGCCTGGCGCACCAACAATTCCTAGCCTACTTGTCTGGCTCCTCTTGATATGAGCAGATCTCCGCTCTCCCTGACGCTCTCTATTTCTTCTCACGCTTCTCTTTGTTCACAACTATTAACACCAACAATAGCCAATAATTCCAGCACAGTAACCCCTGACGCATCCTGCTCTCATTCTACAATTTGTTCAGCCACTACCGAACAGCCTCTCTCACTTACTTGGCCTTGTTCATGGATTAAGCATTAGCACATGATTACGCGAGAAGTCTACCAATTATCCCTTTTAACCGTGTTTAGCTTATAACTTCGGATTTTATGTGAACCATCAATAAAATAATAAAATGGTAAAATTAATATAATTGTGAGTACTAACAAATACAAATTAAAAGGTAAATATGTATGAATTACGACCCTATCAGTGTGCCTAAGAGCGAGCTCAGAGTCAACATCAGAAAATGTAAGAGAATGAAGCCTAAGGGCCTCTACTGGTGTGGGAAAATTAACCAGAGCCTGAAAAAAGAGATATCTTTATCTTAAGTATAGATGGTATATAAAGAATTTAATTTTCTCCAAAATTCGCCTTGAAAAGGCCGGAGAGTGGATACATCATTCTAAACAAGTTCCTTGGGAATAAATGGCTAATATAACCATGAGAAGGTTCAAAAGAATCAACTCAAATAACTAATTTAACACCTGAACCACCATTCCTAGTTGGATCCCCATGGTTAGAATACCACGTGAGACATGAGATGGGACCAATCCATCAACTAGATGTGACATTATTCTTCTCTTTTGGTTCTGAGTCTCAGAAGGAGTGTTAATAGATTTATTTTTTCCTTTAGAAGAATTCAAGGGAAGACAATCTGTACTCTCAGTATGATCAGCTGAATCTTCAGTATGATTAAACACATTGTCCAACAATAAGTTCCCACGCAGATGATTAATTAGTCTATTATAAAGCATTTGAAACCTGTTACTATGAGTTAATTGTTTGAACCTTATCGAAGAATCGTTATCTTATGAGTCGTGATTATTGTTCATATCAATTGGTTCATTATAAACTATTGAATCAAGAGCACCATGCGATGACGAGCTGGGAAAATGACGAATGATTGAAAGGAACATAATGGTCATCTCGATCTTCTGGATACTCTTGGAAGACATGATGATTCCAATATTTGTTGAGAAGTAAGAATTATACATCTTATAGCGTACCTTCTATCAATCAAATCTTTCTTTTTGAAGATCCCTAAGGTACGATCGTGGGAATGAATCTTATGAAAAATATCATCACAGATGAGAAGAAAGTAAGAAATAGACGAAAAAAAAGAAAATAAATAAATAATATATATATATATATATATATGCAGAGCTAAAAAATTACATTTGCTAGGAGCTGGATTAAAATAGGTCCTTAGATATCGAAATTTGGGTTCCGGGGAAGTATATTATAATCGAGTTCCAATTGACTTGAAATAACGGGTTTGAACTCATTTTCAGTATTAAGACTCTAAACCTCATAACTAAGATCACCTTCCTCTAAAATTTCAATACCCAATGTAATCTTTATATCGTTCTAACGATTGACCTCAATAAACTCTGAGGTACTAATTGGGAATTACTAATAACATGATACATTTGATGAATATACATAGATGTGACCTTTTTTCCGTCTTTTAAGGATTCGAAATTACACAAAATAACTTTTCTCATCATACAATAAAACTTGTCATTAAGTTTCTTGGAGCATAGTCTATTAGTGTGAGATAATTATGGATAACATGAGGAATTGTCATAGAAAAAAGATGAAACTTTATCCACGATATTGGTATAAGGAACATGATGACGGATTGATAATCCCAAGTTCTAAATATCGGGAAACCATCTATATAAATCTTCAATTGGGGTAGCCATGATTGATGTCAAAGTATAAAAAAGAAGAGTTTATGAATCAAGGAGAAAATGGGGAAATAAGAAGACTTAAACCCTATGGTACCTGAAATTGAAAGAAGAGAGAGGAGTTTTATGGAAGGTTAAATCTAGATATGTGCGGGTAGCACCTTTCATCCTACCAGTAAGGGCAGCTGAATAACGACCCACTGCAAGCGATTAGTAAAAATTCTTAAGAATAAGCCTACAGATTGAATCTACCTTTTAATCAAAAACTAGATTTGAAACTAAGTTTTGATGAAACTGGGGAAAATAAGGGGGTGTTAATCAGCAAAAAGTTAATCCAAAATGTTGACCCAGAAAAATTATACCTTGTAGCTATAAAGTTATCAGGATATGAATCAAAACAACTACAGTAACAATGAAATAAGTATACTAATAAAAACAGTTATGCCAACCATTCGAAGCACTGATGCTAAATAATCTACAATTTTAGTTAAAGGTAAGCCTCAAACTAGATTTAATGAAACTGGTTGTAAATATGTATATAACAAAAAAATCACATCTACCTGTACCTGGTAACCACCAGTACCAGTAGTTGAAACCTAAGAATATAATCTAAAGTCAAGATCGATTATCACCAGCATCACGTGCAGCTGCTAAAGTTACGAGATAACAACTCGAATCATACAAACAGGATAGCAATTATCTGGATCACAAATCTAGGAATCTGAAGAGTTAAACGTATAAACTAAGGAGTTGTTTGGATGGGAGACCTGGATTTCAGAGCTGGAAACAAATGAGCATTTGAAGAAGCTGGAATGTGCAAGAGTACAATCAGACATGTCCAAGAAGAGGCAGAAAATTAAAAGTGATTTGTTTGGTCCCAATATGTGAAATATAAATGGTCCCCAATGATCACACAATAAACATGTGGATCAACTCTTTTATATATAGCCAGTAAGGATCATTTTGGAAACAAAACATTCTCAACAATAAATTTAATCTTTAACTTATACTTTCTCCTAATTGTTTCATCTAATTGTTCCTTCTAATTTTCTCTTCTCACTCACCTCTATTAATGATTTCCTAACCCTAACTCGAAGTTCCTAATTCCAAATCCAGTACATAATCAATCAATTATTAAACCAGTTAATATTCAAACTATAATCTAAACTTTGTGAATATACGAATCCTGACCATCAAATAATCACACCGTTATTTTAGGATTTAAAAGCATGATTATCATAATAATTATCACCATCGGTGTTCTTGCTATTATAAATGAAGACCTAATCCAAATTGTGTAGTATCCTGATGATCTCCAATATAATCAACGGCTTACAAACGCCGTGACATAAGCCATATTTGGATAAAACCTGACTGTCAAAATAAAAAAATCAGAGCTATATATGTCTTTAAATTTGTTTATACTATAAAAATACTTCGATAGTTCAATTTAACTTGTATAACATTATCAAAAATAAATATTCCCCCGTCCCAGGAAAAGAGTTACTAATCTTTTAAGCCCTTATATAAAATGGCCTTTTTGTTAGTCTTTCTTTCTGGACCCACCAATATGGTCAAAATTTGTGACTTAGTCAATTACTAAGATTAGGGCTGTCAACGGATACTCTCGAAACAGAAACAGGCTTAGCCGGTTCCGTTTTCGATAAGCCTTATTGAATATGCGATGTCCGATAAGTTCCGACGGAACCTTAATATTCAATTCCGATTCCGTTTCGATAAGCTTATCGGATATCGGATATTTTTCCGATAATTTCCGATATCTTTGCCAACATGTGAATTTGGTGATTTCAATCACCAATTCTCTTCTTCCCTGCAATAATCGATCATTCACAAACATAACCCATTCTCACCACTATCATACAGTCATTCTTCCCTGTTTTAATCGAAACAACACCATCATCTCTACCTGACTTCTTCTCAATGATTCAGTTCTAACAAAAACCCAACAACAAACCACCACCGGCTGCTTCTCTTCTCTTGATACCAACAGATAAAACTATCACCATATTTTCTTCTACACCTTCTTCAAATCCATCATAAACCACCATCTTCTTTGTAACCCACAGATCCATCTTCTTCTTCACTTCGGCCATGATAACCTCCACTGTCTCAAGAATCCAAATTAACCCAATTTCCAGTCTACATTATAACCCCAAATCACTCGAACCCTGATTCCAATCCTAGTATCAACAAACCCAGATCAATCAGACAGAAACCCAAATTTCGTTCTTAGAAGTTTCACTCTCTCCCCATGTTTCTTCTTCTTCGATCTCAGCTTAATAACAAGCTCTATCTTCTTCCTTCAACTGCAATTTTGTCTTGAATCAGACCATCTGTTCTTGATTTTTTAAGAACCCTAGACAGAAACTTCTCACACCCAACTCTTCTTTGCCTTCTCAGATTCAATTTCTTCTACAAAAACCCATAATTCAACCCACTTTTTCTTCTTATTTCAGTTCACCGACAACTCAATAATATCGGCCAATAGCTTCCTCACATCCACCAACAAATCTGACTAAAACCCATTCGACACCATTTCTTCACTGTCTTGATTGACACCGAAACCACCGACGTCACCATCTTTCTTTCTTGTTTTTTACAGCGTCACCATCTTTCTTAAAACCATTCTCAATTCTTCATCTTTTTCTCTTTTACGTCTCGCCCCCAGCACCAACAGTTCCATCAGCTAGAAATGAGAGTCTCTTCTGTTTTGAACGAAGGAATCAATATTTGATTCTTAGAATGTGCCCCAACGAGATGTGGTTGAGAGCTGGCTACGTCCAACTCTTTTGTGTCCCCACATGGACTTCACATGCTGAAGGTATAACGGACATTGGGCTTATCGATACCGGATATTATCGGAACGGAAATTGGCTCATCCGGTTTCATTTCGATAAGCCAATAAAATGCGGTAGAAGTTCCGTTTCCGACATCCGATAATCGTTATGTCGGATAATTTCCTATAGGATTCTGGATTTTCGGAAACGGCTATCGGATTTCAGATTGGGATTGACAGCCCTAACTAAGATATATTTATCTATTTACACACATCCTCAATACATAACTATAATCAAACCCTATACCTAAAGCATATGTCGTTTCCTTTCTCTTCCTCTGTTCGAGTTCTTCTCTTATCAAACCCTAAAATCTCAAAGGATATGGTCAGTGTTTCCAAGCCAAGAAATTGGGTTGTTGTTGCTGAAGTATGGTGAAGATTGATGAGTTTTAAGTGTTTCAGTGGGTTCAGGAAGTTGGGTGTTATAATCCAAGTTGACAACAAGAATGAGTGAGATATGAAAGAGATTCAATGCTTGCAACAAAGGGGCGATTTGAATTCTAACACCAACAAAACCCCTTTATCTCATTTTTTCTTGGTTTGATGTTATAGTGTGCATAATTGTATATTATTTATGATTTGATGATTCTTCAATTAAATCAAATGTTAATTTGGGGATTTTTATATTTTAGGATTCTTGAGAATTTGGGGAAATACAGATCAATCATCTCCAGGGTTTGAGTCTTTTGTCAGTGATTTATGGAGAATACTATTTGGGTTTCAAATAGAAAGAGTTGTCTGATGAGAGAATAATATCGACTACAAAAGAATATGAAATCGAAATAATTTGGGGTTGATCAGTGGTGTTTTTGATTGTTTGATTTGGTTTGATTTTGTTACTTTGACATGATCAACATAGATTGTAATTGTTCTTCATGTTGATTTTGTACTAAATTACGGAGGTTCCAATTAGGGCTTCAATTGATGAATCTATTTAATTTTAGTATGTGTTAATTAGGGTTCACTGGTGTTGATTTATTGGTTTTAATTTGTCAACAAATTTTTAAAGTGGGTTTATTTGTTAGGTTGTTTGTTTATTGATTTTAATCTTCAATTTTTAGAGTGATTTGTGTTATTTGATTAGTAGGGTTCGTCAATTTTGATGATTCATTGGTTTCAATTTGGGAAAGAACATGTTACATTATTTGGGAAGAAGATGATGAACAATTTCATGGATGGTGATGGTGGGTGGGGAAGAATTAGGGTTCTTCACTCGTTCAACTCGGTAGTGACTCAGTCTTTTAGCACGTTTCAACTCATTAGTACCTGTAAGGACTTAAATATTTTTTTAATTGACTGGATAACTTACACGTATATAACACATAACGACTGTGATGGAAAAGGTCAAACCCGTCCATTTAATACAATGGTTCAAAAAAAAAATCACTTTATTAGTTATAACCCAAAAGGTGGAACCCAAATTATTTTTAGCCCAAAATCTCTTTATTCTATATTAAAACCCATCATTAAGATTTTATACATGAAGAACCCATAATTATCTATAATATGACTGATTATGAAACTAACCTTTTACTTAACTCATGAAATTAATTCAACTTTAAAGAAAAAAAAACAGTTGTCAAAAGAAGTGATAAGATAAACAAATAAACCTCTTAAATAACTCCTCTCATTTTCCTAAAATAACTCCATCAAATAACTCTTTTTATATGTCTATTTATTACGTTTAGCCCTTTATGTATCACGCCTAAATATAAAATTTAGCCAACTTAAATAGTTCAATTATCACCACGGAGATTTAGGAAAAATCCAGTTTTCACTCGTGTAGTCGGTGAAAATCGTAATTTCCAATGAAAACTTCAGTTTCATCATTCCATTTTTCACCTAAGCTTAGGTTGAGTTCAGTGAAAATTATAGTTTCTCGCGTGAAAATTGCAATTATCACCGGTTCACTTCCATCACTTCCATCATCTCTCTTTTTCTGTCTGTTTCCTCTTCCACCCTTCGCCAGCTGAAATAACATGAGTTAGCTAAAAAAAGTCGCCTAGCTAATTTGTTGGTTCTTATACTTAAGTTCTGTATTAATTCGATTCTCGGCTTGATGATTTAAAACAAAGATTTTTTATCCAAAAAATTGCTCAAAATCTTTACCAAACCCTAATGAAGGTGAAGAAAAAAATAGAAAAAGAGAAAAAATAATGAATCGGTTGATAGAAGAATTATAAGCATTAACCCCAATGAATGATAAAGGAGTTTTTATAGTGATGATAGAAGTTTGAGAATACAAAAGAAGAAACAAAAAAGGAGAAATTATTATCCATAAAAAAACGTTTATAACTGATTGGCCGTGCAATTTTATTCATTTTTTTAGATTTTTTTTCTTAATAATACATAACTGATAAAGGTTAATTTAGTTATCTATAAAATATGAAAATAATTCATCGGTCTAAAACAACTATCTTTAACCGTCAATTTAATGTTTTGAACTATATATATATATATAAATAATCTAAATGATAAGTTTATGGATAAGAAAAAACTCAGATATTTTCAAATTAATTATATATACCGAGTCCGAGAAGGACGTTTAAAGCGTAACGAGTTAGGTTCACACGTCTAAGGAAGAACAGTTCAAAGACTCCGACTCGTGGTGTATATTAAGTTATTAACTGACCACAGAACCGAGGGCCATTTCTGTAATTTCTGATGTTGAAATCCTCTCGAGTTCACTTCAGACATTCCACTTCTGTCTCTGTGAACAGAAAAAAGGGGGAAATTTGCTGAGTTCTTTCACTCTCTAGAAGTATGGCGTCGTCTCTTATGTCTTTCACTGCCATTTCATCTCCTCCAGGATCTCACAAAAGACAGACAACAACTCCAAATCGAACGAGTTTGTCTCGTCGATATTCTTCACAGAATCGGTTAGTTATTTCACTCTTTAAATGTTCAACTTTTTTAGACAGTCATTTTATTCGCAATTTTCACATAGAAACTTGTAATTCACTGAATTCTTAACATTGTATCTAAAAGATAGATTTTTATTTTATTTTATTTTTTGTATCCAAAACCCAGTGGAGTATTTAGTAAAATTGCCTTAGTAAATTGTCTTAATTGAGTAAGTTTTTGGTGAAAATTGGCCACTCTAAGCAGAGTTGCAAAAAAAATACAAAGTTGATTGGTAAACATGGCGTATACTAGTGTGTGGAACTGTATTTGTTAACTAGTTCTACAGAAGATACGAGTTTATGTAGCTGTGCAATGTCCTCTCTATTGGGCTTGGCTTATATACTTTCAACCATTAATTATATTTGAAGCAATTGTGAAACCTGAAACAATAAGAGATTAGTTTTTTTTCCCCTTGTACCCCTGTATAAAGGGAACTTCGTTGTTGATATTTCTCTCTATTGATGTTTTTATTATTTAATTATTTTTCATTTCTGTAATGGCTTGGATTGCTGCTTGCTGACCTGTAGTGTATTTAGTTTGTGTAGCATTAGTGTGAGCTGCAGTTATGCAGGAGCAAACGCAAAAGAGGACTTCACATCTACTACTATTGATGTGGTGGCTGACGTGAGGGCTGAACGAGTATGGACTTAAATAACTTCCATAGGATCGTCAACAACATTATAGTTATTTCTTACAAATTTGGGCATTCACTTTTTGTTCCCTTTAGTAGGTTGTTGTGTTGGGAGGCAGTGGTTTTGTCGGTTCTGCTATATGTAAGGCTGCCGTTTCGAAAGGGATTGAGGCCGTAAGCCTAAGCAGGTAATCATAACCCTTCATTTAAAAACCTAATATGCTTCATGCAATATTGACATGCGAATATGATGGTGACGGACACATCGACCACCATCAGCATGGTAAACCAGCAGTCTGTACTTACCAGTTACCACTCTAGTGCTTTGTAAATATAGGAACTTGAACAATTTTCTGGTGGAGGAACTGTGGAAGTAATTTCCCAGAAATTGTCACCTTCACCCTGAGAAGGCCGAACTGCATAATTCATCAGTATAATTGCCATCTCTACAAAAATAATACAACTTTTTTGAGTATGAACTCCTTGCAACATATTTACTTCAATTAATTAAATTACATATTGAGATTCTAATGGGTGAGATTTTAGGAAATGATTCTTTAATTTATGGATTTCCACTTCAGATTCGCAGATATAAACCAATTACCTTGTAATTACCTTGTATGAATTTCACTTCCACTAACCAAACATGGTACTAAGGTTTCTACATAAAACTGCAAGTGAAGAAACTTGACTTTCCTAAGGTCGCTGCTTAATAGTATTTGGTAGATAAGTATATGAGTGATCCAGTTTTTCCTTACACGGTTAAAAGATTGTGTAATTAGACAAGTTCCTGTAACATTCTTAAAAAGGAAATTAGTTTTGGCTAGTCTGACCTCCAATGATGCACGAGATCTTTGTACAGACTATCAGAAAACAGAATTCTTTATATTCCTTGAATGTGTGTATATCTTAATAATGCATTTTGCTTTTAAATTGAAGTGCTAATCATAGAACTCCTCAACAAAATTGTGCTTTTTTCTCCAAATGATTTATCTTTTTTTTTTTGGGATAATTACAACAGGTCTGGACGGCCTAACAACAAAGAGCCATGGGTCGACCAGGTCACGTGGCTGATAGGCATGTTTCTTGAGCTTAAATTTGGATTCAAGCTCAGTTGTTATTAGAGAACCAAGTACCACTTAACTACAGATTATGATAATGTTGATGATTATAATGAAATCTATCCAACTTCTCTACAAAAGTTTGAGTATAGTAGCATGATATTAATCTGATTGGTTTAAGAAGTCTCCACCTCTTGCGAGCTTGACCAGAGAAGTTACCATTGGTTCTCAAATAAGAGAAACTAGACTGCTCGTGACTATTTCTCTCTCCTCCAACAGTTAGATTCTCGTTTATCGTGTCCTTAGAGATGATTATTTGTACAACTGTGCTGCTATGGTGTAATCGTACCTTGATTTTGTATACAGGAGATGTTTATTATGCGAACTGGGACGAAGTACTGGTTGGTGCTACATCAGTTGTGTCAACTATTGGAGGTTTTGGAAGTGATGAGCAAATGAAAAAGATAAATGGTGAGGCGAACGTTTTGGCAGTAGATGCAGCAAAGGAGTATGGTACGGAAATGAAATGTTATGACTTATGATGAATCTCAGAACTACGACTTTGTGTCACTTTCCTAGCAGTGGTTTTCTCTATGCCGAACATTTATCTGACAGTTATGTGTTTCTATTGTAGGAATTCCCAAGTTTGTGCTGATCTCTGTACATGACTACAATCTCCCGCCCTTTCTACTGTCTTCTGGATACTTCACTGGAAAGAGAAAAGCTGAATCAGAGGTTCTGTCAAAATTCCCAAACAACGGTAATCGATAATAATAAAACGTCATTATGTGATTTTGTACATGAGGAAATTCCTTCCACTGCAAACTTATTTATAAGTATGTGCATTTTGGCCATTCACTAAACACCAAAATTTTCATTTTCTTAAAACTTCAATTATTTTTTTCTTCTTGCAAACCACTTTTTTTATGTACAATTCCGCACAAATCTGTAGTTCTCATGCAAACCTTTTTGCTTAACTGAATTTCTCAGGTGTTGTCCTAAGACCGGGTTTCATTTATGGGAAGCGGAAAGTAGATGGTTTTGAGATCCCACTTGATCTAGTAGGGGAACCATTAGAAAGGTTTCTAAAAGCAGCTGAAAACTTTACGAAACCTCTGAATTCTCTTCCGGCGTCTGACCTATTATTGGCCCCACCAGTTAGCGTTGACGATGTTGCGCTTGCAGTGATAAACGCAGTAAGAGACGATGACTTCTTTGGTGTTTTCACAATCGAACAAATCAAGATAGCTGCATCTAATATTAGGGTTTAATGTCGCTGCTACTGCTTGAAGTCAAATTATCCATCGGAATGTACACCTTTATCTCAAGGGTTGTGTAAATTTTTGATACGTGTGATCTGTAAGAAATATTCATATTTGTGTGATTACCAAAAATCTATCTAGGCAACACAACCACATGAATCATATGATAAACCAACAAACCAAAAGCAATGAAAAGATATAGGTTAAACATAAGAAATTAATACAAGTAAATTTTAACTTGGTTCGATAACGTAGTGTCTACATCTACGGGTAATAAAAGATTTGGATGTTTTTATTGATGATTGTATGTTACAAAAGGATAAAATGTTATATGCACCAAGTAAAATTCATCAAAGAATGATTGAACTACGAGTATATTTAATTGACACAATCCCCATACCTAAACTTTTTCCTCTGATCCTTTTCCTTCTTCCAAAAAATTTCGTCCCCTCTTTCTGTCTTGGAGCTTGATGTTTATAACAAAAATCAAGGGTCCCCCTCTTCTTTCTTTCCACCTATTAGTTCTTATCCAGACTTTGGAACAAAACTTATCATGCATTCTTATTTGCATTTCCCGCAAGACTTGACATGTGTACTTCTTATTTCCCTTAGATTCCCGCTTGGTGACCCGCACCTCTTCTGCGGATTTGTATTCAAGTTATTGCTTTTGGATTTCGATGAATGCTGCGGTCTTATTATTATTATTAGAATTATGGCATGTCCGACATGTGGTCATTGAAAGTGACATTATTATCTTCAGAATTTGGCATGTTCGACACGTGGTCATTGAAAGTGATTTGTCATGTTTTAGCTTCTTCTGTTCCGCAACCTGCACAACTAAGACGTGTCTATCATGCATCGATGTTTGTCAGTTCTATACATTGTGTCATGCTTTCCCGCAACTTGCGTGTCTATCATGCAACGAAGGTGTCTATTTCGTACAATGTGCCATGCTTTCCCGCAACTTGCGTGTCTGTCATGCAACGAAGGTGTCTGTTTCAGTACTTATCTAATGAGTTTTGTTTTAGTGTTTCTCGTTCCATCATAATCTGATATTCTTTCCATAGTATTTGAACATGTGGTGTTAGGGATTTAATACCCTCACAATTTGTCATTTTTTTTCTTTTGAATTTTACATATGGTAGAAATTTGAAAAAGGAAAAATAATTATTATTTTTCCGATTCGTACGCCTCTAATAAATTTTCTTCTCACGCTTTGGTTTACTTTTCTGACAGTTTTGGCGGTTTCGAGAAAGTCACATCTTTGATAAAGTTCCTCTCTCCTCCACTTTATTTTTTCGACGGTTTCGTCAGTTTCAATCCTTTCATATTTAATGCAAATCTTGTCACATCTCTCATCTTATTCTTCGTCTTCTTCGTCTTTTTCTTCTTAAAGTTTCTGTTCTTTTTCATTCTTCTAAAACTGAACTTTTCAGTGATTCCTCGTGATTTGATTAATTCAATCTATGCTGATTAAATCGTGATTAAGGATTTCTTTCATCGGGATCAGGTCTTCTTTTCATCCAGTTGTCTGATTTGATTTATGTTCTTCACTTTGTTACAAGTAATACTCCTAACTTATTCCTGTGATTGTGTTTGAATTCTGATTTTAGGATTTGCTTTTCATCAGGGTGAATCTATCTTTTCTTGTTCTCTCATATGTAGGTAAAATTCATCATGTCTGGAAAAGATGATAGTAATGTTGCTGGAGGTGCCTCTCATCATGGTGATCAACCTGTAGAACAGAAATCATCTCGTTATTTTGCGAGAAAAAAGAAAGTGGAAGATCAATCTGGTACTTCAACTGATGATATAGTTGTTGCGGCCAATATACCAGCTTTTAAGAGTAAACATCTAAACAAGAATTTGAGTTTTAGGTCAATGGATATTGAAGAATTTAACGATAAACATCAACTCCAACAATTTAAAGTTTCCCTTTGCGATCCTGCTGAAGGAGATGAGATTACTCTTGATATGATGAAATTTGTTTAGTATAGCGCCAACAGACTATTAATAACTGCGGGAGCCCTGCACGCTGGCTTGAAGCTTCCTTTGTACAAGAGTGGGGATTCTTTCCAGTATGAGGTTCTTGCGAGCCGAAATAAATCCAGGCATGGTATGGTCCGGTCTATTGCCCAATACAACGGGAATTGGTGGCGTGTGCTGAATGAGTGTAGTAAACATAGTAGGGGAGAAACAAATTTCACATGTTATGTTCCCAATCCTGCGGAACGTAAGCATTATACTATGGATAATTTCCATGCTACATATGTTGACGCTATCGCTATAAAGAATTACAAGAAGTGGAGCGTCGGACCGGGTCGTAAAGGTGGCGAAGGATTTCGTCTACTCTGGGAAATTGATAACTCTAAGCTGAATGTCATTCCTGGGACGCAGGCTCCTTTACGGGAGAAGATCCGTATTGATCATGACTTCAGGTGGTACCGCACTCTGATAATTTAGGGACCATGGATTTATGGGTTTTTTCAAGACAGCGTGGTCCGCAACCTTACATCACGCCTTCCTTCTTACTGCCATTGGCAGTTAAACTTCAACGACTTTTTTTCCCGTATGACGATATGGTATGTAGAATTCTCTCTATTCTTCTCCAGCACTCCTTAAACATTATATAATTGTTTCCTTTTTTCATAGCCGCAAGCTGAAGGGAGTTCGAAAGGTGATTCGGGTAATAAGCGCAAAGCCGCAGCTTCAATAGAAAAGGTATTGACTTATCCAAATGAATTTGCATGATTCATATGAATCTTATTTAATGAGTTCCTGTGGTACATTAACATGGTCAGAAAAAAGTTAAAGCTGTATCCCGCATTTCCACTGATAGGGAGGAAGGGGAAATCCATGATTCACCCTGTTGTCAACCAAAGTTGAGAATTGAGATTATGAGTTCTGTTGAACCTGAAAAAAGTGTGGAAGAGCATTATGTCCCGCTTCAGCTGACAGATTCGGGGCAGAATGTTGAAATCTCTTTTGAATTTTGAGCCCACGGAGCTAGTTAATGCTGCGGTGGAAACTACAGGTGTTGCGGACAGTTGTTCAAACCAGGCCGCAGATCCTGAGTTCTCTTACCTCACCTCCCAGTTTTTCCCTTTGTTTGAAGATGATCTTCTCGTGACTTCTGCAAGTGAAGATGGTCTATTTGATAAGGAGGATCCCGTAATTCAGGGTGAGCCGGCAAATGCTGCGGTGGAAGCTGCTTCTATCGAGGGTAATGACAAGAGCAAAACTGTCACTGATGTAGTTCATATGAATAAAGAAATCCCGCAGAGTGATAAGGGTAAATGAAGAACGGAAGATGAGAATCTTATGGATAAGGAGGAGGAGGCCTTTCGCTGGTTCATGTCCAAAGAGATGTTATCTGTCCCATGCGACTTTCAGCCAGTGGATACAGATACCTCTGCGGTTGCTAATATGCGGGAATGCATGCGGACTGCTCCTTATGAAGTAGTGAAAGAAGATTGGTTAAAGGACCAAGGCCATCCAGTCAGCCCTTTTTTTGACATGAACCTTCCTTCCTCTCTTGCGGAGACGATTGCTCTAGCGGATGGTGGAGCATACTCTTTCCCGTAACAAGCTATCTTACAGGTATTTATTATTTTAATGACCTTAAATTTCATTTTATTTTCATCTTTACTTATAGATTTAGTTTCAAAAATTGCAGCTTGCTCGGGGTCAGAACGCCACATATGTGGCTTATAAAATTTTCAAAGGACGATCCATAAAGATGAAGACTTAATTTAGGAAAGTAGAGGAGAAATTAATCAGATCAGAAGAAGATGCTGCGGACTTGAAGCGGGAAAATTATACGCTTCGTCAGCAGTTATTAGATCTCCAGAATCAAGGTTTAACACTTTTTCTCTTATGTCATTTTTCTTACTTTATTTACATTTTTTTTGAATTACTTAATGGGATCAGCGGGGGATTCAGACCTCGTGAATAGGCTGCAACGTAGAGATAAGCATCTGACTGAACATGTATTAAGAATCAATAAAGAAAATATGGAGATCAAGGAAAGATTCAATAACTTGGTTGATATGATGAGTCAAGCCAAATCAAAGTATGAAGATCTAGAATTGAAGCACCGGACTTTACATGTAGATTATATCCGCAAGAAGGAAGAATCTGATGCCACTCTCCTATGGACTAAAGGTTGTGTTCTTGAAGCGCGGGCACAATCAGAGAAATTGGAAGAAGAAGATTGCAAGCTCTGTGTGGAACATAAGAATATCCTTGCGGGATTTTCTCATTCTGGGTCACTTCATAATTCACAGCTTTCTTCTTATATGGCGTAACTTATTAAAGACAGAGATAATTCAGCTTCAGATGCTCATGCTAAAGGGAATGCACTTGCAGAAGCTCAGGTTAAAATCCGCAACTTATCTGATATAATTCTTCTCCGTGAAAGCGATATTTTCCGCTTAATAAAGAGATGGAAAGGTTTACAAACGAATCAAATCAGTTGCAGGACAATAATTCATTGAAACAAGCGGAGTTAGATCAATGTCGTCAAGATCTTCAGCATCTTATCGATAATTATCATAAACTTTCAAGAGAATATGACTTCCTCGATGATTCTAAAGATGCAATAGTTCACGAATTAGAAGAGTTTGAATCCCTCGCAAGAGGTATCTTATTTTATTACATATTTAAAGTTGAATATCATTTCCGCATTGATTAATCTGTTATTTACGTTGCAGGTTTTGAGAAACAAATTCAAAGATGCGGCCTCAAGAGATGATAGGGTTGAAGGGGAGCTTGATACTGCCAATGCTAAGTTGGAGGAAGTCAAAGGACAACTGAAGATTGTTACTGTTAAATCCAATGAGGCACAATGTCAACTTGAGCTTCTATCCTCTACGACTAAAGAAGCTGAGGACAAATGGAAGTTGGAAACCTTGAAAGTTGAGAGCTTGATTCGTGACTTGGCTTCGGAGCAAGGGAGAAAATCTTATTGGGAGGAGCGTTTCCAAAAGTCTGTGGCCGAGGTGAATAGGTGTAAGCAAGAGCTTGAAACCGCAAGAGCTTGAAACCGCAAGAGCTAAAATTTTTTGGTTAAAAATTGAAGCTCGTGTTGGAATTGCAAAAACGAACAACAACACTCTAGATAGGGTTAAAGCTGATGGATTCACCAAAGTTTATAGCCGCAAGGAAATCCATAAAAACCCTTCTCTTAGTGCGGATCCTCCCGTTCCTTAATATTTTCCTTCTTCTGAATTGTATTGGCAAGCTTCCTTTTTGTCTCATATTATTGTACCTGCAATACAATTAACGAATATATATATATACATAATCATTTTGTGTTATGAGTGTGTGAATTAAGAAACCACAAGGAGTATATTGTACCTTGGGTTACCTTTGAGGGTACAGTCACATGACTAACTTCTTTCTGGCCAGGAGGAAATTAATGATGCGGTCCCTAATGAGTACCTCCTGAAATGGAGTGTACCTGATACAATAATTAATGTCATGTTAGGCATCTCTTTCTCACGAAAGATCCAATATTCATACACTCATAGATATTTAGATGGATTTTCTAGAGAGATTACATTTGTCATGCTTTACCCAGTATGAAGCCGAATTATTGTATGATTGCTTTATTTGTTATGGATAATATGGTTTGAGATAATGTGCGTTCCAAGGATGCCGTAAGACTTCTCCATTCATATTCCGCAAATGGTACGAGCCCTGTCCCGCCATATCTTGTATGACATATGGTCATCCCCATGTTGGTGCAAATTTTTTCGCCTTTTTATCTCTTTGGTATTCTGGGATTTATCGCAGAACATACTACCCTTCAACAAAGTTCCGCAACTTTACTTTCTTATTATATTCTCTTGCCAGCCTTCTCTGATAATTCTCCATTTTTTGGAGCGTAACCTCTCTTTTTTTTTCTAAGTCATCCAACTTCTCAAGCATTAGATATGTGTTTAAATTCTTTTCTCACGCTTCTGTCCTTGTTGTGGGTAAAATAATTTCTATTGGAATAGCTGCTTCCGCTCCATAAGTGAGAAGAAATGGTGATTCTCCAGTGGTTTCTCTTCTCGTTGTGCGATATGCCCATAAAGTGTTATGAAGTTGTTGGTACCATCGTTTATGATGTCCATCTATAGTCTTTTTTAGATTCATGGCAATAGTTTTATTTGTAGCTTCAGCTTGTCCGTTACTTTGGGGATAAAGTGGAGTGGACTTGTTCTTTTGGATATTAAATGCTTCGAAAAGCATATCAATATTTTTTCCTTGTAGTTATTGTCCATTGTCCGGGACTATAGCTACCGGGATTCTGAATCAGCAAATTATATCTTCGAATAAAAACTTAAAAACATTTGTATCTTTAATGCGAGCAAGAGCTTTGGCTTCAACCCATTTAGTGAAATAATTAGTTGCTACGATCAAGTATTTTCTTTTTCTTGTGCCTTCCACTAAGGGCCCAACGATATCTACTCCCCATTTTACAAACGGCCATGGGCTGAGTACAGAATTGAGTTCCGTTGCAGGAGCTTTATTATTTTTTTACAAAACGTTGACATTCTTCGTTCATTCTTACCAGATTGTCCGCATCTTTATGCATAAATGTCCAGTAATACCCTTGCATCTTTGCTTTCAGTGCGAGTGATCGTCTTCCGCTATGATTTCTTGCATCTCCATAATGAATATCTGTGAGAACATGTTGTCCTTCTTTTTGTGACAAACACCGAAGTAACGGCCCCAAAAAAGATATGTGATACAAAATTTTATCCCGCAATTGATAATTTGCAGATTTTGATTGCACTTTTGTCGCATCCTTAGTGTCTGCGGGCAATATCCCACTTTGTAAGTACTGATGTATTGGGATCCTCCAATCTTCTTCAGATGATTCATTTTCTAGTTTCTGTCAAAAGTTTTCATCATCTTTGATGGCTGCATCTTCAATATTTTTATCTACTTCCTCTTCTATGTTTTCGAATGCCCATATCTTAATTGCCGGCTCATAGATGCACCCAATTTTGACTACCGATGTATTTTGATCTTTTATCATTGAAGAGATGAATGCTAATACATCAGCATGGCGATTTTTCTTTCTGGATAAATGTCGAAAAATTATATTTGGAATTTGAGATGCCAATTTTTGAACAAGATTCTTGTATTCTATCAAGTCTTCATCAAGCGCTTGATTTTTCAACTCAATCTGCCGAATTATCAATTGTGAATCACTGTAAGTCGTACATCACTTATTCCCAAATCGATGATAAGCTGAAGGGCATGAACCACAACCTCATATTCTACTATATTATTTGTGTGTTCACCGAATTCAAGATGAAATGCATGCACCATCTGTTCTCCTATAGGGGTTGTAATCACAATTCCGATTCCCGCTCCTTCTTTATTCCATGCCCCATCAACAAATACTTACCATCTGCGGGAGTTAATAGAACTCATAATATCTTGGGAATCATCGTCTTCTATCCCCGGAAAACCTTGGATTTCAAAGTCGTCATCTAATGGTAAATTCGCAAGGAAATCTGCCAAGACTTGTGATTTTTGTGCAGCTTGTATTTCAAATATGATATGGAATTGCTCCAATTATGCATTCCATTTCGCTATTCTCCCTACCTTTCCCGCATTCTTTAGTACGGATTCTAACTGAGCTTTACTTGGTACCCGCACATAGTGTGTTAGAAAATATGTGCGCAATTTTTGTGTGGCAAAAACCAGTGCTAATATCAATTGTTCAATTTTGGTGTAATTCCTTTCTGCAAGATTAAAAGTTTTACTAATATAATACACTGGTTTCTCTACGTTCTCATTTGTTTGTACCAATACCGCACTTACATCATCTTCTGTTGCAGCTATATACAAGGCCATTACCTCTTCAGGCTTCGATTTTTGTAATGCAGGTAGTGTGGCGAGATAAGCTTTGATGTGAAAGGCTTGCTCACAATTTTTATTCCATACAAATTTGCTTTTCTTTTTCAATGTGTCAAAAAATGGTTTACATTTGTCTGATGATCTGGAAATGAATCTGTTAAGTGCACCTAAACATCCATTTAATTTTTGTACTTCTTTTACATTCTTTGGAGATGGCATATGAACAATTGCTTGTATTTTTGCTGGATCAACTTCAATCCCTTTTTTTCTGACCAAGTATCCCAAGAACTTTCCAGATGTAACTCCAAAAATGAATTTATCCGGATTAACTTTTATTTTATATTTGCGTAGAGCTTCAAATATTTCTCTTAAGTCTTGTAAATGATCCTTTGAAAGTTTACTGTTTATTATCATATCATCTACATATACTTCCAAGGTGCGGCCTATCCATGGTTTAAATATTGCATCTACCAGTCGCTGATAGGTTGCTCCTGCATTCCTTAATCCAAATGGCATTCTAGTATAGCAGTACAAACCATGCGGAGTAAAAAATGTAGTATTTTTTTTATCTTTTCAGCTAAAGCAATTTGATTCTACCCTGAATGTCTATCCATGAAAGATAAAGCCTCATGTCCTTCAACTGCATCTACTAATTGATCAATGCTAGGAAGCAAATAACTATCTTTAGGGAATGCCTTGTTCAAATTGGTGAAGTCTATACAAATCCTTACTCCTCCATTCTTCTTTGGTATAATTACCATGTTGGATATCCAGGTTGGATATCGCACCTCTCGAATAAATCCCGCATCCATGAGTTTCTTTAGTTCATTTTCAATTGATAAATGATACTCGGGCGCCACTTTGCGTATACGCTGCCGAAATGGTGTAGTGCCTGGATGTATATGTAATTCGTTACGAACGATACTTGGATTAATACCTGGCATATCCTCCATTTTCCATGCGAAAATATCTACATAATCTCTAAGTAGAATAACCAAATCATGTTCCCTTTCTGATTCCATTAGTGTTCCAATCTTGATTATTCTCGGGGATTCTTTTGTTCCTATATTGACATTCTTGGTTTCTTCAACTGCTGAAAAAGTGGATTTGGGAACTCCTAAAAATGTGGGAGCTCCCTTTGATTGCTATTCTGGAATACTGCCCATTTATTTAGTTTTTGGTATGTTCCCTTCAGATGGAGTGTTTTGATTTGTTTCATTCACCGATCCTCTACCCGCAGTCTCAATAAGATATTGATTTATTGCCTTTTATTTTGCTTTGATTTTTCGTTTTTTTTTTCTCTCTTGCTGTTGTTGAATTCGTTCCTCATTCACGTGTGTCTCTGTGAGGATGCAATATCTTGCAACATTTTGATCCCCCTTTATTTCCATTTCTCCTTGTGGTGTTGGGAATCGCAAATATTGATGATAAGTTGTGGTTACTCCTTTCAATTGGTGAACCCAATGTCTGCCAATGATCGCATTATATGGGGACGATGCCTCTAATACACTGAATTTGGTTAAAACGCTTATTGGTCCCATGACTTCAAGTAAAATCTCTCCTTTTGGCTTTGATGATATCCCATTAAATCCATAAATAGTGTAACAAGAGGGTGTGAGTTGATCGTCCTTAAGTCCCATTTTTTGAAATGTGTCATAAAATAACACATTAAGTGAATTTCCCCCATCCATGAGGATCCTCTTCACATTCCATCCAGACGTGGGTAAAGAGAGAACCAGCGGATCATTGTGTGTCTCAATTTCTTGATCAACTTCACCCACTGAAAAAGTTAATGGGGAAGTCATCCAATCCTCCCACGTTTTTATTATTTTTCCTGCAACTTTAAAAACTTCATGACTGTGAATTCTTTTACGCAACTTCTTATCAATTGCTGCGTTCATAGATAATTGATTTGACTCTGTGTAGGAAATCGTGTTGATGGTTTGATTATTTTTCGAAATATTTACAGTCTTCCATGTGTTCAGCCTCGGTGGAGGATCGGGTAAATAAAGGAATTCCTTCTTTTCTCCCGCATCAATTAACTTCTGGACTTGCAATTTTAAATTTCTGCATCTATTTGTGGGATGACCATAAAACAATGATATCCAAAATAATTTTTAGAACTTTCTGTGTGTGGTGGTTGTCTTTCTTTCTCCATGGCCATTCAAAACCTTTCATGTTTCTAATTGTATTTAAAATTTGTGAATACGGGGTGTTGAGCTTAGTAAAAACTCGATCCTCAAATTGATGGTTGATCTTTCTTTCTTCATCTGCTCTGCCTCGCTTAGATTCATTATAAGGATTTTCACCCGCAACTCGCTTTCCAGAACTTGTTGCCGGTTCCACAAAATTTGTTATGTTTGCAACTCTCTGATGTTGAGAAACTGCTATTGAATTCTGTTTTTGTATATCTTGTAATCTTGCATATTTCTCAATAATTACCCTTAGATCCCCTTCAGTTTTTGGATCCTCTCCATGAATATCTACGAAAAGCGGTCTCGTGCGGTTTGATATTCCCCATTTGTAACAATTAATGGAGATTTCTAGACTAACATTACCTATTCCTTGACAAATTTCCTGCCATCGATTTGTGTAATCTCGGATAGTTTCATTTGTCCAAGACGCAAGGGCAAATAATTTATCTATTCCAGCATTTGCGGGTTTGTTGTACATGTACGTCTTCAAGAATTTTTGGGTCAATTGTGTATATGAATGTATTGTTCCTTCTGGTAGATTGTCGTACCATGTTAATGCAGATCCTTTCAAACTAGAGGGAAAATATCGGCACATGATAACATCGTTTTGCTCCCAGCGGGGCTTTATTCATACTCATTTAATTGGAAGTTTTGATCCAACTAAAAAAAATTATGCTTCGCCCTTTTTTTACGTCCCCATGTCCCTCTCGTGTGGCGACATGGGGGCGCAAAAAGGAAAGAGAGAGATGGGGTTTCTCTCATTTTTGGCATAGCGGGCCTCCTACTGGGGGCCCGCACGGCGGGCTATTAGCTCAGTGGTAGAGCGCGCCCCTGATAATTGCGTCGCATATTGCGGTTATAATATTTTAAATGAGATTTGGGATCTTTTGTTCCATCGTAACACTCAAAGAAGAGTGCATTTGTGCGGGATGGATACAAGCGCAAGGTGCGGTGCCAATGGTGTTCTACTGGCCTCTTTCAATAATTCCTCAAGACGTCCTCCCTCTTGTTTGTTTTCCAAGGTCTTTATTTCCTCTCTCATTTCTTTCAAATCCTCGAAATATTTGTTCCACCTGTTGTTCCGCGGTTCTGAGTCATCAAAATATGGTTTATCGGGCTCATACCGCTGATTAAACCTGTTTTGTTTTGGATGAACATATGTATCATCTGTCGGTTCAACTATCATCACCCTTTGATCTCTATTAATCCTCGTTTTGCTTTTTGCAGATCTTTTTGAACTTATTTCCTGCCCCTGTAACCTTGTAACAGATGCTTCCGCATCCTATCGGGCTTTATGCCTGAGCATCTGATTTTCTTGCGTTAGAAGAGCAATTGTTTCTGCATAAGTCTTTTGAGCCTTACGCATTTCATTCAATTCTTTGAATAATTGATTGATGGAATCAATCCTGTTTTGTGGTGCTTCTACATGTGGTTGTAGCATTGTTCTGTTGCTATCAATTGATTGGTTAATTGGGATGTTTGGTTCTATCATTTCATCTTACAGTCTTTGTAATTGCTCTACCCCATTTGCCTCTTGTAATTGATTCCTTGTTTTGTTTATTTGTAACGAAATAATATTCGCAACTTCAGTACCTTTGTTTCTATTTTGTATTGTCTGCTCCGAGGGTTGCGGTCCTTGGGACTCTTCTACAATTTCTCTTTCTGGTTGATGAAGAGTTTTTCTTCCAGTCCCCTTATTTGATTACCCAAATTTCTTACATCGACTTCTTGTTCTTGTCAGGTTTTGTTTGCGACTGTCTCCATTTATTTAATTTCTCTTGGGATATTATAATGACTTCTTTGCTCAATCTGGTGCTGTTGTAGAAATTTCTTTGTTGATGTTCTTATAAAAGTTCAGATAATGAGATAAGTGTTTCATAAAATTTCAACATCCGCAATATATATATATATATGAAATAATTTGATTGATAGAAAAAATCTAGCTTTAATTAAAATTTGATATATCACATAAAAGTTAGACAAATTTCCAATTTAAATCAGGTTCAAGTTGAAAGAAAGTTTACAAGTTCAGTTCAAAACTTATTTTTCCTGTTTTGATGAGAATCATAACTAGGCAGCTGCAAAACATTCATAATTTATACGATCAATTGACACAACATCATATGCATTTAAATATGGTTGAATTACAAACACATTAATTCCCCGATTTCAATCCTAATTTCTTTTGTAAAATTGTTAAAAACATAGTATTTTGGAGGAAATTTATGAACAAAGTCTCTAAAATTTTCGATTAAGATCACCTCCGAGATAATCAGAGTATTGATTTAAAAGAGAAGTGACAGTTAAAACATAGTCCGAGATAATCTGAGTTGTGTATGAAGTTAACAATTAAATCATAACAGTCAACAATTAAAAAGTTCAAAGAGATACTATATGCTGAATTTTGAAATATCAATTGAAAAGAAAAGAAACCCTAATCAAAGATGTAGAAAAATGAGGTTTTATAAGATAACAAAATTCAAGATTTCAAAAATGAAGATTTGGACAGGTAGAATAAATTCTTTTACCTCTCCCTGTTTCTAGCGTCAAATTGTGATTACCAAAAATATATCTTGGCAACACAACCACATGAATCATATGATAAACCAACAAACCAAAAGCAATGAAAAGATATAGGTTAAACATAAGAAATTAATACAAAAAAATTTTAACGTGGTTCGACAACGGAGTGTCTACATCCACGGGTAATAAAAGATTTGGATGTTTTTATTGATGATTGTATGTTACAAAATGATAAAATGTTATATGCACCAAGTAAAATTCATCAAAGAATGATTGAACTACGAATATATTTAATTGACACAATTCCCATAACTAAACTTTTTCCTTTGATCCTTTTCCTTCTTCCAAAATTTTTCGTCCCCTCTTTCTGTCTTGGAGCTTGATATTTATAGTAAATATCAAGGGTCCCCCTCTTTTTTCTTTCCACCTATTAGTTCTTATCCAGAATTTGGATCGAAACTTATCCCACATTCTTATTTGTATTTCCCGCAAGACTTGACATGCGTACTTCTTATTTCCCTTAGTTTCCCGCTTGGTGACCCACACCTCTTCTGCGGATTTGTATTCAAGTTATTGCTTTCGGATTTTGATGAATGTTGCAGTCTTATCATTATTATTAGAATTATGGCATGTCCGACATGTGGCCATTGAAAGTGACATTATTATCTTCAGAATTTGGCATGTTCGACACGTGGTCATTGAAAGTGACTTGTCATGTTTTAACTTCTTCTGTTCCGCAACCTGCACAACTGAGACGTGTTTATCATGCATCGATGTTTGTCAGTTCTATACATTGTATTATGCTTTCCCGCAACTTGCCTGTCTGTCATGCAACGAAGGTGTCTATTTCGTACAGTGTGCCATGCTTTCCCGTAACTTGCGTGTCTGTCATGCAACGAAGGTGTCTGTTTCAGTACTTATCTAATGAGTTTTGTTCCAGTGTTTCTCGTTCCATCATAATCTCATATTATTTCCATAGTATTTGAACACGTGGTGTTAGGGATTTAATACATTCATAATTTGTATGGCCTGCTATCAATCTGTTGTACCTCTTTTCGTATAATATATATATACACTACTCGTATTTAGAAACCTATGTTCCTTCAGACCAATTTTGGTACAAGAACTGATTTTGGGTTTCTTTCGATTGCCACATTCAACTATACAATCACGATTGACTGTGTTTTTTCATACGAAATATGTGCTTAAAGGGATTAGAGCAACCATAGTGGGAAGACTAAATGACGGACCAAACCCATATTTGGTCTTTGGTCCGTCCAAATTGAAGATTAGTGGGGCGAGTAAATTAAGTCTTTGGTCCACTTTCGGCACTGTTCAGGACCAAAAATGGTCCGAGTACTGGACCAAACGAGGTTATAGTCGAGCGCGCATCTAGGTCTCCGTCTCGTGCTAGGTGTTGTGCTAGTTATCCATCTCATGGCAGGCGTAACTCTAGACGTACGTTTCATTTATCGGGCGTGAACCAAAACTACGCCTGATGAAGTATTCACCCAACGTTGCGTCCAGCGAGCGTTACAGTAGGTGCACGCCCAATGAGAGGCGTTAACCAAATCAACGTTCAAATCAAGCGTCTGCCTATACCTCCGCCTAAGTGTGGGCATATGCATATACCTCCGCCTAAGTTCAAGCGTGCGTCTAGGGGTGCGCCTGTTCTAAGCCTTTTGTAAGCGTGCGTCTATGGCTATGCCTGTTTGGGGGCATTACTCTGGGCGAGCGCCTATCCAGGTAGCCGTTGAAATTTGTTACCGTTGTAACGACTATATTTTGACATACCTATAAATGGATGGATTGGTTGATTGAGTATATTACTACTAATCCATTATCATACTACTAAACTCATTGTTATTTAATTTGTATACGAGAAAAACTTAGTTCTTTTTCATATACTTATCTTCCAAATCGGTTAGGATTATGGCACCAAAACCACGAGGTCCAAATTTTACTACATTTGAAGATGTAACGATGTGTAAAATTCATTTGTCAATATCCAAGATTGTAGTACTGGTTCCGATCAATCAGAAGAAAGATCATGGTCTCGCATATCAAATGGAATGAAAGAAGTCATACCTTCAATGCCGGGGCGCACTTGGACCTCCATTCAGAAACGATTTTAGGGAATAAGTAAAGATGTTGCACTTTACTCTGCAAAAGAGGCGGAAGTGGAACGTGAACACCATACTGGATGGGGCCCCGAAACAAAGGTAAATACCCGCTTAATTTTGACGTTTACATTATTGTTTTGAATTGTATATCCTCCACTAAACTTTATAAAAATAACAGGTTGAAGAAGTAAGAAAGCTTTTCAAGGGAGCTAATGGTGGCAAAAGATTTAAGCATGAAGAGTGCTACGTTATTATGTTAGAAAATATGAAATATCCACGACGATCGACAGTTGTTTTCGATTCATCACAAGCTGAGGAAGATTCTGAAAGCGGCAAGGAAAACCGGGAAAGACAGAAAACAAGCCAAGACAATTCCAGTGGTGATGAAGAAATATGAGATATACCTAACACATATAACCGTCATATGGGAAAAAAAAGAGGCAAAACGACAGAAGAAAACAAGGAGAGCAAAATCGAGTGGACAACAAGAAATGATGGAAATTATTATTAAAGAGCAACAAAACTTCAACACCAAATATGTAGAACAAACAAAAATAAAGATGGCACAGATAGAATCCGAGTTTACAGCAAAACTAGCTGAGTCTTCATCAAAGTTTAAAGCAAAACAAGCTAGGAAAGAAAAACTTGACGCAAAGAAAGAAGCAGACGACGAGTTTCGTATAATAATGATGGATGTCTCCGAGTTGGATCCCGTAACAAGAGAGTACATCGAACTTAGGAAGGCAAACATTTTGCAGAGAAGGAGAAGCCAACCTTAAAGGATTCTTGGAATACCTGAAACCTAAAAATTTTGCATTCTTATTAACATTGTCATTTTCAGTTTCAACTTTTATGATCTAATAGTGTTATTTTCAGTTTATTTGTAACCGATATATTGTTATCTTAAATGTTAATGAACTTCTTTTTAAATTGCGAGTAATTAATTAATTTAGATGATTTTTTTTTACCAAGCACTCATTTTTTTTCTCCTATCTACTCTTCTTCTAAATAAAAATTAAAAACAAACTACAAACAACTCATTCAAGCTAAATTAAGAGATTCATATTTGTAATAAAAGTACTAATAAGGTTCAACACCATAACCAACAACGCTACGATGGTGGTGTTAAAAGATAAAAACATCTAGGTAGAACAAAATCCATAATTCATACAGGTGGGGAGACCAACATTCTATTCAGAAGAAAGATTTGTTATCTCCTTAAGCACTTGTAGAACTCCTCTTTGTTTTTCAACACTCATCAACTCCCTAGCGTCAATCAAACGGGTCAATATCCTGACCAACAAATTTCCTCGATTCCTTATAACAGATATTTCGTTATCAATCACTGGTGATTGAACTTCTTCATTCACCAAATCAACAACGAAATGTGGATCAACAACTACACCACTTCCATATTCAGTTGATGCTGGATTCAAGTTTCCAATTCGTCCCAATCTTGTTACTCTATTCTTGTTCATCTTCAGAATCTGCATGAATTTTTATGAGAATCAACCAAGAAAAACATTCGATAAAAAGAGAAAAGATGGAGTTAAGGTTTACGCCTAAATGAGAAGAAAAAGAGGGAGTTTGATTTAGATTTTTTTGGTATCTATCTCTCAAATTCTTAAACAATAAACCTTTATGACCCTTTCATACACAATTTCATAAGTTTGCAAAATAACATAATTAAGTTCCCAAATTTCATAAACAATGATATCAATCAATTAATCATAAAATTATCCACAACCCAACTCAAATTAACCAACTACTTAATTAATTTTAACTTCAATTCAACATATTCTCATAAATTTTTTATACCCAATTTACATGTAAACCCTAGAATTATACTCAATTCCAAAATTACATTTTCTAAGACCTAATTAGTCTATTTCATAATCATATGATTAATCTTTAAACATATATATACAAAATTAATAAACAAAATAATGCAATATAAACCTTTAAAATCCATTAAAAATTATAGCAAAGTTTGAGGTTATTACATTCCTTTGAAATAATCGTAACTTGAAATAGTTGGTACCAAATCAACCCAGCCTTTGCAATATTGATGAGGGGTTAAGCTTGATTTTGGAGAATTCTTTTCACAAATTGGTGTGGTGGGCGGAGTTCCTTTAGTGATCCAGTGAGTGTTCAGGAGAAAAATGGCTTGGAAGTGTAAAGAAGACGAACAAATTTGGTCCGCCACAAACATGCGCTCACCCAGCCGTCCGCCTGGTGAGACGCATGTTCGGCTAGGGAAGCGCCTGATAAACCAGGTGGATGGATAAACGTGCGCCCGTCTCATGATTCCCACGTACCAGCTGCACGTGTTCGAAAAATTACGGGCGTTTGGCTATGATTCCGCCCCATCAGGCGTTCGGACAAGAGAGCGCCCGTCTCTGGGACGTGCGTCTAGGGGTACGTCTATCATCAGGCGTTCTTTTGGGTTACGCCTACCATCGAGCGTTCACCAAATGTACGCCCCACCCAAACGTATTGATAGGCGTAAGTCTGTTTCAACAGACGTTACCTTAGACAACCGCCCAACTACAGGCGCTACCTTAACAAACGCCCGATCAAATTTACTCGTGCACCTTCTGCGTTTGAGGCGGACCAAAGAGTAAAAATTTTACTCTTTGGTTGTTTGGTATGCTCTGCCCACTGTGCTTGCTCTTAGTGGGTTGAGAACTATATAGTTCCAAAGAGACCTTGCTAGTTGTTAGATGACTTTATAAGAATTTCTCAAACACCCTTGTTAGTGAATAATGACGTTCTTTAAGTTTTAGAAATTCTTAAAAACTCCTTGTTATTGGTCGGAGATTTTTAATAAGCCCTTTAAATATTTATGTTATTGGATATGGTTTAAATTTATGGATTTGTAATTTGGGTTTTGAATTTGATAAGATGAAAATTTATATATTTTATGTCCCTGGAAGCTTCAGAGACTCTTTAGAATTTCTCTTAATCAACCTCTACAAGTTATTATGAATTCCCAGAAAGTAACGAGAAATCTCTGGATCTGTAGAGAATCTCGCAAAGTCTCTCATATGAAAAGTGTATCGGAATATCAATAATTCTCAATTCACTACCCCCTATTTGAAGAAAATGGGTAATCAACTGACCGAATGGTCATGTAAATTTATTTACTTTTTTGACAAACAAAAAGGCAAAATATTATTAAAAGTGAGTCACTAAATAGAAATAGGTAGCAAACTCCAGATTTGGTTGATTCTTTCTGCTCTTCTTTCTTCCCCAATCCCAAAGAGTTTGTTTAACTTTATCGGTTAAGACCAAGCTAAGCTTGAAACTATCAAACAAGTAAAACCACACCTTGAAAGAATAATTACAACGCAAGAATATATTTTTATTTGTTTCAATGTCAGTAGAACACAACAAACAATTAGTATTCCTCATTTGTTTTTCATATTCTTCTTTATCCGTAGAATTTAAACAATCTTTTTTACTGCCAAAGGTAGGTGACATTCCAGACTTTTTTTTATCTGAAAACTCACTGAGGAAATTACTCAGCCATAAAACAAAGTTGAAGCCTTTAACTGGTAATGATTTAGATATTATTGTTTTTAATCCCTTCGAGGTGGTAAGAGCAAGGTGAGACATGTTAGAACACTGCTCGGTTGAACCCACCAAGCGTTGGTATGTCAAGTTTAGTTCCAGAACTCGTTCGCTTAAGTTACTTACTAATTTCAACTTCGTTAAGCTAGACTTCTCTAGTTACTCATTGAAGAGCTGAAGACGTATTGAAGACAAACAAAGACATCATCCTTCAAATTGAGGTTATTATCTATAGACTTTGACTTGTTCCATTTTATCAAGTTCTTAGAGTCGTATTTATTAAAAACATAACATTGCGAAGTTTGTTTTACATGACTTTAGTTGTTTAGATGACTTGATCATTCTTATGATCAAAGCGACAAAGGAAGGATATACATTAGTTGTTTCTATATCTTATAGATTGAGTTATGTAACATAGTTTACTATACTTTCATAGTTTTAACGTAACACTAATATGAGTCTTGTCATGGATTAATATTGAACTTTAGGGAAACTAGATATATGAGTCTTGTCATGGATTAGTCTTGTCATTTAGTGTCTGTGATGTTTATTTTACTTCTGCATAATATTTTTTAGCTTTATAATTAAAGTAAATACACTTGTACGCTAATCATATCGTGGTAAAGATTTCATAGTTAGTTCGGTCCAAACTTTGACTATTACCAAGATCGCCTCGCTGAAATATTCTTGAGGTCGTTATTGTTATGATAAGATTATACAAGGTGGGTCTGCATAGGTTGATATAGAAAATATTATGGTGTACTTGGCACCCTCGTCATTTCAAAACTGCACAATCTGCGAACAAGAAAAATTCGCTAACTCTTATGCACTTTGGAGTTTACTAACATTAAATTTTTGCACAGTTTGCGAGCTACCATTTTCAGTTCTTGAACTCTGATGCAACTTGAGATTTATCAGCCACAGTTTCTTTCTTGTAAGCTGGTTGAATATAATCCGGTGTATGTAAAAATATAATATTATGGTTTATTATGGTTTGTTTATATCAATATGTTTAATTTTATTAATTTCAAAAGATAGTACACTGATTAGAAACTAAAAAGTAAATTTATATTAAAACATAATAGTTGTACATTGATTTAAAATTAAAACTAAAAATCACAAAATTAAATAAATTTAATCATTTAGAAATAAAAGACAACTAATAAATTATTGGTGAGGATTGAATCACATTTGAAACAATACGTTATTCAGCAGTTTTAATATCACACGTCTTTTAGGTAGGCAACGAGTAAAGATCAATCATTAATTTTTACACGTATTTTTATTTTTTCATGCCAATTTTTCATTTCAGGCTTTCTTTTCTTTGGTTTGCACTAACTTTCGCAGCATATTAGCCTCTTCATCCTTGGTTGCCATTTTTTTTTTTTTTTTTTCAAAAAACCCCGTTCCATAACTTAGTCATAGCATGTTCCTTTTTACTTTTATCTCTACCTTTTCCACTTAGTTTGTCTTTGGAGAAAAATTGTTGTGGTATTTCACCCCCAGCTGTTTGTCACAAGGGTGCACCAAATGGTTAAACACATGGCTAACTCACCCTTGTGCACCAACTTGGCTAGCCCCTTTGGTTAGATGGCTAGCCTCCCATTCTAGAATCTTCTCTCATTTGTCTTTTTCTTAGAACATTCTAGAATAGTGTAGATATTTGTGGATAAGAGTGGAATAATCTAGAAGTAGATCCTAGCCATACACTTGTATAGATCTTAGATAAAGTTCTAGAACATTCTTGGCTCCCAACTAGTATAAATAGGGATGCCATTCTCATTTGTAATCATCCAACAATCCAAGTAAGAGAGCAATACACATTTAATTCTCTCATTCAATCATTCTCTCTTGTTCTTGAGTGTTCTTGAGCGTTCTTGAGTTTCTTGTGAGTTTTGATCTTGAGTAGTTACATAAAGTTGTGTTAAACTTTGTTTGAGAGGCTTACTTATCTAGTAACGGAATTCTAGACAAGGACCGCACGGAGTAAAGTCGAGGCGAAGGACCGACCCCGTGACAACTGGTATCAGAGCAAAGGTCATACTACTCTCGTTAAGATCTCTCACCATGTCTTCAAATGATGCAAATGTTGTTATCACTAACAATAATGAAAAGGTTGAGAAGACAAAGAAACAACAACGGAATAAGTCAGTGGGCCCCCGTTTAGAATCTCGTGTTGGATCACTGAAGAAAAGGTAGAAAAGTTGAACCTGGATTTAGGGGAATCCATGGAGCAACAAGACGATTTGGAGAAATCGATGGATGCCTCTTTTGAGACGTATCGGAACGAGATGGGTGCACATGTGAGGATACTGCAAGCTCAAATTGATGAGCTAAGGACCCTGATCCGAGGAAATTCGGTTCGTGGACCATCTAGAGTGAGGGTGCCAGAACCAAAGTAATACTCCGGCGCAAGGGATGCTAAGGAGCTGGAAAACTTTCTATGGAACATGGAAAGATACTTCAGGGCCACGGGCCTTGATGACGAGCAAGAACGGGTCGACACGGCGACCATGTACCTGATAGAAGATGGATTATTATGGTGGAGAAGAAAATATGCACAAATCGAGAGAGGAGTCTGCACCATCACTACTTAGGCGTAGTTCAAAAGGGAGATCAAAGCCATGTTCTATCCGGAGAACGTTGAGCATAAAGCTCGGGACAAACTTCAAAAATTGAAGTATTCAGGTACCATTTCCGAATATGTCAAGCAATTTAATTCCCTCATGTTAGACATATTAACAATGGCAGACGAGGACCGCTTCTACCACTTCAATCGTGGCCTACCTCGTTGGGCTTCTATGGAACTTCAACGAAGAGGTATTACTGACTTGTCCACCGCATTAAGCACTGTCGAGAAACTTGATGACTTTCTAGCAAATCTGATCAACTTGCCAAGAACAAGCCATCCAAGTCACTATCACAAGGAACGGGTGGGGGAGACAGGTACTACCGCGATAAGCCACAAACTAGCCGCGAAGGGTCCAAGCCAAACAACGGGTGTAAAGGAAGGCAAGATAACCGTGTGAAGAAATGCTTCATTTTCCAAGGTGACCATCTTGCCCACAGTTGTCCCAAGAAGAACGTGCTCAACTCCTTGATTGTGGAACAAGAGGGGAAGACCGAGGACCCACACTTGGGAGCCATTCGGTTAAGCGCAATCAAAAGCCAGCCCAAAGAATAACAACCAGCACCAAAGAAAAGTGCAAGCAAGGGACTTATGTACGTGGACATAAGTCTAAACGAGCAGAAGACCAAGGCCATGGTCGACTCAGGCGCAACACAACTTCATCTCTAAAGGAGAGGCCGAAAGGTTGAAGTTGAAGGTTGAGGCAGACTCGAGCACAATAAAGGCAGTAAGCTCAGCAGCCATACCGGTTTAGGGAGCGACCAAGGGGGTCGACATGAAGGTTGGTGCTTGGAGAGGAATTACTGATTTTATGGTGGTAAAGATGGACGATTTCAGAGTTATCCTTGGGATAGAATTCTTGGATCGTGCCAAAGTTGCGATGGTGCCCTGCCTCGGAGTAGTTAGCATTAGTGACGAGAAGTCCCCTTGCGTGATCCCAGCCACCCGGACCAAGGAGACTTGCTTAAGCACATTATCGGTTCTACAACTGAAGAAAGGAGTTCATAAGGGAGAACCAACCGTTGTAGCAGCCATCTTGGAGGAAAGCAAAGAACGGGACGAGATTATTCCGTTGGAGATGCAAAAGGCTTTGCAAGAGTATCAGGACGTGATGCCAACCGAGTTGCCCAAGCAACTACCACCTAAGAGGGAGGTGAATCATCAGATCGAGTTGGAACCTGGAGCAAAGCCGCCCACCATGGCCCCATCTGGCCATAGTCCATTAGAGTTGGCCACAGGCCAACAACCTCTAATGCCACACACGTTCGCTGGAGGATATAGAGGAAAGTGTTATGCCGCTTTTCAGTTCACTAAGGAGTTGAATGAGAAGCATGACCTGGACAAAGCATTCTCGGAGAAAGCCTCTCAGCGTATGAAGAAATGGGCAGGCAAGAAAAGGAGACCCGTATCTTTCGAAGAAGGTGACTTAGTCATGCTGAAGTTGAACCCGCAACAGTTCAAAGCTCTTCGGAAGGTACATAAGGGGACTCATTCGACGATACGAGGGACCGTTTCGCATCATCAAGAAAGTCGGGAAGGCGTCCTATAGATTGGAGCTTCCTAGCCACATGAAGATCTATCCCGTCTTTCATGTCAGCTGCTTGAAGCCATATTATGTGAATCAAGATGACGAGTCTAGAGGAGTTACTAAGAGAGCCCCATTCAATATGATTACCTCTCTGGACAAACAGGTTTCAAGCATAGAGTCACACAGACGTGTCTCAAGAACGGGTCGAGTTTACAAAGAATATCTAGTTCGATGGAAGGATCAACCAGACAGTGAAGCCAGTTGGGAACATGAAGACTTACTTTGGAAACACAAAGATCTCATCGACAAGTACAACGCGACGAGGACGTCTGCGAATTCGGGTGGGGGAGAATGTCACAAGGGTGCACCAAATGGCTCAACACACGGCTAACTCACCCTTGTGCACCAACTTGGCTAGCCCCTTTGGCTAGATGGCTAGCCTCCCATTCTAGAATCTTCTCTCATTTGTCTTTTTCTTAGAACATTCTAGAATATTGTAGATATTAGTGGATAAGAGTGGAATAATCTAGAAGTAGATCCTATCCATACACTTGTATAGATCTTAGATAAAGTTCTAGAACATTCTTGGCTCCCAACTGGTATAAATAGGGATGCCATTCTCATTTGTAATCATCCAACAATCCAAGTAAGATAGCAATACACATTTAATTCTCTCATTCAATCATTCTCTCTTGTTCTTGAGTGTTCTTGAGCGTTCTTGAGTTTCTTGTGAGTTTTGATCTTGAGTAGTTACACAAAGTTGTGTTAAACTTTGTTTAGGAGGCTTACTTATCTAGTAACGGAATTCTAGACAAGTGCCGCACGGAGTAAAGTCGAGGCGAAGGACCGACCCCGTGACATGTTGGTGTTGAACCATCACCCAGGGTAATTGGTGATTAGTTACCATCATCAGTAGTAACATCGGTTAGAGCTAATAAGAAGTCGAATGTGGGGTCCACTGAGCATAAGGAACATGGTACTCCTTTATAATATCTGAGTTATAACCTTCCAAATTATACTTCAAAACTTCAAAAACTTAGTTATGTTTCCATGGTCTTCCAATTTTTCTCTCAGTATATTTTACTTTGGATTCCTTATACTGCAGTAATTAAGAAAAAGGTTAACGGTACGTTGTATTCATATAAACAATATAATTATATTACTTACCGCGTTCTCCTTGGTCCATCCATACGGTAGGTTCCTGATATAAGCCGACACAATTGGTTTTGTATCTCTTAGCATCCTTTTTAGTTCGCTCATTCTATTTTACAATGGCTTCAATGTGCTGTTTGTACATGATCCAAAAGTTTTTAGGCATTCTTTAATTATTTTTGTCTAAGAAGTATCCATGTCTTGATACCTTCTTATTGATGCATCTGTAGCAAACATTACATAACTTTTTCCTAAAGCGACATATTCAGCTCTTGAATAATGAACCATTTCTAATAAAGGAAATGAAACAAAAAGAGAAGAGTAGTAGATGCAAATATGATAGAAAAAGAGAAGAAATTAAGTAGCTTTTAATGTGATTCATTAAGGTAAAACATCAAGTGTACATATACTGTTTAGATACAGTAGCAGTTGGAATTCAAACATAAAAAAAAAAGCATAACCGATATGCATTTTGAAATCATAACTGTTAGATCTACATACTTAAACGCATAACTGTTATACGTTTCCAATCATACTCGTTGGAATTTCAACGGTAGCACAATGGCTATGTAGATCTAACCGTTATGCGTTTTCAAGATTGAGTCCACAGAAGAATCACATCTGGAGACCAAACCTCAATAAATATTAAACAAGAAACACTACATCCTACATGAAACATATCAAGTTTCATTCCATCATAAAGCTCACACCAAACATATCAAGTTTCATTCCATAGTCATCCTCAAGCTCGAACCATCGTGTCTCAATTCTCTATACAGAAAGACAATCAATTGATCCGAAGTTATTGCAAAGGCGATTGCTAAACAGGGAAAAGGCGATGGCTGCATATGTTGTTTAAAACGGGGCCATTTATTTATTATTGCGGAAACGAGTTATTTGGACCTTGTAAAGTAGTTAATTAAAAGTTTCCAATTCATATAATTTGGTTAGTTAATTAAAAGAAGGGGTTGTTCTTGGTTATAATTTAGTTAACATTAAAATCTTCGAATTATTATAAATTTTTGATGAAAATATCCCATGTACAGCCGTAAATAAAATTGGATTTTATCCAAAACTTATTTAGGGAATAGAAAAAAATAAGTAAAGTCGAAATACACTTGGCAGTTAAGCTTTATTATCCTTAACTTTCTTCTTCTTCCTTTCTTTCTTATTTCATTTGTTTCTCGTTGTTCTCTTCTTTTTAGTTTTTAGAAATTTTAACTTAAGAAATTTTCTATAAAACTTAAAAAATGATGAATTTGAAATTAATATTTTGATAATATGTTTTTCTTATGTAACTCGACATTCCAATAAAAATTAGCAAAATTTGATATACCAAACTTCACCATCTATCAATCTTAATTTTAATTATTAATTTTCAACGGTTGATTTTCAACGTGGTAAATGGTGGTGTTTTACATCTCAGATTATGCTCGTTTTTATAAGAATAAAGAGTTTTGTAAGAAGAACATATCACCAAGATGTTAGTTTTAAGTTCATTGTTTTTTGAGCTTTATAGAAAATTGATGCAATATGAATAAGATTGTGCATGGATCCTTCCTCTTAAATAAAAATTATACTTCCAAAGCCATCGACTTATTATCCATCAACATAAAATGTTCCGTAAAGCTCGTATAAATCTTGATCAACATCTGCCTTGTCCGTATTTTATATAGAGAAAATATAGTTGTCTATCGTATCTCCTGGCATCTTATCATCCCTCAATCCGTGGTCACGTTGTTTACAGAAGTGAGTAGTAAAATCGGCACATAGTCTTTTCTACAACATTGGGTTTTACAATGCCTCCCTTGCTTGCCTTACCTCGTCCCGCACAAAGCAACATTTTTCAGCACAATGATCTTAAATTTAGCATATAGTGTCCTAAATACCCGCTCCACATCATTTACTTATTTAACTATTCCCGTTTAAAGGTTTTGGGATAGTAGGCCCATCTTTTACTTATTTAACTATTCCCGTTCAAAGGACCTTACCATCTGTTAGAGCATCTGCAATCGTCGACTAAACCGACGATCAAAGATCAAATACAATCGATAGTCGTCGAAAATGAGCCACAGTCGTCGATTATATTTAGTATTTGATCGATGAAAATCACTGTTCCAGATTAAATCTAATCGCTGATCGACGACTATAAATTATAGTCGCGCGTTATTTTATGGTATCGCTTGTTTCTGAGCGATTGTACAAAATCCCGTTTAAAAACAAGGGAGTATAATTGGCATTCCGCCAGTTTAAACGAGAAACATAAAGTCCGCTCGTCAACACGATACTCTGGAAGCTCGTCCTCCACATAAGCGAGGTTCCGAGTTACCGCTCCAAGAATTCAAACACGGGCGAGAAAGTAACATTGCGTTTACGTTTGGGCGTCATTTTGTTGCCTCGCCTGGAGCTGGGCGAGCGCCCATGTAATCGTTGGTGGAAGGGCGAGGTAATAGCCCTCCGTTCAGGTGACCGTTTATACTTCAGTTCAAATGTTAATACTTCGGTTAAAATGTTACCGTTGTAGTTTAACGGCTATATTTTTACCCTATATATGGGATAACAGACGAATGGCATTTTACTGAATTCATTCATATTTTGTGTGAAAAATCTAAAGTTTGTTTTTATTTCTAATCGATTAGTAAAATGCCACCATCAAAACCACGAGGTCCAAATTTTTCGTCTTTTGAAGATGTTACGATGTGTAGAATTCATTTGTCAATTTCTCAAGATTCTAGCATTGGTACCGATCAATCTGAAGATCAATTATGGTCACGTATTTTATTCCGGATGAAAGAAGATATACCTACTATGCTAGGACGTACTTGGACCTCCCTTCAGAAACGTTTTGAAATTATAAGTAAAGATGTTGCGTTATTGTCTGCAAAGGAGGCTGAAGTAGAAAGGGAACATCATACTGGTTGGGGTCCTGAAAATAAGGTAACTTGTCGTTTAATTATGCTTATTACAGTAATCCATATGATTGTATATCCTTTAACAAATTGAATTGAAACACCAGTTCGCAGAAGTCCGTAGGCTTTTCAAGGAAGCCACTGGTCGAAGTTTTAAGCATGAAGATTGCTACACAGTTATGCTAGAAAATATTAAATATTCAAGAAGGTCGACATTTGTTTTCGATTCATCACAAGCAGAGTCTGATTACGACAATGAATCTCAGGACGTACAGGACACACCAGAGTTAAGTCTAGATGGTCCAAGCGCCTTTGATGACCTAGGAGATATCCCAAACACAGTAATCCGTCCAATGGGGAAAAAAGTGGCGAAACGACAAAAGACAAAAGGAAAAGCAAAATTTACCGAACAACAGGAATTGATGGAAAATATTTATAGAGAGCAACAAAGCTTCAACGCCAAATGTACGGAACAAAGAGATATGAAGATGGCACAAAGAGATGCTGAGTTTGCAGCAAAATTAGCTAATGATAAAGCAAAGTTTGAAGCTAAATTAGCTGATTCAAATGCAAAGTTTCTGGCAATACAAGCAAGGCAAGAAGCAGAAGAGGAGTTCCGTATAATGACGATGGATGTGTCACAAATGGATGCTGTATCAAGACAGTACATCGAACTGAGGAAAGGTGAAACTTTGAGGAAAAGATTAACCCAATCATAGAGGCCATTAAATTTTACTACTGTGAAATTGTTTATTTAATTTTATGGATTTATTTAGAAATTTCTGTTTAGTTTAATACCAATAGATTTTTATGTTTTTAACGGGTTATAATTTATTGGATTGAATTTTTAAAATTACTTCAGAAACTAGATGCGCTCGAAAGATAAATATACCTATTAATAAGTGTAGTCCTTACAACATTCAGCCAAAAATCCCATAAAAATAATCATTCATCCCCAACAGATGACCATATGTGTTCGATCAAGTCATTTCTCAAACGAACCCCAGTTTGTTTATCGAATACTGCACGTCTGCGTTGGTCCTTCACCATTCTTGAAAGTTGAGAAGTGTTGTCCCTTGAAATGACACATGGAGCACCATGGCTTCGTTGTTCATAGTCATGGGGCCAGTCGCCGGGAATACGTTCATCCTCCACTATCATATTATGGAGAATAATGACGGTTTTCATGATATAGGCTAACACGTCAGGATTCCACATTCTAGCTGGTTGTTTGATAATTGCAAATTGACTTTGTAATACCCCGAACCCCCGTTCAACATCCTTTCGACAACCTTCCTGCAAGGCTGAAAATTTCTGTTTCTTTTGTGAATCAGGATGTTTTATGGTAGTCACAATAGTTGCTGTCTCTGGGTATATTCCATCCCCAAGATAGTACCCCATATTATATTGATTTCCATTGACCTCAAAGTTAACTGCCGGTGCTTTACCATTGATAAGTTTTTTGAAAATATACGACCGGTTCATCACATTGATATCATTGTTTGAACCCGGCATACCAAAAAATGCATGCCAAAACCAAAGATCATGCGACACCACTGCCTCCAAAACAATACTTTCGCTACCCTTGTAAGCGGTATAAGCCCCCGATTCAACGGAAGGGCATTTGTCCCATTTCCAATGCATGCAATCAACACTACCAAGCATACCTGGAAATCCCCTTTTTTGGTTTTCATGAAGGAGGAGTTCAACATCACGCTGAGTTGGTGTCCTCAAGTATTCTTTTTCGTATAGTTGGACTATCACCCTGCAAAATCTGCGGGTTGCTTCCAAAACTGTAGTTTCCCCAATACGTAAATACTCATCGATTGCATCTGCCGTGCAACCGTACGCTAACATTCTAATAGCTGCAGTAATTTTTGTGTGGGGGGTTAAGCCTAGAACACCACAGGCATCATTTTTTTTGAACAAAATAACTATTTACCGCAACAACATCACCCAATATACGGTTGAATAACTCTCGACGCATTCTGAATCTTCTGCGAAAAACATTAGGTGGAAATGTCGGGTTGTTGCAGAAATAGTCTCTCCATAGAACTTTAGCACCTACATCACATTGTCTTGGTATTTTTGTACGTGTATGTGGAGGGTTCATATTTGACAACATTAAACCAGCAGTAACTGCTAGGTTATTACTGTTCGCTTCAAGTGAACTTTCATCTGATGAGTAGTAACTTGTGTTATCATCATCGTTTAATGAACCAGAAGAAGAAGAAGTATAAGAAACATAGTGAGGAAAACTAGAAGAGGAACCATAGTTGTCTATATGATTTACATAGTTTGCCATTTTGTTATGTGTTGGAATTTGTAAGGAGCAAGAGATGATGATAAAACTCGGTTTGTATTGATGGAGAAGCAAGTGTGGTTATTTATAATAAAAAAAAGGAGAATTTTGAACACAAATATTATTTGTCAGAGATATTTTATGTATCTTGACAAGGCAATGACATGAATTGACAATACACCGACCACATTTCAATGCAAATATTATTTATCAGATTTGTCAGAGATATTTTATGTATCTTGACAAGGCAATGACATGAATTGACAATACACCGACCACATTTCAATGCAAAGATTATTTTTCAGATTTGTCAGAGATATTTTATGTATCTTGACAAGGCAATGACATGAATTGACAATACACCGACCACATTTCAATGCAAAGATTATTTTTCAGATTTGTCAGAGATATGTTATGTAACTTGACAAGGAAATGACATGAATTGACAATACACCGACCACATTTCAATGAAAGGATTATTTTTCAGATTTGTCAGAGATATTTTATGTAACTTGACAAGGCAATGTTATTAAATAGATTATTCTTCTCTATTTAATCCCAATTCCTTCTTTGTTTACTTCATAACTTACCTACACCCATGTCAACATTTCATTCAGCCGAAGACTTGGCTATAACAAAATCCTGGTATTACGAAACCTTACGTCAAGATGTTATAGTCGGAATTGTTGATCCAGAAACTGTATGGGGGAGGATCCACACACATTTTGGTGAGGAATATGGAAATTCAACCCAAAGATCTGTTGTACAGATTTATGATAGATACCAAGTTATTCGAAAGGGAATAGCTGATTATGTATCTATACAACAACAGATCTTTAACGACACCCATTTAGGATTATCGATCCAACAATTTGTAAGTATCCATACCATTAGAAAAGTTTTCTCCTCTATCATTAACAACAATTACAAATAACAAATTATTTAACTGTTTCTTCCCCTTGTGTAGGAGGAAATCGCTAAAATGCATTCAGGAAATGGGGGAAGAATTCATATTTGTAGCAAGCTATGAGTTCATGAAGTCCAAAATGTAATCGGAATTAACTCCTAAAATTATCAATTGAAGTTAAAGTTCAACGGTTCTTTATTTTTAGAGTTTCAATTTTTTTTTATGCTAATGACCTCATAATATCCCCTGAATCGTCGTCAACTGAACAACAACTTAAGGTAGTACAATACTTTTATTAAATCAAAAAAGACATACATGAAAGGGAAAGAAAAATAAACTACCGTTACAGATAAATAAAGTAACAAATAAACCTATTAGTGAAACCGTAAGGATTGGCTTGTCAGACGACGTTGACGACGTTCTGGCCTACTAGGTAGAAAGATCAACACAAAAGGGTTGAATTCATCCATTACCCTTAAGATCTCAAAATAAGGTTTGTACCGGAAATCACTTCGTTTCCATCTTGTCCATTCCTGTAGTGATCGAGCAACAACTTCATCATCAGTTTCATTCCTAAGACGAAATTCATTGACCCGAGCAGTTAAAGAAGAAAATTCTAATACTTCCTAGGTAATTTTCACATATCGACAAAAAATGCATGCTCTGTTCCGGTTGTTGGGATTACCGGTTTCATCGCAAAAGTTTGCATGTGTGTGTTCCAACCATTCCATGGTCATACAACCATTGATATCACGTTCCTGACCGCTTTCTGGATAATGTAATACTATGTTTCGACATATGGATAAATCTTCATCTAAAGTAAAATTGGTTGCATTAAGGGTAAAATTTTCGTAACCGGACATTGAAAAATAAAATGTGGGAATAATGAAATGAGTTGTGTAGCTATTGAATGTTATTTATAGTAGTATAAGAAAAAAAATATAGTTGTTATGCAAGGACAAAAAAACGGTAATAAAACGGTAACATAACGGTAATAAAAAGGTAACATAAGGGTAACATAACGGTAATAAAACGGTCATTTAAATTTCGAATTTAGCTGTAAAATTATCATACTACATAAAAGGCGTACTAAAAAAATAACATTTCATTTAACCGTAAATCAACAATAAAAATAATCGTCATTTGAAATTTTAATTTTTTTTTTTAACCGGAGTTTGATCTTGGTGGAATAAATGGCGGGAAAGTTGGTCTGACGTTCTGCGTTGGGCGAACTGTTGATGAAGAACCGGGAGGTGGTGTGGTGGAATATGAAGCAAAACCTAAGGGTTGCTCTTGACGCAATTGGGTTACCTGTCTGGTCAACAACGCATTCTGATCTTGTAAGAGGAGGTTTTCAGCGGCAAACTGAGTTCGAATGTTGTTCAACTCAACTTCCTTAGCCGTGATGTAATCCATCCTATCCTTAGTTTCAGATAAGGTAAAATCCCGAAACTGTTGTGTAAAATCAGCAAAGTCTGCACTAAATCATAGGCCGCCACCTTTGATGGAGAAAAAAAATAAGAATAAGCATTAGAAACACAACACTTTTTAAACCGTAAAATATTTCCCCACGACTTTATTTAGTACTTACATATGGTAGTTGTTGGGGAGGAGGAATGGGTACATGATCATGGCGCCGTGGAATGTTGTGTTTGATATGGTCACCCACATATCCATACGTTTCAACCTCCCAATCAACTGCCGTCACATATTTGTAGAGGTTGGTAACATGTAGCCAATATTCATAATAAAACCTCGTATTGCACGACACGTACGTATTCACTACAATTGCCATGAGCTCTGGGTGTCATGTCTTCAATGTCATCGTCACCGAAGTTGGAAATGCAATTAGGGGGGTTTGCAGGAATACCCCAAGTTGGGTTGTTCTGTCTCCAACAACGGTCTCCGAGATACATATTGTGCTTTATCCAATAAAATGATAATAAATAAATACCAACCATGTGACAACAGTACAACTTGGAAAATTTATGATTGTAAAGAGAAAAGAATTAGAGAACTTACAGTGCCGAGCCAGGAGAATGTAACCCGTTGGGAAGAAAGTTCTATTGCCTTGCAACCAATATCTTCTGGTATAACTGCGGTAAGCCATGGTTGCCAAGTCACGGACTCGGCAAATAACTGATTTAGTTCAGTCCTTGACTTCACGATATCAACACTCTTCTTCCGGGGGGCGAACCACCTACGACATCTGGGCCATTCATGTTCACTTTCAGACGTAGTCTTGTTCGGACGAAATATCCCAAGGTATTCGTATCCCCAAAACTACAACATAAATTGTAATTATTTAACTACATACCAACAAAATTGTAAGAAAATTTAATTCATTTAACGATAAAAAAATTACCTCCTAAATTTGGAATGGGCCGGATACTGATTTCTGGCCCCTAGAAACCGAGGCGAGACCCGAATACAATTTTGAGAATGCAGGACCACCCCAATCGTACTGATCAACTTCATTAAGATTTTCAAAAGCAGCCAACCATCCAGCATCAATGTCTGTTTTTGCATTTGGGAAAAAGAAATTCCCCAGAACATACATATTGAACGCCCACGCAACTCTATCAGCAAGGACACTATCATCGTTCGCCGAGTTCAATGTACCAATATCAAAATAGCTGGTCAAAAACTTGAGAGTTATTGCATCAGAAACCCACTGTTGTGGAACACCTTTGCTTTTGCATACCGCATTATCTTTCAGTTCGGGAAAAATATTCGCACGAACATATTCAAATTTAAACTTTTGTGGCTCATAAGGGACTGATCTCCCGACACCGATACTAAGCCCGGTCAACATAACCCAATCGAGGGGAGTGAACCCAAGCTCCCTAAAAGAAAAATGAAATGTGTTGGTAGTATCCCAAAACCGCTCGATTATAAAATCGATTAGAGCGTGGGATGAATCTACAACATGTAGGGATAGTAATCTGCCCCAACCTCCCCTTTCTATTATATATTGGACCCTATTAGACTGCTGAGTAATTCTCTTATAGACCTGTAGAACTGATTTAAGAGAACCACGATGGTCAAACCTGAAGTTAGCGTCAGAGGAATATGTAATATTTGTAGAAACATGTTCCTCCATATCTTCGACAACAGTGTAATGTTCCAGGCCCGAAACATCTACCGACTCGGGGACCATGGACTGTGCTTCAGATCCCTCTGTGATTTTAGCTTTTTTGCTGGTTTTCTTTCTACCAACCCATCTCGAAACAACATTACTTGACATATGTGGTAACAAATAATAGAACATTGTCATTAAAATGAACAAATCACGACAATGCATAAACACTTCAAATTATTTTAACAACACCTAAACAAGTAGGGAAAGCAAAATTTCCATACACATTTGTACAAACAATTATACATTAAACATTCTAAAAATACATACATCAGTATCAAAATACAACAATCACACCCATTATAACCATTCTAAATCAAATTACACAATTGCAAAAAATTCCATACACATTTGTTTTCAAATTAAATCAAAATTAAATAAAAAATAAATAAAAATTAAATATAAATTAATTTTTTTCTACACAACATAATACATTCAACCAAATATTAAACATAAACCCACTAAAATTTAACTACAACAATTTCGTATTGTATGTTCAATTTAAAAAATAGCAACAAATTTTAAAACCTAAAATTCATAACATGTACATAAACCCTAAAAAAATTCCCAATTTTATAATTATATGACAAATTCATATTTCAATAATGGGTTTATAATAAACTAATTAAACAACATGTACAACCAATTTAACAAACTAATCATCTAAATTATATACGAAATTAACGAAATTTAAACAATTGAATCTAAATATTTTTAGGGTACAAAATATACCTTGATTTCTCTTCAAATTTGGTTGACCAAAATATTAAAATGGGAACGGGATATTGGGTTATCGTCAAAGAGGTGCAAGTTGTTGCCAAAATTGGGTTGTTAAGAATGTTTTGGATGGGAGTGGTAGGAGGCGAGAATAAGGGAACAGGAGGCGAGAAGAAGATGAAGATTAGAAACAGAGAAATTAGGGTTATATTTTGCTCCAACACACAAGCGGCAAGTTGGGAAATTGTCTTCATATTCTAGACGTCACCACAGCATCACGCCCGTCGCTTCCCCCACACATGTGCCTCGTACGTTCAACATGCGTCAGTTTACTCCCTCGCCCGGTTTTTGTTTCACATGGTTATTCCGCACATTTTCTAGACGTGAATTAGGCACACCGCCTGAACAAACGTAATATTGAGATGCCGCTGGGAGAATGAACGACATTCTAGGATCGAACCTGTAGGTTAGGTTTGCGGACGCGAGATCAAAATCTCGCATGTACCAGGCGTTGTGTTCATGGCTCGTCCGTTTTTCCAAGCGATAATACAGTAATTCACTAACCCCCAAATGTCAGTTTACTGCCTCGCTTGATCATTCCCCGCTGTTTTTACCCCGGATCAAAGATCAAATTTTTTGATCTTTGATCGATGTGTATAATCGTGTAATTGTGGACGCCCTTAGGTTACCTTGATATGATCGCAGGAAAAATCTAATTTTCTGTTGCTTGCTTGAAATTCGCTGATGTTGCAGTCACCCACGTAACAAGCCAATTTTACCGCGAGTTTTAGCAGTTTTGAACTGACGGCCACTCTTCCCAGAATAATAATGCCATCAGAAATATGACCATTGACTAGTTCGACAGCTTTTCCAACAATTAACTAACCAAATATTCTAGTAAAATCTGACCACCATCACCACTATTTGGTTGGTATCTTGAATTAATACCCATAACAAGAAATTATAAAATGTATCCTCGGCTTAATCTATCGAAAATCCTGGTTCCATCTTAAAGTTTGAAAAAAGTAATCAGTCATATTTTGATAACTTGAAAAGCTGATAGGGATAAATGTAGTAACTTGAGAATACAAAGCAGTGAAACCATGTCTGTGCCTATTACCTTCTTTTAGGTTCCGCTGCATCCTGATAATCTATTTGCCCAATAAATACTCCGATACAATAATATGTCGAGTGCAGGGCACCAGTTTGAATCACAAAAAAAGATAAAGTATACTTAGTATAACATCAAGCTAAGCCATGTACTGGAAAGAGAGGGGAATGAGGGGAATCGGTGAATTATCCTTTAATGTCAAATCTTGGCACCCACTTTTCGAGGCTACTGATAGCATTTAATCACTTTGTTTCTTTGCAATGGACTGCTCCGAGAGATACCTACAAGATGAAAAGAAAATAAACTCATTGACTTCAACCTAGACTACAGGCTTAAAACTTAAATGGATAAAATTTGCAAAAGAGTAAGCCAAAACAGATTCATATGCAAATTACGTGCTGGAGCAAGGAATGCAAACCATATTATACGGTCACATCAGGAAGAATGAATAAAGCCTTACTTGCCGGTGTGGAAGCCTGCAGAGAACCAAGCATTCATAACTACAGAAAGGTCCGTCTTAGAGCCTTCTGATGGACTTGATATATCCTCTTTGTCCTTCTCTGTACAAATGGGAAGAAATAGAGCAACAAAGTCAGGATATATGCAACTTAAGGCAACTCCAGCACTGCCTTATAGACTTCATATCACAAAAATAATATCACGAATGATTTAACATTTGCTATTTATCTAAGTTTTACAAGCAGTATTTACCTTTTTTTCCAATAAAAGCATTAGCCATTTTAATGGAAGCTATGGCTCTTTCTGCAGCTCCAATTGCTGTTTGAGCAAGGGGATCATCTTGAAGAGGGGATAAGTTTGTGCCGTCACCTGTACATCCAATAGGAGCAGAAGAAGTGCCCAGTTCACTGGTACAAGGAACACTAGAGGAACACATGGGCACCAAAGGGCACAAACCCGTCAAGCAAGGACAAACATATGGGGAACAGGAAGAACCTGTTGCCCCTGCTTGCTGAGAAGCATAAAGTGCATGATGTTGATTTTCTTGAGTATATGCACATGAACCACTACCTTCACCTTGGGGCTGGTAATAGCTATAGTTGTAACCATAACCAGCTTGAAGTTGTTGCAGAACCTTTTGTCTCTGTTCCTCTAGCTCGTAATACTGGCGAAGTAAGTTATCATACTCGGATTCCACTTGTGTACTTGTATTTCCTTCTGCTGTTTGTTGTTTATCAGAACCATTTGTATGCGTAATCGGTTCCGAAACACTTGAATGATTTCCTTGAACTGGTGGTACATTATTTGCTTCTTCCACATCTGCTCCAGTTTTAACTATCTCACTGGCAAGAGCATCATTCACCCTCAAAAGTCTATGACCGAGATAAAACAAAAAGCAAGAGATATTTAGTGGACATACAATTATGTAAGATTTCAGTATAGGCTCAAAGGTTAAGATGGCATAAGTTCTGAATTAAAATGTTTCTCGTCTCTTTCTCTACGTGGTCAAGATCTGTAACTCTTTTCTCAATCAAAACACATTTTCATTTTGGCAATTGTAATCAACAAATGAACTACGAGTAACAATAACTAGATTTAAACTACTGACCTTGTAGGTTCATAATTTTCATCGGTTAGATTATCAGGATTGTCAGTGTTTACTTCTTCCCCGTTAAAATCTGTAGAGATACTCTTATGTTGCTTCTTTTTATGCATGGCCTGCTAAATACACAAACTTAATATGATTCAGAATTAAGCATCGGAATAAGATTACAAAACCATATAACCGCAAATTCAAAACCCGGAAAGTAAAACTGATCTAATAAGTTCACAACCAAGAAATGAAGCATGTACAACCTAAAACCCATAACATGAAAACATCCCATAAGTAATTTCAATACACGGTGAACCATGATGATAAACCCTATTAAACCCTGCAAAATTAATAAGATCGAGAGAAAAGAGCAATCTAGACCTTATATTTGTTCATGGCATTGTCAAATGCATTCATAAGAGCAGAATCATCCCAGAGTTCTGATTCTTTCTCCATTGAATTTATTTCCCGCTTTAGAAAAAAAAAAAGACCTAATTTGATTTCATTGCCTTCCCTTCTTCTACCTGAAAAAGAGTATAAACAATAGTAGGTTGTGTAAAAAGTTTTCTCTGGGTGGACAGTATGAGAATGCTGTGTAGATATGAGAGCTTATTGCTCTGGCACGTGTTGAAAGCTTTTTCTATACTTCCTATATGAATTTGTTTATTTGATCTTGTTACATATTTTAATCACACAGTTTTTTGTTTGTTTGATTATTCATTCTTATATCAAGGGTATATATGGGTTTGATATATAGTAAATGTTAAATATATTATTTTAATGTTCAATATTTAAAATATTAAGGATTGATATCTTAAAATATTGTCAAGTTAAATCGTTGACATAACGGTATATTACTCGTATAGTTAAAAATATTAGTTATCTAACAACGTTAACTCGTCGTTAACATGTGATAAAAAAAACGTGGGACCTTATATAATTTTAACTTACGGTTCTAAATAGATCGATAACTTTAAACTTTAGTTGGTGTTGTTGTGCTCGTTCAGAATTTTCGACGAACATTTTCTGTGCATTTTCTGGATGAAGGAGAGGTGAGTGAGTGAGTGAGTTTGCCTCTATATTTTTTAACCCCTTTACTATCTTCTTCCACCGGAAAATCCGAGTTCTAATAAGAACCCAAGGTTCATAATCATACCAGGATTCTAAAAGAGTCAACAATCATTCCCTTGTGTTCTCGGTATCAACACCAGACTTACGAATTTACCATTCAATCTTCTCCCTATCTTGATTTTATTTCGAACCCTAGGCAGAAAAATCACCATCAATTCTCTATTCTTCGTTGTCAATCCCATTCTTCCAATGTCACCTTCGAACCTATTTTCCTTCTTGCTAATTTTATTTCATGTCCATAATTTTGGTCTTCTTCATTCAACCTCACCATCACAGAATCTAACATTTATCTGTTCTTATCAATAGACAAAGTCGACATCTCTTCAAATCGAAAACCACCATCCTAACCCATCTATTCTTCTATCTTCAACATCAGCAAAACCCAGCTTCACTTCTATAGCCACCAGTTCCATATCAACTGCAACCCAGCTCACGGCAAACAAAAACAGTGAGCACAATATCAAGACTAAAACCCATCTTTATCTTTTCTTTTAATGAATTTCTTCCATTTATAATATTTTACAGCAACAACGAGTTGTTCTTCTTGTTTTCCTTACAACATCACCATCATTCTTTCCAATTCGAGAACCCATCTTCTCTGTTCAAATGCGAAATAAATTCTACCCATTTGAGAACCCATCTTCTATGTTCAATTGTTATCGTGGCCGTCAAAAAATACATAGAGATTAAGACACGTATATTGTTTTTAACTGGGTGTTATGACAACTGTGGTCATTATTATCATTGATAAGGATAATACGATAATAATCCATGTTTTGTTACAAAAATAGTAATTGGGTTTGGTCAACGGCTTGACTTAACGGTTAATGACGGGTCAAGGTACCAACCTTTAATATTTTAAATGCTGGGTACCAAAACAATGTGTTGGACATTTGCTGGGTACCAAACGTTAAATAGCCCATATATCAAATGAGTACAAAGCAAATCATAGTCATAGAAAAATAATAATATGATCTATTTCAGTTTGAATTCGAAAATAAGGAGCATCTCCAATAATGGTGTTAAATTTAGTATGCAAAAGTCTTTTTTGTACTTTTATTTATTTATAATATCCTTGATGATTTCGTTTATTTTATTTTGTTACATCAGTCCAGATAGATCAAGTTAACTTGTTTGATTATTAATTGATATACCAGATAAGTACAGGGCAAAGCATAGTCATGGAAAAATACTAATGGGACTATTTATGTTCCTTTAGTATTTATGTCCCCATCCCCCCTCCCCACCCCCACCCCCTCCCCCATTGCCTTTTATCTGGTTATGATCTTTGTATCTGTTATTTTTGTTGTGATGCTTGTTGAGGTTATAAGAACCATGAACTGTATCACTAGGAGACTGAGTATGTTAGGATCGACATGTTCCACTATGAAAATTCGAACTTCAAACTTAATCAATGCCAAGCGTGTGACAGGCACATACAAAAATTCAATAAGTCGTTACAAAAGTAAAGCCACTTTCCTTTTCTTGCATTTTTCGGCAATTTCAAACCAATATTTACCTTTTCTTGTGCAGAATTTCTTGGCCTTAATCGAAGGATTTTCCGAACTCCCGACAAGATATTATCATCAAATATCCTCAAAACCCTAACCTAAACCAAACCCATGTTAAACCTTTTCCCAGTTATACAAGATCAATAAAAAACATGGTATAAAACTATTAAATCCCAACTATGGTTCCTAATGAGATCTCTGACCAGAAAAGTTATGTGAATAGAGTCTTCGAGATCATAAGTGAATTCAAAGATGCCTATCTAGATACATATAAATTAAATTACAGATGGATCCAAACTTCATTCAAATTATGTTTATGAATAAATTGAGTCGGAAAAGGAGATATATTTGATTGGGAAAATCATTATTGAAGGGAAGATGACTTATAAAACTGTGAAAAAGCACATCAAATTCACATATGGTCTTTCATCCCTCCTGAAAAGGTATTTTTAAATGGAACAAAGTTTGATGATATTCAAGTCCGAAAGTTGGGTGTAGTTGAACAAAGTCTTTAAGGAGAGGCCTTGGAGTATTTATGGAAACTTGGTTGTTTTACATGGTTACCACCTAACCATAATCTATAAAAATATGGATTAGGAAAATCACTTTTTTTGGATTCAGTTGAAAAACATGCTTCTAGAGTTTATGAATCAGGATGTGGTAAATGAAATGGTACAAATAATGGGTGAGGTCCAAGCCATTGAGCCACTAGTTGGAATACCAGCTTAAGGAGAATGCTTCAAAGTGTGTGTCAAAATTGATCTTTCAACCGTCTATGTTTAAGGAACTAAAAGATGGGTGAGATATTTTTATGAAAAACAACCTCATGTTATGTCAGTATTGGTATGTTATCAATCACTGCCAGGATGAGTATAAGGACTTTTTTAATTCCCTTGAAGGTATTCACAAAAAGCCTATCATTTTTTAGAGTATTGCATCTATGAGAAGGGGAAATAATTTTCCAATAAGGAATAATACTCATAACCCTATACTGAATAGAAAATATGTTCCTTTCACCCCACCCCAAGATGGCTTTGTTGTTCCTGGATTTACTTTGAATAACAACCACGGAATTTTGGTTAATGACAAAGATGGTGATAGTGATATAGTTTCCAGAGTTGGTAAATGACAAATGAATGCTAATATTCTTAAACCCTATCAATCTCAGACCAGTACGAATGACTCCACTCTTGTTCATGATACCCATCCTTCCTCTACAAAAATAACTACACCCACACAAGGTGACATACAAGTTTTTGTTAGGATTAAGCAATATGCCAACGACTTAGGGGAGCATCTAATGCATGTCGTAAGTGCAAAAAATTACTCAAGATATTTCCCACCAATTAACTAGTAATATAGCGGTAGTAAGGATCGATACCACAGAGAGATGTGCAATTGAGAAGTTATTTAGATAAGAAAAACTATAGTAAAAGTAAATAATAAGGGGGATTGGTTTAATTAACTAAAAAGAACAATAAAAAGGTAATAATAAAGAAAAAACGATTAGAGAGTCCTTCCCCGTTACAAAACGTTGACTCGAGTATCATACTTATTCATATTTCATAAAATCATTCATCACCAATCATAGAATAGCATCTAGATCAGTGCTATCACCAAAACTCCTTTTATCACTAGATACAGAAGTTCTCGACTACCATATTCCATTCATCTGAACCACCAAGTAGTAGATCACTCAAGGTGTAACCCAATTGAACGCTTTAGGCTTTGTGAATTTAGGTTGATCCCAATAGTTAAACTCTTAGATCAAGGTTGACTTGCTGGTGTTGTCTTCACTCATAATCGATCCATAAAATCCCTCTGCAAGGTCTCACGATTTCTACTTGTGTACGATTCGATGGACGATTACTTATCTCATAACTCAATACTAGCAATAAAATGATCAGCATATTAATTCAATTGTACACTTGAACAATATAGAAATCAATCATAAACCTTAGATATAATAAAAACAAACGATATGATAATTAAAACTCTGAATAAACTTGTATTACTAATAAAGCTTCACGCTTAGAACATTGAATTCATCCTTAATCAGCAAAAGAATTTGCTACTCATGATACAAAGAAGACTGGTTTCCCTCTAAAGGGGTAAACCCTAGGTTTAAGATGTAAATTTATAGTATGAGAGGTAGAAGGTTGTAGAGATTCCTTTCAAGATTTCTTGTTTGAGTCTCAGATGTCTTCTTTTATAGCCTTCAATGCTTGGACCTCAAGTATCCTCTCCTTATAGGGTTTAGAATCCCATTGGAACCAAGTTTCATTGATTTTAAAGTCTAAAACACGTCAAAACGGACCCCATAGGTTTGCCACAGTCGACATGGTCGATTCATATGAACCGTGCCGACTTTAGGACCAAAATAACTCCAATGCTCTGTCCCAATACTTGCTCCATTCGGCATGATCGATTTCCAATAAGCAATGCCGATTCTAGGGGTCAAAAATATAAATTTTCTGTCCGAAATAGTGTCACAGTCGGCATAGTAAGGAGCAATGTCGACTGGAATGTTGTAGACGACTTTTTCTTGCTTCGGCTGTTTTATGCATAACTTCTTCGTCCGGACTCTGAATAACCTCATTCTTTTTGCGTTCACTTTCTATTCTCGTTCTATTCAAGATGGTATTAAGAACTGTTGGGTTTAGATGAGTTTAATTTGGTAATAATCTTGATACGAAACATCTGAAAGATCTCATCAGGTTTAAAAAACCTAGCATAGTCTTTTAATAGAACCAAGAATGTTACTAGGAAGATGACACAATATATAGATTCTTAAAATTATCCAAATGAATGTTTTTATGATCCCATTAGTAGTTCTGGTGGTTTATGCTTGCTTTGGAAAGATGATATAAATCTGCACATCTTTCAAGCAAAATTGAATTTCATCCAGTGCACTATAAAGATTGATGCTAGATATCAATGCTCTATTGTTACTTTTTTTTATATGGTGCCCTTAATAATGATGATACGAAGAAACAGTGGAAGTATATACATGATATAATAATTATAACTATCATTGGACTATTATAGGTGATCTGAATTTCATCTTTATACAAAAAGAAAAAGATGGTGGCAACCTTTTAAGCCATAATCAGCTGCATGAAAATAATTTGCAGTTAGATAGGAATGACATGCATAGTTTACCTTATGTTGGAAACCCTTATGTCGTGAGAGGTGTTGTCTCATTATTATGTAACCATGGGCGTCCCAAGATCATGTTGTATCCTGGATCCTTTTTGATTATATAGAATTTTGCTTTTGTATGAGTGGAGCCTATCCTTATTTCGAAAGTAACGTTAATAAAAAACCATGATCATCATGAATAACTTAATTGATTATAAGCTATTTTCATATCTAACAACTACCCAATTCATTATTATCATATTACAATCGATTAATAAGGTTATCTTGATTATCTAAGTATATTCCATCATCAACAAAAACATGATAACATCATCACCACCATTAATATGAGCTTTATCATCTTCCTTCACAACAATTCAAATCTCCATCATGACTCCCATTGATTTCTATCAACCAATGAACCTTTCTTTCTCACTCTCTAGCTATCTATGTACTTCCATATCCTCTAAATACTAATCAATTATCTCAAGTCTTTCTTTTATTTCCTCTTGCTTACTAATTCTCATCTTGCTTATATCACTTATATTTTATTTAAAACTACCTCTTCTCTTATCTCTACTTCCACCTTCTCATGTTTTATCTTTCTCGTTTAAAATGAAAAGCACCAACTTAAGTTACGAGAAAAAATAGAATTTACGTACAGAATATCTATTTACTTAATACGGTTATTTAATTAATAATTAGATATTAATTAACTCTAAACATAATTAGTTATTAATTATTTAATGTAATGATTTGAATAAGTATTTCTGTTAGTACTCACAAAGATTACTAAGGGATAACTATATTCCCAAAGTTAAGGACTAGTTAAAGTTAACAGCCCAGGTCGACAATCAAGGTCAAATTTTGTTGACTTTAGTCAAATCTCGGCATCTAAACTTCCGAGTAACATATCTTCCTCTTCCAATATCTGATTGATGCATTCACAGTCCATTTTGAATAACTATTTAAGATCTATTTAATGGTACTAATATCTTAAAAAAATATTATTTTATTAATTTTTATAATTTACTATTTAAATTCAATTAATTAAGGACTTACTACGTAATCATTATTTGGCCAGTCTAATGACACTGACTTGCTTACGGGTCCTTACAAAATTATATGAAATAAGGATTATCTAATCATTTATACATATATATAGAAGTCATACGTAGTCAGCCATATATGGTAACTTATATAATAAGATGCATATGATTAGTCGTATATGATCAACAATGCATAATCAACGTATATGGTAAACTATATAAAATGACATATGTAATCATCCATATATGGCAATCGTGGTGTAAGACATTCACGGCTTGGTGCATATAAACAACATGCATGGTCGGATTTATATAACCGAGCATTCATGATAAATGTGGTTAGTCACGTGTGTCAGGGTGTTCGAACACATGTGACTAGACACGTATGGATGGCGTGACCAAGATATATTCTGGTCAGCCATGGGCAAGGCTTTTCCGGTCATGGAGTAATCCTTGGCCGGCTACGAGAAGTTTTGTATGGGCATGCGCAAGGGCTTGGAGTTAGCCAACCTTGGGGGAAAACTTGGTCGTGTTTGGCATAATGGGCTTGAACCTATTTTGTGTGAAAAAAATTAACTAAAGTTTGGTCGGCCATGAAAGCTTTGTCCGGGCATACACGGGTATGGAATTTAGAAAAGTTTGGAGGAAAATTTATCCAACGTTTGGCATAATGGGCTTTGGGCGCATTATGCCAAACTTGGGAGAAATTTAGCCAAGCTTAGCCGTGGGGTTTGATTGGTCGGCTAGGGAGCAGTTTGCTTAGCTAATGTTGGAGTTGTCGCTCGGCCAACCTATGAGCAGTTGCGGAGCGCAAGCTTGGTTGGTTGATTTGGTATGTAAACAAAGTTGTGATGTCACAACACAATGCATTCACGTGCGACTTATCATGTGTATTTTCTTAGTACAACATAATTTGTACATGTATTATAAATATAGTAGTAAATCAATATTATATAATAAAGGATAAATATGAATATAAAATAATTTTTAGGAATTCTACCGTGGAATATAACATAAATTCAAGTTGATCTACCCTAGTGGACAATCCATCTAAGAGCTTGATATTTGTTTTGTATAAATTATAGAACATCTGAGAGTATTGCAGCAAACACCAATAATATCCTAAGAATCATACAAATGCAATAAATAGGTATATGTTCATCTGGGTGAAACATAAGCATTATTATATATATATATATATATAAAGAGAGGGTCATAGGTTTAAGTACCTATTATTATGAATATATATATTTTAACTCTCTTGCGGAATGTAAAATATATTCAATTTTATATTTCTACTATGGGACAGAAATTTATGTACAATCCTATATTTCCGTTCTCAGACCAGAAATATACATACAATTCTACATTTCTGCTACACGACCATAAATGTACATACAATTCTATATTTCTCCTACCGACCAAAAATATATATAAATATATTTTACGGCTTTTGCTTCTAGCAAAAACCCATCATCAACAATGTTATGTGCTAGCTAATCTTAGTTTTCATGATATGAGAAAAATTGATCATCAGTTGGATATTACTTGCTATTTTCTAATTTCAAAACTATATTATTATTGCAATCAATACCTTGGTCATAGCATTGTAACTAGGGATTCTTGTATTCTTACAAGCGTATCCCTGAGCATACCTTCTGTAGAGTGTAGATTGTTAATTTTATTTTTGTTAATTACTTGTATTAGAAATGTGGTCATCATTGATTGATTAAACTTCTTTATTCTAAGGTCCTTCTTTTCTGCTATAAGGCCCCTCAAGTTTGTTTGAAAATTTGAATACACTACACCATTTCTGGATTTTCGCAACTTAAATTTACAACTGTTGCAACGCTATTACGAATTTAGCAACAAATAAAAAGTTTTATAACAACTTTCAGCTGTTGCGACGTTAGCAACAACTCTCAGGCTGTTGTAATTTGCAACAGAATATAATACCACATGTACAGTTGTTTTAGGGTGAAAACAAATGTACGTTAGAATCGTACTTTCAAGTAGGTTTGAGAGATCAAAATCGAAGACGAGCCTAAACCAAGAAATATTCGTTTACATCCTGCTTCAATTACAAATATAGAAAGGATTGGGTAGGTCTTAGGGGAGGAAAGCAAAGAAGGTTGAGAAAATATCAGTGTGATAGTGTTTGAAGAAGAAGAATGGATTCTATGAGAGGAATTGCTAATTCTTTAGGTTTTGTTTCTCCAGACTGAATATCTTGTATATTCTTGCTTCGAATAGATGAGAATCATCTATTTATAGTTGAAAAGAGACACACTGATTTCTCGTAAGTCGTGGAAGTTAGGGAGAGGTGGAGAAGTGATGATTATGGAGATTATAATGGGGTGGTTCCCGGAAAGTAGGGAAGACCTGTCTGACCACTACTCCACATCCTCTCAACTTCTTTGTAACCGACCACTACTTGTTACCTTCTCGTTCGTAGAGGTGGTACCACCACCCACGATGCCGTAGACTGCCAGACTAATACCTCAATGAGAATCCCCCCATGTTGTATTTGATATCTTGTGGAAATAATGGAGTCATAAACCACTATGGTTTTGATTAAGTCAAGTCAAATCAAATGACTTACTAATCCAGTGAGTCAACTTGTGTGACCCAATGGATTGATAGTCAGAATGATCATTGTCGATTCTAGGAAGTTTAATGGTCATGTGATTGCTTGAAAGTAACATGGCATATTTGATGGCTAAGTATTATCTTAGAAGCGACTTATCGTAAGTTTAAGAGGCATTTGAGACTAAATGTTGTAGAGGGTTCCTTATGCAAGAAGACATACTAGAATTCATATAAGACTCATTGTAGGACTTATATCATGAAGAAAGACATATTTATGACGAAAGTAGCTAGCAAAGCTACCACTAGCTACTTAGCGCAAATAAGAATGTGCTAACTCTTTTAATGTAAAAGGCTAATGTGTTAATGTCTCATGAATGAGACCAATATTCATGGCTTCTGGTAGATATTAATTATACTAAGTCTAGGAATCCAGTATCAAGAAGGTTTGAAGTTAGCACTTTAATTGTATAGTTAGCACTAAGCTTTTACCATTAATGTATTTGTGTCTAAGTCGTTGAGTATGAGTATGTTAGGCCAAGAGGCATACTAGAGCTTGAGACTCATTGGCTAGGTCATGTAGGACGCTAGGGATACATTGGCCCCTATGGGACATGCCAAAGAAGCTAGAGACGTATCAGCCATCATGGGGCGTGCTAGCCTTTGGCTAAAGACGCGTAGGAGCTAGGTTGCATAGGAGAGTCTGAGATGTGCTAGGGATAAGAGCGTATAGGCCTTGGATGCTAAGGAGATGGGGTGCCAAGGACCTAGGACGTTGCAGTCTTAGAGGGACGCATTGGCTTAGGGGCACATAAAGCTTAGTTAGGGACGCGCTTGAAGGCTAGAGGCGTGGTTGAGCAAGGACGCTTAAGCCAGGGGTGCATAGGCCACCATGGGACGCGCTAGGACTTGAGATGTTGAGGAGAATCCAAGGGCGCCAAGTCTAAGACGCGATAGAACCTTGTCCGTCTCTTGGGGGTGCGTCATCTAGGTCTAGGGATGTATAATCCTTGCTGGAAACGCACTAGGTTGGCCGCTAGGAAGCGTTAGCACTTTTGGCGCTAGAATTAGGGTTAGCATTTTTAGTGCTAGGGTTGAGGTGCCAAGGTGGCGACGCGTTGGATGTGGCCTCATCAGGCCAAAATGTGCTTGCTAAAACATTTTAGATTATTTAGCACTTCTTGGGTGTTAGGGTTTAGCATCAGGAAAGTTAGCGCTTTTAGCGATAATGTAGCTAATTGGTGATAACGTGGTGCTAAGCCAAGTAGCTAGTGCTAACTTGGCACTAATATGATAAAAGACTAGGTTAGCCTAGCTGAGAGGTTCAATGCGCCTTTTATGGCGTCACTTCTCAGTTGTGGCGCATCCAAGAGGAATGGTGCATTATTTATGGCTTATATTTAAGATAAAGTAGCATATTTGAGGAGCATTCGTTGCGAATGAAGCGTTAAGCTATCATGTATTTCTGGGTTTAAGCATTAGCTATTCCCAAGTTTAACGGATATTGCTAGAACATCGATGCGCATTCGAGGCAAGTTCAAGGAATTCAGCCGTGGAATTTAGGCGAATTGAGACTAGTTCGATATGCTTTCAATAATTATGTATGTATAATTTAAATTTTAAGAGTAGGGGAAGATACACTTAGCTTCTGGGATATTGAGATATACACCCCTTAGCGTGAAATTTGGTTGTAGATAGTAAGCACCCTTGTACCTGCTTGGCATATTGACTTCCACGGGTGGGAAAGACCAAAAAAAATTGACGCGGACATAAGAAAAAACCACTTTGCGCCACTTTCTACTCTTTTTCTTAGGTTTCCCAGGTGGACATGGACTCTTCAATTTGACGCCTATATATATGTCTCTCCCCATTTTCTTTACGTCACTTTCTTTTAGCAAAGAAAGGTATTGGCAGTAACAAGTAATTGGGTGTCACCGACTACGAATAAGGTAAGCACGTCCATCTCTTCTCTTTCCTTTTTTTTTTGAATCACTAACTTAGATAAGCTAGGGTTTTTTCCGATAGTAATCTCATTATCCAACAGAACTAGGGTTTCCAAATATATATATATATATCTTGACAATACTGAGAATATTATTCCATCAAAACCCTAGCTTTATTGTTGTTCTTCTGGAGCGAAGTAATTTTATTTTCAACAGCAGCAGCAAGAATACCAGTAAGTTTATTTTGTTGATTAATGGACTAGATCCTCCGATAAATCTTCTTTTATTTCTTGTTGAAGTATTTTTTTTCTCGTTATTTTGTGTTTTATGTAGATCATGGCAATTCCTGATTGAATCCATATCTCTGATTCCTCAAGCAAGAAACTAGGTTGTATAGGCAAAAGGATGAAGGTGGCTTCTCCTCAAGAAGTACAGTCGAAAATTAGCCGTTCTTTGAATAAACCTATGCCTCTCGATCGTTTGAAGAAAACTCGTCAATATGCCCTGAATCTCTGTTTTGTAATTAATGTTGAAGAAGAAGCAAGACGCAAAGAGGAATTGGAGAAGAAAAAAGTTGACGATGAGAAACTCACATCTTTTATGGAGAATCAACACTTTCAAGCAGTTGCGAGAAGAGAGAAAACTGAAAAAATGAAGTGAGGTATTCGTCCCTATGGTGTGGCTCCTGATTATGATTCGGATGAGTATCCTTCTGAGGAGAATCGTGAAGATAACATGGCATATGAGTCTGAGTGCGAATCTTTGTCTAAAACCGACGCCGACCGTGAGTTAATCGTTTTGATGCTTGGTTCGACATGCAGGAAGGTTCTTCCAACCCTGAGGAGGAGACCGAGGAGGATTCAAAGGAGGACCCTGACGGGATTCCAAAAGATGACTCTGAAGTAGAAGACCTTGAAGCTGGTTCCGACGAAGAAGAATAATCTAATGAAGATCGGGAAGAACATGATTCTGATAAGATGGTGACGATGAGCACGACTCAGAATCTGACTCTGAGTCTTCTGACTAAGTTTTAATTTAGCCTTCATTTCCTCTTCTCGTAAATATCTTCTTTGAATTAAGCATTCTGTGTATGACCGTTATGATGGAACCATATTGTTATTTTTGTACTTCTCGTAAGTTAGGATTATTGTTTTCCCTTCTTGAAATTAATGAATAAACAATCCTTGTTAGAAAGTTTCATCGATTTTCGTCATAAGATTTTCAGAAGTATAGTGCTTGGGAAAAACGCCATATAATCTTCATACGACTTCCATTTTGGATAATTGAACCATATATCCTTATTATAAAAATAATTTCCTATAACCAAATAAGTATAAATCCAGGTTTTAAGCTTGTTTGGGGCGTAAAAACGACTGAACAGTAGAACTCAGGAAAAATCCTGACAGTTTTCATATTTGACTCCGCTAGCCGTTTTTGCCATAACTCTTAGCTCACTTGTACGATTGATATGCCCTTTTAAAACCTTGTATTAGAATTACATAAAAAACTTTTGATATAAGAACCATGCCAAAATTCATTACCAATTGTTGTCAAAGTTAGAGTTTCCAAGAGGCAGTAAAAATTACTTCTGGGATGTTTTTTGTAAAGCGTCTTGTGATGGTTCCGACTCATATAATTCATTGAATAATACTTTTTAATAATTGTATATGATGTTTATGAGTATGTATGACAAGTTTTATGGTTCATACTCGAGAATTTTATGTTCAAAACATTATGACTCGATATATCCATATCCTCTCTACTTCTAGGGGCGAATAATCAAAATCAAAAGATTGAACTTGTCAGGGGGAAAACAAGAATTACCGTTGACCCCAATGTAGATAATTTCATCCTTATACTGAAAAACATGGAAGGACCTTTGATTTCGTGCTAGTTGAAGGTAGTACTCCCAGTAAGTATCCTGGTACAAGTGTTAATGTTCACTTTTGCTCCAGGATGGAATGGCTGCCCCCCCCCGAGTATTCGTATGCCGGGGGAACTTGTCGTTTCATACGTCTACGTAAAGATATATGGAGAAAGATTTTATGCTTCTCTGTAGATAATCCCAGGCTGGTGATTGGGGCGTCCCTGACACGGACGTGAATTCTTTTCTCCTGATAAGACTTCAACACATATGTTGATATCTATCTTGTTGAGAATTAATGAAATCCTTGAATATAATTCAAGGATGGGTTCAAGATATTAGGGCTGAAAGTATGTTTCTGAGGGGCTTGAGTTTTTTTTCCTAAGGTTTGTTTAGATTCAAACCTTTATGCATTTTGAAATATTTTCATGTGAGTTGGTTTGGATAGGTAATCATAAAGATTTTCTTTAAAGACGAAATGATATTTCTACTTGATTAATGAAATTGAAATCCTAAGGATGCCCATATTGATACTCGTAGGCATTTTGGAGGAATTGTAAATACTACATGAAGGAAAACAAGGAAATAAGGATCATAATGCGATGTTCAGTCGAAAGCCTTGAGCCATTTGCCGTGAATAACTGTCGTGACAGGTTCACCTATTATGGTAATCAGCCCATAGTAGCTGTCAAGGGTATCCCGCGGGTTTCTGTAGGGTCCCTCCCAGTTAGAGGGACGACGACGTCTTGATGTTTCGAGAACTAGGTCCCCTACTCGGAAAACATTCGACTTGATTGTTTTGGCTTTGTAAACCACTGGTTCATATGGCTGAAATTCTTCCCTAATGTTTTTTAGACCATATATAAAAGAATTTTTTTTGAGAATTCCGGTGGTTCATGAGAAATAGGGGTGTTTTCTACCCATTTGTTGAAGTATTAGGCTAGAGTAGTCGTTCATTCTTAATGATAGGCTAGAGGGTGGCTGTCGTCGCCTAGTTCCCAATTAGCTGACATGTGAGCATGACTCAATAATAAAGAAGCAAATTGGGTAAGAGATACCTGAGTGCAAAATCGGTTGACATAAACTGATACACTTTCGGTCAGCGATTGGTCTCTCATTATGGCTTCGAGCAATTGGTATTCTTCCAGGTACAAAGGTAAATCATTTACAATGACGGGTTTGCCTCTAGGAATAGGGCGTTTAACTCGAGGCGAGACTTCTGGACGAGCTCTTATGATGGATGTTGATTGTCGGAGCCAAGTACGTCCCAGGATCATATCGTAATCAAGCCTCCCTTTGATGATATAAAACTTGGTACTTGTTTGAGTGGTCCCTTCCACAACTGTGAGAATGATGTATTCATGAACGTCCCTAGTTGTTCCCTCAGGGTCTTTGACTGTCATCGGCGAGCGTGTAGCTTCTTGACGAGTCACACCTAGTGCTTTTAATTTCGTGACGCTTATGATATTGATATCCATGCCGGCATCAATTAATGTCTTTCTGAACTTAGTACCTCTGAGACTTGTCGTGGTGAAGAGTCCCCGATCATCCCTTTCATCATTCTGATTCGTCATGTTTTCCAAGGAGGCCCCCTCTCGGGCGTAGGCATTCTTATTAAGGGATGGTAGGCATTCACCAGATCCAAAAAAATTGAGGGCATCGAAAAGATCTTTACGCTGGTCCTTTGAAAAGTGGAGAAGTTCACACATGCGCTCCATTAATGATTAAACTGTTTGGTTGACCGGCTCTCCAGAGAGAATAAAGCTTCTGACTGGAAGTGGATTTTTGTGAATCCCTTCAGTCCCTAGCCGTAATTCCCCTGATTCTATTTTTTCCTTGAAGATACGTCTTAAACTATTACACTCGCTGGTGGGATGATTGGCAAATTGATGAAAACGACAATATCTCGGGTCGGCTATTTCCTGTAGAATAGGTGGGCATCATACAAGTGGTAATTTGATGATCCCTTCCTGCACCCATGCCTCCAATAATTCAAGGACCTCTTCCATGGGAATTGGAAAATCGGGGCAAGTTATATCAGGCTTTATGTCCTCATCTTGCAGTTGTTGTGGTTGTTGTTGTTGTTGTCGTGGCCCCTTAGGGGCGCCTTAGGAGCGAGTGACTCATTGGGTTGATCCCTGTTTCACGGCTGGGGTGGAAAGAAGACGCATAATTTGTGATTCTTGCTGGGATGAAGCTTTTCTCTTGGATCCCTTGTTACTAATAGCACCAATTAATGGTTGAATGTTGTACTGTTTTTTGGCTAGCCATTGATTTCGATGTGTATCTCCATGACTCTCTTCTCTTGCTGGTGTAGTTCTCTCCAGGAGGGCAGGAGCAGTTGTGGCAGATCGTTTTATGGCTTCATGTAACTCATAGAAAGTATGAAAACACAAATTTTCTAGAAGGGCACGATAAACAAGGATCATACCATTAATGCAGAGCTCCATCGGTTGATGTTCCGTCACATTCGGATCATGATAATCCGTTGCTTTAATTTTGAATCTTTTCACATATTCAGTGGGGTGCTCATTATTCCTCTTGAACATTCTTCCCAGGTCTGATAGGGTGATCCGCTCGGAGACGAAGAAGTACTTCCTTTAGAAGGCTAACCATGTCTTCCCAATCATAGATGTTGTTGGGAGCACTATTATTGTATCATGTGTAGGCCCTTCCAGTGAGGGACTTTGAAAATTCTTTGAGACGTAATACATAATTATACTCATGCCCCCCAAGGGATTCGAGAAATCTGGAGACGTTCTCACGAGCATTTTCATTTCCGTCGTACAATGAGAAAGTTGGAGAAGATTATCCTGCTGGAAGAGGGATCCTATGAATTTCAGGCGAGTAGGGAGGTTGGTGTTGATTGGCCAAGGATGACTCCTCCTCGCCATGGTTTCGTAGGAGTCTCTCCAGATCTTCACGGGTGACAAAATTGGATTGCTGGTACCTCCGTGGTGGTCGATCAAGAATAATATGGATTCCTTTGTCTTTTCGAGCCCCAGGTATTTCAAAATCAACAACACCTGTAAAGTTGGTCCTGGTCTGCTCCGTTAGGCGATGACATTGTTCCGGGGAGAGTTGCTCCGTCAGGGTCTTGAGACAAGCGAGTACCTCCTTCTGAGTAGTAGCCATGTCCACCTGAGTTCTGACATGGACTTCTTGTCTCTTCATCAGATCGGCTATGTTGATCAGAGTTTGAGTATTCTCGGTGTCTTCAGCGGTCTTGTCACCGAGAGGAAGTGTAGTACTAGAATTGGTATGGGGAGGTTCAGTAGAAATAAGGGTATTTTCAAAATCACCACCACCAGTACTACCTGAACCAACTATAGGTGTAACACCCGTAATTTTCACATGACGCTTACTCAGGGACGCGTCATGACCTGGGATGAAGCTTCACCCTAAGCTTATAAAGCTCACTTAGGATTGCATCAGGGTGTGGATTCCTTGACCTCAAATTATAGTGATAAGGCTCTATCACGCATGATGCATGATTGAGAATGCATCACTGAACCAATATTGGGTATCCGAGAGCATCATAGTGCTAATGCACTATTATGCCGTGATGCATGATTTAGAATGCATCACTGAACCAATGTTGCGTATCCGAGAATGCATTATAGTGCAAATGCACTATTATTCCGTGATGCATGATTGAGAATGCATCACTGAAACAACGATACATATCCGAGAATGCATTATAGTGCTAATTCACTATTATGCCGTGATGCATGATTGAGAATGCATCATTGAACCCATGTTACAAATCCGAGAATACATTATAGTGCTAATGCACTATTATGCCGTGATGCATGATTGAGAATGCATCACTGACCCTATGTGGAGTATCCGAGAATGCATCATAGTGCTAATGCACTATTATGCCGTGATGCATGATTGAGAATAGATCACTGAACAAACGCTACATATCCGAGAATGCATTATAGTGCTAATGCACTATTATGCCGTGATGCATGATTGAGAATGCATCACTGACCCTATATGGAGTATCCGAGAATACACCATAGTGCTAATGCACTATTATGTCGTGATGCATGATTGGGAATGCATCACTGAACCAACGCTGCATATCCAAAAATGCATTATAGTGCTAATGCACTATTATGCCATGATGCATGATTGAGAATACATCACTGAACCAATATTGCATATCCGAGAATGCATTATAGTGCTACTGCACTATTATGTCGTGATGCATGATTGAGAATGCATTACTGAACCAATATGCGCATATGAGATTTATGCATCATAGTGCTAATGCACTATTATACCGTGATGCATGAATGAGAATGCATCACTGAACCTATGTGGAGTACCCGAGAGTGCATCATAGTGCTAATGCACTATTATGCCGTGATGCATGCCCGAGAATACATCACTAGAAAGTCCAGTAGATGAACGTCGTATATTCTCCTTATATCCACTTGTACAAATGCAAGTAAAACATATATAGGGGAAGTATTGGTTGGAAATCAATGATGCTTAGCTATGCTAACCAGGAAGCGAAATGGCCTTAGCTATGCCGACCAATTAGCGGATTTGCCTAGAGGCGCCAACCAGTTAGCGGATTTGCCTAGAGGCGCCAACCAGTTAGCGGATTTGCCTAGAGGCGCCAACCAGTTAGCGGATTTGCCTAGAGGCACCAATCAGTTGGCGTTTTGCAGCCGATGGATGTCACTTCCCTTTCTTTTATTTATTTGTGAAAATGCGAATAAAACATATATAGGGAGGGAGCTTTTCTTGAATATGCATGAGCATTAATGCACATATATATGCGATGTAGCCTATGCGTTGGAGCATACTTGATGTTTAAGCATCAATATGCTTGTAGCTTAACCGATAAAGCTTGAATGTGCATGAGCGGTAATGCACGTATACATATATATATACGATGTGGCCTATATGTTGGAGCATACTTGATGCATAAGCATCAATATGCTTATAGCTTAAACGATAAAGATTGAATGTGCATTAGCGGTAATGCATATATATATATATATATATATATATATATATATAT
>JAJJMC010031210.1:10684630-10803662 GCA_023531435.1 Papaver californicum | reverse complement strand
ATAAGCATCAATATGCTTATAGCTTAAACGATAAAGCGTGAATGTGCATGAGCAGTAATGCACATATATATGCGAAATGGCATACACGTTGGAGCGTACTTGATGCTTAAGCATCAATATGCTTGTAGCTTAGCCCATAAAGATTGAATTATGCAAAAGCATCATTCAATCGTGTTACATACTCGAGAACGCATATTTGCATAATAAATAGCGATAGTTATGCACAAGCTAGTGCCTACCTTGCGAAATTCCTTCGGCCTATACGGTCTAGGCTTTGCTTGGCCTTTGGCCTTGCGATAAAGTTTGAATTGATGTTGACTTTTCCTTAATAGACGTAAGTTGCTTGTTCCTTTCGAATTGACACTTTGATGAACTACGGTCATGCTTCATCCCTTCAAGGTACGAGTTGGGTACGTAGGCAGCCGTAATGCAGTGCATTGAGGTGCAACATCTCGTCGCTTATATCATCTAATTTTGGAGATGATTGCGACGCTTTGGTAACTCATATCATCCGGCTCGGTAATGCTATGCAAGAGATGATTGTTACCGCACTTGATGAGGTAGTTGCATTCCATTTGATGGATGATCATACTTCCTATCAATCCATACAGTATGAACGAAATATGCCTGGTTGTTGTGCTCTTGATATGAGAAAGATCAGTGCACGCACCCAGCACTTAGTCGAAGCAGAATTGATGAAGCGAAAAAATTAGGCTTGAAATGGCCTAGGTGCTAGTCCAAGGCATAAGTTAGTCCTGGACAATGATCCTAATTATTTGATGCTTGCCAAAGGCATTCACCATTGGATTTAATGGTCATGTACCCTTTGTAGAATAAGGGTGAGTTGGAACGATATGGAAACTACGTTTCGAGTATCATGCTTACAAAGCATGCTTGGAAAGGCAAATATACCTGCATATGACAGCAAAAAGTTAAGCTTTAAGGTACGATTACTATCTTTTAAGCCACATATCGGGGAGTTCTAGCCTGCTCAGCGCATTGCGCCGGAGGCGGAATTTTCCGGTCCGTGATAATAGGAGTTGTAACAGCTCCAGACCTAAGATCCACCATTTCAAATAACTGAAAATTGGCTTTTGTAATTGAGAGGTTAATCTCCCGCTGTGGTTGCCAATTGTTTTAGGGTGAAAACAAATGTACGGTAGAATCGTACTTTCAATTAGGTTCGAGAGATCAAAATCGAACAGGACGAGCCTAAACCAAGAAATGGTCGTTCACGTCCTGCTTCAATTACAAAGATGGGAAGGATTGGGTAGGTATTAGGGGAAGAAAGCAAAGAAGGTTGAGAAAATATCAGTGTGATAGTGTTTGAAGAAGAATAATGAATTCTCTAAGAAGAATCATTAATTCTGTAGGTTTTGTTTCTCCAGACTAAATATCATGTCTGATCTTATTTCGAATAAATGAGAATCATCTATTTATAGTTCAAAAGAGACATACTGATTTCTCAGAAGTCGTGGAAGTTAGGGAGAGGTGGAGAAGTGATGATTATGGAGATTGTAGTGGGGTGGTGTTCGGAAAGTAGGGAAGACCTGTCTGACCACTACTCCTCATCCTCTCAACTGCTCTGTAACTGCCCACTACTTATTACCTTCTTGTTCGTGTAGGTGGTATCACCACCCACGATGTCGTAGACCGCCAGACCAATACCCCAATGAGAATCCCACCATGTTGTATATGGTATCTCTTGGAAATAATGGAGTCATAAGCCACTATGGTTTTGATTAATTCAAGTCAAATCAAATGACTTGCTAAGCCAGTGAGACAAGTTGTGTGACTCACTGGATTGATAGTCAGACTGATTAGTGTCGAGTCTTAGAAGTTTAATGGTTATGTACTTGCTTGAAAGTAACATGGCATATTTGATGGCTAAGCGACTTATCGTAAGTCTGAGAGGCATTTGAGGCCAAATGTTGTAGAGGGTTCCTTAAGAAAGGAAACCTATTAGAATTCATATAAGACTCAATGTAGGACCTATATCGAGAAGAAAAGCATATTTCTGAGGAAAGTAGCTAGCAAAGCTACAACTATCGACTTAACGCAAATAAGAATGTGCTAACTCTTTTAATGTAAAAGGATAATATGCTAATATCTCAGGAGTGAGACTAATATTCATGGCTTCTGATAAATATTAATTGTACTAAGGCTAGGAAACCAATATCAAGAAGGTTTGAAGTTAGCACTTCAATTGTATATTTAGCACTAAGGTTTTATTATTAATGTATCTGTGGCTAAGTCGCTAAGTATGTGTACGTTAGTCCAAGAGGCGTACTAGAGCTTGAGTCTCATTGGCTAAGTCATGGAGGACGCTAGGGACATATTGGCCTCTATGGGGCAATGCCAGAGAAGCTAGAGATGTATTAGCCATCATGGTGCGTACTAGCCTTTGGCTAAAGACGCGTAGGAGCTAGGTTGCATAGGAGAGGCTGAGATGTGCTAGGGATAAGAGCGCATAGACATTGGACACTGAGGAGATGGGGCGCCATGGAGATGGGACGTCGCTACCTTGGAGGGACGCATTGGCTTAGGGCCGCATAAGGCATAGATAGGGACGCGCTTGAAGGCTAGAAGCGTGCTTGAGAAAGGACGGTAAAGCAAAGGGAGCATAGACCACCATGGGACGCGCCAGGAGTTGAGACGTTGAGGATAAGCCAAGGATTCCACTGCTAAGATACGCTAGAACCTTGTACATTTCTTGGGGGAACGCCATCTAGGGCGAGGGACGTATAGACATTGCTGGAAACGCACTAGGCTGGCCGCTAAGGAGCGTTAGCGCTTTTGGCGCTAAAATTAGGGTTAGCACTTTTAGTGCTAGGGTTGAGGTGCCAAGGTGGCGATGCGTTGGCTGAGGCCTCATCAGGACAAAATGTGCTTTCTAAAACCATTTTATGTCAGTTAGCACTTCTTGGGTGCTGGGGTTTAACATCAGAAAAGTTAGCACTTTTAGCGCTAATGTGGCTAATTGGTGCCAATGTGGTGCTAAGCCAAGTAACTAGTGCTAACTTGACAATAATATGAGAAAATGCTAGGGTTAGCCTAGCTGAGAGGTCCAATGCGCCTTAGATAGTCCCAATCTCATTTTTCAGTTCCACCAAAATCTTATATAAAACCATTGATGAAGCTCTGAAGTAACATCGCCATAGTTCGATCATGTAGATGGTGAGTTTTTGACAAGGGTCAGAATTTTAAAATTGTCCACTGCCTAACAGCAGGAACATAGAAGTACACATATATATTTATGCGCATGTTTCTAGCTCTATATCGAAACACGAAATAATGTATCTTTACTAATATTCTGCAAGTGAATTAAGAATGCAGTCTCTATAAATAGCTACATGCATTGTAAACTGATATTGTAGCCTCTTAAACACTCACATATTTATGCCATTTGAACCAGTCTCGAGTCGCATAAGTTCCACAACTGAATTCCTCGAACTTGTCACGAATGCGCATATGCCGTTTTGGCTTTACAAAATATGCCACTTTAGCATTATGCTAAAGGATGTGCCATAAAATACGCACTGCAATCAAGGAGAAATTCCTCTAAAAAACATGGTGTGCCTTAGCACTAGGCTAGCCCTAGCTTTTCCGTGCTAGCACCAAGGCTAGCACTAGCCTATCAAGTCGCGCCCCCCAGGAACATGCCATAACACTTCGCCTTGGCCAAAGCACTAGCACTAGCCAAAACTAGCTTGCATCCTCAAAAGACGTACCACAATCAAACGCTAGATACCAACCTAGGTCGCGTCCTCAAGGGATGCGCCCGTACCTATGCGCTCACCGCCGTCTAACCTAAGTCATGTTCTTAAGGGACGCACCGTACCTTTGCGCTCAGCGTTACCAACTTAGGCTATGTCCCTCCGGGACGTGCCATACTCTTTTGCGCTCAGCGCTACCAACTTAAGGGATGCGCCATACTTCTTTGTGCTCAAACGCGCTAGCTAATTTAAGCCACGTCCCTTTGGAACGTGCCACTCTTTTGCGATAAAAGAGCTAACGTAATTTAAGACGCGTCCCTTGAGGACGTGCCACCCTTTGCGCTTGCTCAAAAAGTGCTAGCATAATTTAGGTCGCATCCCTTGAGGACACGCAACTCTTTTGAGCTCTGCTCAAAGCGCTAACTTTGCACCAGTGCTAGCTTTATTCAGGCTGCGCTCTTAAGGGACGTGACCTAAATTATGCTATCTATAAAACCTCATTCTTAAATACGCCATGACTGGTGCTTAAGAATCTGTACGCAATCGTGGCTTCGAACATCTTCCAGATTCGTTTCAAGTCACTTCTAAGCTAACATTTGGCCATTAAAATTACACCATGTTACTACTAAGATAGTACATGAATACTAAACTTACCAGACTCGGCATTAATCAGTCTGATTACCAAACTAGTGAGTTGCGCAACTTGCCTCACTGGCTTAGCAAGTCCTAGACTTTACTTAAAAGAAAGTGGCAGTCCACGACTCCACTATTTCCACAAGATATCAAATACAACACATGGGGGGATTATCATTGGGGTATTGGTTTGGATGCCTACGACAATCATGCGTTGTAGCAACATATCCATGAATAAGAAGGTAACAAGTAGTTCGACAGTAATAGAGCAATTGAGAATACGAGGAGTAGTGGTCATACAAGTTCTCCTTGTTTTTCGGACATGACTCCACTACAATCTCCATAATCGTTACTCTTCCACTTCTTTTGTAACTTCAGCCACTTATGAGAAATTAGTGTGTTTCCTCCAAATATAAATAAATGGCTTCATCTATTCGAAAAGAGAACTAAGAGAGAACCAAGATATACAGAATTAGCGATTCATCCCAGATATAATCCATCCTTTATCACACACTACAATCACACTGAGCTTTTCTCAACCTTCTTTGCTTCCCTCCCCTAAGACCTACCTAATCTTCTCTATCTTTGTGATTGAAGAAGAACGTGAACGACTATTTCTTGGTTTATGCTCGTCCTGTTTGAGCTTGATCTCTCGAACTTACTTGAAAGTACGATTTTACCGTACGTTTGTTTTCACCCTAAAATAGATCCGAATGAAAATATTGGTGATTCCGTTCGTATAACTAGTGGTAAATCTTTTGCAGATGTTAAGTTCAGGTCAGTAAAGTTTTATTAAGTTTTTTCTGTGCAACTCAGTCGACATAGTAAATATTGAATACCCTCTCTAACTCATAGTCTTCTCTACATCTGACATTTTTCTCATTGATTCGTTTAATTACGCAAAGGGTGGTGTTGTTTAATATGTAACTAAATTGCGAAACCCTAATTTTTAATTTAATATGGGTTTCTTTCTGATTTTTTACTTGACCTAGTTTATTCTTGTACCATATCCTTGTTTTAGGGTTTTAATGGAAACCCCTAGTTTATGTTAGAGTTATCATAGGAGTAGATAGGCTTTTCATGAAGTCTCATTACTGATGTTATTGATTATGGAAGGTTAGACTATTTGTAAAACTCATAAATAAAAAATGGCATCTGGAAAAGACCCATGATGGTTGGAACTCTGAAAGGTTTTTATGGTTTAGGGCTCTATTGTACTTTTTATTCTGAATTTGATCTTCTAAGAAAGGGAGCCTAAAAACCATATTTTGTAGCTGATCCTCTATTTTGATAAATCAATAACCTAAATACTCAATACCATCCCTCACTCCAGAATAAAAGTAGCACTAGTGGAGCTTACCCTCCCCCATTGGCTGGTTAGCGTAACTGTACACTCTCATTGGTTTAGAACGAAGATATTCGTGTCTGTCGGAAGGAATTTGGTGTTGTATTGTACGTTGATGGGGTAATTTGTGGTACGGATTGAGTGGGTGGTTGATATACACTCGACGGACGACCCTTATTGTTTGTTATCTCTTTCCATTAGATTGTCAATATTTGGATTTGGATGGGTGGAAATTTATTTTGTACGTTTACACCGGGTTTACACAATTTCATAAAATCTTGAACCGTTTAATATTTAGATAAATCTGGAGCGTCGATCTCAAACATGGTTTTAAAAATGGTATGTTTAACTTTATTTTTGTTATGTAAAAAAATTGCAAAAATTATTATACTTATCGTCTTGCCTGAATTTTTAGAAGTGTTTTTCCCTAATAAAATTAACGAAAATCTTTTTGTTTTATTTTAAGCAATTATATCAAAATTAACTAAAATCTTACGTTTTTTTTTTTCCTGCCCACATATCAAGGGTAATTGTATGCTTGGTGTTTTCTCGACATTTCTCTTCTTTTTTCATCGTCCCCAAATCGAGTTCAGACTCATTCTTAACCATAACAACCTAACCCCAAATTTTGATCTATCTTGGTATCTCTTTTCTCCATCATATATTTTTTTTTCCTTTCTGCGTCCCCAAATCAACGAACACATATTAACACAAATTCAATTCGTACGATTTCAATTGAAATTTCAGTTTCAATTCTCAGGTTTCGATTTTTTTCAACCCAACCCCAATTCAAATCTTAGGATTTCAATTGAAATCTTAGTTTCAGTTTTTACATCCCTAACTTCTCATCAACTATCTTCAAAAGCAATTCGTTGTGGAAATCCCCAATTGACCTACATTGAGATTTTTCTATTGGTAAGTAAATTAGAGTTTTTTAATGAGTTTTAATGTATTCGATCTAATGTATTTAGTTCTTCATATGTTCTCCTTAAGTTTCCCAGTGATTTTGTTCTTTAGTTTGATATATTTTTTTTCCACTGGTTAGTAATAGGTCTTCAGGAAAAATCTGTTCACCAATACAATTAGTGGGTCAATCATCCTAATAGTAAGTTTTTCTTTCAACTCTTGACCTGTTGGAGTCATATATGAAAATTAGTTCCTTTTATTTGTTTTTATCGACAAAACAAAAAAAATTGTTGTAGTTGTATACCCTGTCTTGCCTCTATTTTTACTTCGATTGAGATTTTGGTTTATCAACACAATCTGAAATTAATAAGTTTGATTTTGTGTATTTACAGAGCCTGATGTATTTATGTACTTGAAGAAGCGAAGCAGAACCTCAAACTTGGAACTGCCAACTTTGAGGTAAGCATTTTGTTCCTCATCTTTGATTTCCTATGTTCATTCCCCTGTCAAACATGGACGTATAATTCGTGTAGGAAGAAGTCAACTTTCCACAGTAAGAGAAAATATGCTAACCTTTCAAGTGATCAATTAGTTTGAAACAACTAAGGAATGTCGTACTTTGTTCGTATGTGCTCAAGTTGATATTTACAATGGTGCACATGATTTAACAATGCTATCGTTATGTATTAATTGTCAACATAGTGTTATTAAAAGATTTAATGGTTTCTCAAGAAAATCTAACTATTGAACCTTCAGCGGAGTAACCCTCAAGTGATTCAAGGTATTTATATGTGTGCATCTAATCGTTCATTTTGTTTATCCATTTGCAATTATGCTAATTTTTCAAGCTAACTCAATGGTTTGCTTACAAGGATGAATTTGCTTGGGACGGACGAAGAATTCGGACGTGAAATGCTTGCAGGAGTTAACCCTGTTTCTATTCGCCTTCTCAAGGTATATACAAATCTAAATGCTTATATTATTATTTCGATAAATTACAGACAATAACATCTGGAAATAATAGTGGCTTTTATTTTAATAATGATCCACATGAGTTTCCAGCAACCAGTAAACTTGATCATGTACTGTATGGAAACCACACCAGTTCAATAACCGAAGGACACACTAAAAAGAACTTAAATGGGTCGACAATTAATATCGTATTAGCACTAACAAAGTTTCATATGTCAGTCATTCTCTAGATTTCTAGCTAACCAAGGATCACTTGTATTGAAGAAATTGATCTTGAAGATTTTTTTTCTTTTTGATAATGCAATGTTTAATTTGTTGGGTATTAGAGAAGAATAAACAGTTCATATTAGATAATCGTGACGAACTAATCCCATACTTAAATCGGATAAATACAACGGGGACAAAAACAAAATGCTACTAGAACATTCCTCTTACTGCAAGAGAATGGGACCTTAAAGCCTTTGGCTATAGAGCTGAATGTAGTGCATCCTGATGGAGAGATCCATGGTGCTGTTAATACTTTTTAAACTTAATTATGAATTCTTATGGGAGCGCCGCTAACTCCAACATCTATTATAGAATCAATTTGATTTTAAATTTTGGGGTTCTTCTTTTTGGGGCTTTGATAACTCCTTCAAAATTCGATTTTATTATATGTATTTTCTTTATGCTTCTTTGAGGTTGTCTGTCTGAAAACCCACTAAAATTGTTTTTTTTTCTTCAATTAGTTTTTGTGTGTATGTTTGATTGTTAGGATAAGAAAAATAATTTCATCTGAAGATGTTGATTTTGTAGTTTCGACAGGCCTGCTGTTTATTTTGATTTTTTTCCTTCTTTGTAGTATCTAGGCTAGCTACTTTAAAATCACCTGGGAATCCTTTTTGTAATAAGTATTATATATAATTGTTGTGTTTTATATAATTGATGGCAACATGTCTTTAAGAGGAAGCCCCACTCAAATGGTTTTACCGTGCTCATATCCAGAGCCAGAAGTTCATGTTGTTTATTGCAGCAACCCGTATAGGTAAGCCATCCAGAATTGCTTTAGTAGAACTTCCATCGTATTTGTTGCCAGTTTATTGATTTTGACACGATAACTTCTTTTGTTGAAGTTTAAGTAAGCTAATTACTCGATAGGTATTCAGAAAAATAGTTAGATAGAAAAGAATGGTTGTTTGTGAGTCGTAGCCGTGAAGAAACATGTTGAGATATTGTGGCTATTATGAAATGAGTCCAGGAATTAGGGAATGAGAAGATGGTGTTTGCTCGAATTTGATTTGAAACAAGAAAAATCAGTAAGAATTGATTTTAAGAGGTGTTGGTGTTGTCGTGAAGCTAGGAAGTGATTTTCGACTGTTGTTGACAGTGAGAAGAAAAGGGTTTTTTGGGGAAAAATGGGTGAGATGACCCAAATTTGGTTGTGGCTCGATCTGTTATTGAGTGATGGATTTTGGTTGGTTCTTGGCTGTGAAGTGAAGCAATAGTGAAGAAATGGAGGAGACTGTGGTGATGACGGGTTTCGCTTGGAGTGAGTTTGTGATGATGCCGCGAGAAAAGAGAAGAATGTGAATACTCTGATGCCTGTAGAAATGGTTTTGGTATTCACAGATTGTTTTGGTCTGTAGTCCCTTCTCTTTGTTAGTACCAATCCCACCAAGCCATTGTTTCTTTTTATTTTAATATTTTTATCTTCGTTTTGTTTGTTTGTTCCATCTGATATTTTATTCTTTGGTTGTGCGACTTTCAGTTAAACAGAGCAAAAAAAGACCAAAGCTTTTTTGGATATCAGTCATGGCACCATTAACCTCAGTCATCTTGGAAAGTCTCCGTATCTCACCCATGCAGACATGCATGGGGTTCAAGTGGTAAGAGTTTCTAATCATGAGTTAATTATTATTGGAACTCATACTTAGCACATTTCCAAATCAATCTTAGTGGGATTCACCATTCAAGTCTGAGTCAGACACAATCTGCTTAAATACCCTCAAGTCATATTTTAAATCTTTCTGGCGTGGCCATGAGATCTATCAAAGTTGCAAATTAAAACAAACTATGTGAAGCTTTATCTGAATGAGTGTTTGTACAAATCAAATTCAGATAAACTGATCCATGGCAAGTGAAATGATACCTAATTGTTGTACCCTTATGTGGAATAATTAAGTGTTCGCTCATAAGGTTCTGATATTTTCTCTTGATAGATTGGGGAATTGAAGAAAGGATTGAACCCACCATGTTACTCTAATTTGGCATGTGGTTCAACTCATCTTATGACAGCCATTAAAAACAGAATCATCACTGGCGTCATTGCTCTTGCTGTAAGTCTAGCTCTACTTTGCCTAATTGTTACAATTCTTAAATTGGATCACCTAGCTGGATTTAGTTTTTCCTGACTTATTCATCTCCCATTCAGACAAAACGTCTAATTGAGGGTTCCCAAGTAGGATAAAAGTGTTTAGTCAGGTTTTGTTAATAGGAAACACATATATTATGCAAAAAGGAATAATAGTAGGGAGAAGTTTTGCTATGTTCAAAAACTACAACATTGACAGAAACAAATTAATGATTGCTTTCGGGATGATGAACATTGCTGGCTCATGCATTTCTTGCTACTTAACTACAGGTTAGTTTATACACCTTGGCCCAAATGTTTTTAACCAGATAAATGATTGCTTTCAGTATTCATTTTAGTTCTTATTTTTGCTCATTGCTCAATGACAACATATGTTGATAATAAACATAATTTCAGGTCCATTTTTGAGATCGGCTGTAAATTATAATGCAGGATGCAAAACAACAGTTTCAAACATAGTAATGGCAATATCTTATATGAGATTTGGGTGTTGATGTAAGACCCATTATTTTTGTTCCTTCGCAATACATTGATCATATATGAAAATCCTATGAAGATTTCTTTGTTATCCATTGAGTTTTCATGATTCGTTGTTTACGCTAAAGTGATCAACATTAATAACTTCAATCTGCACATTTCTGGGGATCTTGATAGTTTGTCCACATAACACATAGTATGAAAGATGGATAATGAGGTCTGAAAAATGGTATACTTTCAAGCTTCTTTTAGGATTTTTCATATAAAAATGCAATTGATTGTGTATTGTTACAAAAATTTGATAGGGAACTGAGGAAATCAGCTTGAATGTATCTTAAGCTTCAAAAAAAATCAGCCCATATTGGTTAACGGGACAAGTGAAACCATTACAGCATCTCCAGTGGCTCAAGAACTTGGTTGGTCTCTCATTCACTTATTATTCTCCCTGTTTTTCTATTACTGTAATGGCTAATGGGACTTGACTATTGTTTTTCTTTTCAGAACCCTCTCATGTCCCTGATCTTGTCGTGTCAGATACTTCAGCACCTAATGTAGAGGAGCTGAGTAATGGTGTTGAAGTTCATGACATTTGAACAATGAGGAAAAATTGGTTTGGGCATGAAGAGGTTGTTGAGGAGCCTCCTCAAGTTCAACCAGTGTAAATTGAAGTTCGACAGTTGGCAGAGCCTGCTGGGCCTGTGGTGCAAGAAGATGCTCCAAGAAGTCATATACTACAGCTGTCAGTTCAATTCCAACTTTTTCTTAATAATCTATGTACTTAGATCCTCTTTGAGTCTCATTACTGGTATCAAATTTCATATGCAGTTGAAAGTTACAAAAGGGAATGTTGGGCCTACTCCTGTGAGTATTCCAGCTACTACTGTAAAGGTGAAACCTGTTACTTTTGGGCTAAAGGCGCCTGCACCTGCAGCACCAACTCCAACACATAGAACGTCAGCTCCTAATAGCAACAATGCTTCTGCAAATGGCAATGTTGGGGAAGAAGGTAACTCTCTCATTTGTTTCGATTTTTATGACACATCATTTATTACGAGAGAATTTACCTACGTTATGTTCTGGCTATTTTTTTTTATTAAATCATAGAAATGTTGTATATGTAGTCTTGGATTACTTCACTGGTTGAGTAATCCTGTAATGAGGAGAGTAATTTCCATAAATAACTCTAATCTTATTAGATTTTCTTTAACTCTTTTTTTACACTTCCGTTTGCATGCTTAATTTGACAAATTTTGTTGATACTTGAGGGAAATGTAATTTATCCGACGTACGTACCAAAATAGATCCATACTTATAGAGAGAACTTAATCATTTATAAAGATATCTATTGATTTATGTAGTTGTGGCAGGTTAGTTGTGGCTCTATCTCTATAAGAATTTGGTTATTTTAGGATCATTTGTGAATTTGTTTTAATAATCATTTTGGTTATCTGTGCTATGCTTTGGGATGTGGTAATTTGTGTTGTTGGCATTTTAGATTAGATATGCGAATATGGAGTCTGTGGGGGTTAAATATTTACGCGGACATCCGTCCCCCGAAACAAAAATAATGTTATAAAAGGTCTCAAACTAAATTTGTGAACCCAAACAAATTCTGTTTTGGTTGGCCAAATTCTTTTTTGATCCATGTGTATGGTTTTATTGGTTAGGATTTTGCTCTCTCATACCTTGATTATCCAGGTATCTCCTTAACTTTTTTCACCACTAGAATCCCATTAAGTCTTCAGTGTTGTATGTTTTGGCTTGGATGTCTTATCCATCGTAATCAGGCACAACTTTTTACTTTTGTTTATATGCAGTTCAGTGGTCCTCTACCAGTTTGATATTAGTCAACATTCTTCCCTGCGTTGGATACAGTTGTATGCGACCCTGCGCTCGTAAGTTGAATTTTCCACATGCTTCCATGGTGTTAAAATGTAATGATGATGTTTGGTTAGAATTCTCTACGTACAACGAAACAACTCTCCGCTCAACTAACTTATTATATTCTGGCATTATATCAATCTAAGCATTCATATGTGAGCGAGGCTCTCTTCAGTTTTATTTTATGAGCGAGACCTACGTGTCTGTTTTTTTGTATATTTTGTATAATTTCCATAGTTGTTGCATAAAAGGCAAGTTTAATTGATTTTGTTTTAATGAAAGTATAATAATATTTGTAGGTTGTAGTCTTTTTGTTTTGTTGTCGTTCTCTCCCTTCTAATCACTATTAATTTGGTGTTCATTGTGCAGGTTCAGTAGCAACTAGCAAGTGGATTTGGTTAATTGTTTCTTTTCAGTTGATTGCTATTGGTCTTTCTTATCATCTCCAACTATATATCATCACAAACATTATGTACCTCACTAATTCAATTTTGTTCAATCTTTTTAATGGAATCTTAATGACCTCTTCAGCTTAATGTATAAATTCAGTGATTGTGTTTTTCTTAATTTTCCGTTACCATTTCCTAATTCCTATAAATTATGTTGCGTAGGTTTGTGTTTTCAGTATATCTCTTTCACGGACATATATTTATTTCTTACTCACAGAGGCCTACATCCTTATTCCTTCTTGGGGGAGTGATTAATTGTGGTTTTCGATTGATTGTTGTATTACATCTGACTGAATTAATTAGTTAAATTGTTATTTTCCTTTTGACATCCTAGATTGTAGATCCAACAGGGAATACAACTAGTGTTGCGAGAGAAATCATAGACTTGAAAAATCAAGGTTTGATTTACAGTCAAAGACTAATATGCAACTTTAATTGCTTTTCTTTTCAAAGTACTATCTTGATATCTAAGCTTTTATGTTTTTTTGACATTTACTTTTAAGTTTTCTTTGTTTGTTGCAGGTTCTGAATTGGATCATTCACTTCTCTAAAAGTGTCTCTCTTTTTTAAACCTTTTTTTTTTTTTGATTCAAGACGCGAAGATGGATTTAGTTGCCGCAAAATATATGCACAACTACATCTACCAAAGACATGGGCGTAAAAATATCGTGTTACACAATGTATGCTTCAAGCACCCCAGTGATTTTTGGAGAAATGAAATATATGCATAATTATGTCTACAAAAGCCAACACCGTACAAAAATTTCTGGCGATGAAGTATATGCACGGTTAGCTTAGGAAAATTTTCACGTAAAATTCAAGTACGTACGCGGAGTTATTGATAGCTTTAAATCTACTAATTTCACTTATGTTGTACACTTAAATTTCTTCTATTCGAGCGTAAATGTAATTTGAAGTTGAAGTTAAACCATTTTATAAAGTTCAAATTTGAGTTAAGACTTGCCAAATTTTCCCTTGGTTAAGCAGTGATGGAATCTAGGGTCCGAATAACGGAATTGCTAATCTCCCTTATTCAGTGAGTTAAGAAAGACGTATAACATCATGAGGTCTAATAATGGTTAACTGTGAATAAACACCAAAATTCTCATTATGGTAATTGGTTTATCATTCTTTTATTTTGTTACAAAGAATAAACATTGAAATTAAATCTTTCAAAAAAAAATAAAAGAAAGGAAAAGAAGTAAACATTTGCATTTCTTGTGTGAAGCTAAGTGGTGCTAGGAATGGTCTTGAATGACCTTTAAACTTAGTTATCAATGGAAATTACATATTTCTCATCTAACCACATCGTAAATTGGACATCAAGGGACTCTTAGAGTAGATTTTGCTTAAGTTGTACTAGGTATTAATAAGCACAAACAACAAGGTATTATCCATCTCCAAAGTGCAGTATTACACAAGTGCAACTCCAATGAGTTGGATTGAGTCTTTATAATGTGATTTGGACCAAATTTCGGCTGAACCTATACAAGCCTAGGAAAAATCAAATGTCTGGCTCTTTAGCGCTATTCCAAGTAAAGGAAGCCAAGTGGCCAACCACATACTCTTATCGCTAATGAGTTAAAACCATCTTACGACAAATCCAGCACCAACCAGAAGAATCAATGATAAGTGCTCCTAACCGATAAACTTACTAAAATTCATTTTTATATATTTCTCCATAACTAATTTTTAGTTTTTTGTCGATTTCCATATAACAAAATGATACAGACGTGCCGAAAGTGCGACCTTATCCTATATGCATTCTTTTACTGTCTTGGATTGAGTTAAAACATGATCAAAATCTGTTAGTGTGCCATTAGACACCTGGGTAGAGATATCCTCCGAATATTTATAAATTCATCTTTCACAAATATGTCTTCAGTTGTCGTTTTTATAATACCTTCAGTCTAGGTTCGCTTATTCTATAAATTCTGTTCACAAATAAGGATGATCCAGCTCATGTGTCAATGATGAATTTCTATAAGACTTTATATATATGTTGCTTTCTAAATTGTTATATTTTCTTTACGAGTTTTCCATTACCTAAATATGGAATAGGTCAACACTACTAAGAACATCACAAAAACCTAATATGCAAAAATAAATAAATAAATAAAGGGTGGGCAATATTCTTTTTCAAGTTTAGGAAACACATACTATATGATATGTACATTTCGTGGTATTTTTCTTTTATATTCAGAGGAAAAGATAGCACATAAGTAAGGTCTGACGACCTTTTGGTTCCATTTCTTTTTTGAAGATCACTTAAATTGGATTAACCAACTGAACAACACAACTTTGTTATGGCTCATGTGCAATGTTTAGTTTCACACACTAATTTTCATTTAACCAACAACATTTAAAAGAATATATAATTACATGTACTTTGCTGAAGACGACGAAGAAGAAACCGAGTTGAAGGGGGACTAGGAGCAGTTGTGATAGCGAAGAGTATCTGCAGCTAATGAAGTCAATGCTCAGTATCAGTAGATTGTACTCTCTCTATATTATAAATTCATAATCATAGTTAAAAGTTGTGGGTTGTTGTAAATACACTAAAGCCTTGCTCTCATTGACAATATTACCATATATGTAACAATAATTCAGCATTGTGTCCATCCTTGCACCTCACCCAGTGCGTATCATGGATTCTTTGCTACACACTTTTGAATATTGTTTAATCAGTTTCACAATGTTTAATGATTTTTTATTTATTTTTGTCTTTGGTAAGTGGATTTCAGTTTTTTCGCTTGATGAAAAAAATGTATTCTTTAAATACAATATTTCTCTTATAGTTCGCGCTAAGGGTGAAAATAATATGGAAACATTTGCTCTTATAGTTCTACAGAAAAGGTTAAAACTCCCCAACATTTCTTATAATTATTTACCGGTTTATTGTTTGCAATCAAGGTTTAATGCATAACCACGGGGCGGGGCTGCACCAGATAAAAAATTCTCATCGAACCTGGTGTGTAGCACGGGTTACATGCCAGTTTTGTTAAAAGAAAAAGAACTTGATCCGGAGGTATAACAAAATATTACTGAAGACTACCAATTTTCACTATTGTTTTGTTTGGTGGAAAATTGTAACTGTTATAAGAAGTTAAATATGCCCGGTACGTAGCATCAAAGAAACCAATTTTTGTTTGGACTCCTTCCAAGACGGGTGCGGCGCGAAGCACCGCCTCACCAAATAGGGGTCGATTCCCATCGTTCCCAGTATGTAGAACGAGTTAAATATTAACGTCACTGTATTGAATATGTTTCATAGCGTTGATTCTGTTCCTATCGTTTCATAGAGAATATTCCACTCCTGTTGTTTCATATCTTTTGTAGTATGTGAACTTGATGGATTCTTACATAGTTTTGCACATCAGTTGACCCTCTAAAGCATCACTTTTTCCGGCGTAACTGTTTGTCTCAAGTTTTTTCTCGATTGTTGATTGTAAATGTTGAAGGTGATTTCTATAAGTGCAAACCTAAAAACTGATGCCAATGTGTTCATAGTGCTGGAGAAGTTTGCAGGAAGGTACGAAATGAAATTATATGAATGGTATGTGTTGTATCAAATTCATATTGTGCAGGTATATATGTAAGGTCTATAAAATTAATTTTCTTAGTATATCAAAAGCTCCATTGAAAACCCATATTCACCAAGGATTGAATTTCAGTAAACATGGATAATGTCATTATAGGTTCTCAGTTTGGGTGATCCTTGATACTCAAATCCTCACAGTTTAATTATGAATTTTAGTTATTTCAGGTGGATTAACATGACTTGAGTTGGTTTCATATTTTGGTATTTAGGAAAAAGCGTTGAATTTTCCATCATATTGGTTTTATGAATCGTGTTTGGGAATTTAATTCATTTTCATCCAAATGATCGAGAATGAGTTATGTAAATCTTTTCTAAGTTAATGAAAATGTTGTATGATATGTAATGCATGCAGGAGGATGAGGTTGTGAATGAGAGTTGTTATGGGAATATGATAGGCATGCCCTGGTGGTAGACTGGGATTAGTGCTGAAGAGGTGGTATTGGTGCCTGAGATTTGACACTATAGTGTTGGGTGAACAAAGTGTTGCACTAATGGGTATACCAACGTTAATTTTTTTGATAAGGAAGTCATGGGGGGGGGAGGGGGGGGGGTCATGGAATTCATTGAGGAGCGGACATAATCTGTTTCATTGGAAAATTATGGTCATTCCCGGTCAAATTATTTATATTGTCTTACAATAACATCTCTTACACCGAGTAACAATAGTTGTGACAGGAAAATAATACATGGAACTATAACCCCTAATAAAGATCTCTCACAATATTATACAAATTAAGGGGCATTCTTTTTTCGTAGAATTCATGGATTGTCATAGATAAATAAAGAAAGTAAAAATATTTGGTGGAACAAGAAGATGATAAAATCAAAGTTTCATTTGATTCAATGACCACGAGGATATATAAGTTGGAGATGTAAAACAAAAATCCATTTAATTACTAATAAGCGCATAATTTATACATTTATATAACCTAATTTATATTTGCTAGTACTTAATTTTATACTAATTTCGTTATTTTATTATTTTAATGGTGATATAACGAAAACCCGATGTTACAAGTAAGTTAGCTAAAATGACCTAGTTATGCAGAGTCTCATCAAAAATACTGCAACGTAATTGGATGGTCGGTGGCTTGTTCAGTTGTGAGCCTGACATAAAAGTAACAAGAAGCTAATTTTTGTTATTTGTGAAAGGTTAAGAAGTGTACAGAGTTTATGAAGTAGTAGAGGGTATGGACGATGAAGAAAGGAGTGAGTTTTGGCTGCAGGTGGAGATGTGGCCTCTTATAATTAACCATAACAACTTTGTGCACAAAAAAAATAAAAGTGAGGTTGAAAGGCATTGAGGTGTATTGTTGGGTACGTGAGCTAGCAGGTGGTCAGAAAAGTTTAACAGGTCCGAAAAAGAGAAGGCGGAGGCGTCAGTCAGGTTGGAGTTTGGGTTAACCGAGTAAAGTGGGGTCATTGTTAGTGGACCACTTGGATTGCAACGTGAGAGATGAGTGGAAAGAGAAGTAATGATGAGAGGGTGGATCCTAGCGAGGTAGGTGGAAGTACGACTGGAAGAGGTGAGAGGAATTGAGAGTATAAAAGAGGAAGGATACCAAGGGGGAGGCGAAGACTTTTCTTTTAGGTTTTGTACGGTGAAAGAAGGGGGGAAATTGGAGAGAAGACCTAGGGGACAATGGAGAGAGAATGAGGGTCTGCTAGAGAGAGAGAGGCTAGAAAGAGAAGCGGTGAGAGAAAGGGAGAGAAGGTGGTGAGAGAGGCGGATTTCTTTTGGAGCTGACAACGATTAAAGGGAGAGAAGGAAGACCTATGATCTAGGGTAGGTTGGATTGAAGGAAAGAAGAGAGAGGCCAGAAGAGGGGGCGTCAGTAGGAAGACCTAGGGAAATAAGGGGACGATAGGTAGGTGGTGACTTGGAATTGGTGGTTGAGAAGAGTTTTGTTCTTTTTGGTGATTGGAGAAGGAGAGAATGCCATTGCTTTATTTTGGTTTAATCTTTCCCTCTCTACTTTACTATCTACTTTTGGTATATGTTTTTATGGGTTTTAAGAAATCCATCTCCATGTCTCACTAATTTTGTAGCTAGAGTTTATGTTGAAACCACTTAAAAGTTTTAGATCAATTAAATCGAATTATTTGATACAGACTATTATGATTTGAATAGATTAATTCCTGATTTTGATTTATTGATTTAATGATAAAATTAGTTGTTGTTTCACCGGTTCTGTACAATACAGTAACCTATGCGTAGAATTAATAGGATAGCAAATATATTTATCTACTTATTTGATATTTCATGCTTGGGGTAAATCCTTAGATGGGGTATGCTTAGAATAACCAGGTATTATTTGTGAATCTATAATTAGTTTCGTATAATTTTCTCGCTAACGCAATTTGATGGTGTATGCTGAGACTTAGAGTTTTTGATGTGCCATGTTTAGGGTGTCCCAGTGATATTTGCGACTCTAATATATATAATAGGTGATATCGATAGAACGAACAATAGATAAATATTCATGAGTTACGTTTCACTTCAGTAATTTAATAGAAATAGTGATGGATACTAAAAACTCTGGTTACCGACTCTCTCTGTTTAGTTGTTTTATTAGTTTAGTTTGTTTTATTAGTTCATTCATAATTCTAAAAATCCAAAAATATTGTTTCTGATTAGTTTATTAAGAATATTGATTGCAGTATTGTCCCCGCTCCTTGTGGGTTCGACTCGTACTTGCCGTTGTCTGCATTATAGACACCGTGCGATTTTTCCAAATCCTATCAATTACATCGACATGAGGGACGGGTAGAAGATCAAATTTTAGTTGGTCTTATATTTATTTATTTCCTTCTAATTATTATCAGATCATGGTTTGTCGGATTCAAATTATTAAGGTTCTTGTCGAGTTCCATAAATAAATTTTTGTCGTTGGTTAAGATAGGAGAGAATTATGCAGGGGTTTCTTACAGTGAGAAACTCAAGAAAGGCTTCACATGGGAAGTTAGATAACATGATTGATTTCTGAAGAAAGATATATTAGTGCATTTACTTGATTACATCTTCTTTGACGGGAAGCACTTTATACGCTTTGAAGTATTTAGAGTTGGCAATCTATTTTATTTTAATATCGTGTTTTTTCTCTAATATCAGATACGACTATATATAGTGGTGTGGTTTTTTATTTAATTACAGGGAGTTAGAGCCTGGAAGAGTAGTTGAGTTGGCCGCTAGATTCTTAACGCAAGTATAAGATATAGTATGTAAGGCAGGTGAGGAGTACATAACGGGTGAAGTACAAACAGGATTTGGACGAACCGGATTATAATTTACATTTAAGTTACAAAAATTGATTAACCAAGAGATGTTACATATGTATTCTAAAATCTAGCAAGGCTGAGGGTAGTTATACCGCTACTTTGAGCAGCAGACTTTAAATGTTGGTGATGTCTTGAACTACTTATTGATATCAAAAGTTTATATAATTTTTCAAAAGTATTTTCTTCAAGAGGATTTCTTAATCTCTAACACTTTAAATGTATGTAATTGGTGAATTTAGTTCCAACTGTTAATCTACTAAATGATAATTGGTTTTTTCATTATACACTGCAGTTGTTAGTTAGGACTTTTCTAGGACGGGTGCGGAATAAAGCTCCGCCTCACCAAATGGGGGGTCAAGCAACTATAGTTAGGTAAATTGTTTAATAAATGACTCTCCGACATGACTAATTCAATAAGTTCACCTAACCAAGATGAGAAGCAGAAATTTGTTGGTCCATGTTTTATATCCTGTTGATCTGGTCAGCCTTTCACTGTTTGATGCCCATACTGGTTGGTATTATCAAAAGAATATCTTCTGATATATTTATGTGAGTTTCTCCTTGTAAAATTGATGACCTTTACACGAATACATAACCATATTTCCTAATACATTTCTGTGTTATATAAAGGCAGTAATTGTTGCTTTTAACGCCTGAAAGCATAACAAGAATGCACAACTATTAACAACTATTGGTCCACGAGCAACTCTAAAAGATAAATGTCCATGTATCCATATCTCTATTTTCCTTATAACTTTTGCATTTGAATGCAAATTCAAAGGTTTCAATTGCTAAGACATGATGCATATTATCTTTTAATCTTGAGTTTGGTATCTGTGAACTGTAAGTGTCATTGATCTAACTCAATGAGTGGACTTAACTGATTAGAGTCTTGAATATCTCTATATCGTCTATCTTCTGACCTGACATGCAGCTTTCCTGAAATTTAATTCACATAAATCTGGTCCTCATCTCATTATCTTGTTGTCAACTTAAAATAAGCAACTAACTGCAAAATAACATAGTATAAACCCTGAACTTTATATGAACTATGCATTTAAATTCAAAATTGATATGTATGAACTTATGAAATATGGTTCTTAGGCCGCTGAGCCCTTAGTGTAACTGAAATGTAACTCATGTTATAATCTCTAGATTGGTATAACTTGTTCGATATTGCTGCAGGATTGATACTCAAAATTTTAGAATCTGAAATACCTAAACAATACAAAAACACAATGGCTCACAGCTGAGTAGATGGGAGAACCAGCTCCCACTGTGGTAATTTGATTTTAGCCACATAGCACACCAAGCTGAGCAGATACAACGTGTATAACAATAATCTCAACTGCAAAAGCTCTACAACTTCAGAATATCTTTAAACTAAGATAAGTATAATTGCGAAAGAAAATCTTGCATCTTTTATTTAGTTTTAAGTATAATCGTTTGTTTTTTCCTATTAAGTGATGCAGCCTCCCACGTGCATCACAAAATAGGATGAGAGACAACGACGAGGAGGACATATATTATAATGTAGAATGCGTAACAAATAACCTAAGTCAGTAATTCAGCAGATACAACATCCATGAAAATCAGGATGCCAAACAGGTACCTCATTTCACATCCTCCCTTTCTTTCAATCCCATCTTCAGATGAACTGAATTTGTTAATGTAAATTTGTTGCTTTCAGGTTCAGCGATCTCTTGAGCGAGATAGTGTGGTAATATAGTCAATTATGCTAAGAGAGAGCGGATACAAATATGTATTTTCAGTTGCAGTTATATCTGCCTAACTACAATTATGTTATAAATAGTTTATCAACCAAAGGGATATCCATGTGTGGGTAGAGATAGGAAGAGTAATGCAATAATAGGTTTCGAATACAGTTAAAACACATTAGATGTTCAGATAAATTGGTTAATCGTCTTTGCAGCTAATAACCCTCCTATATCAAGGTGAATGACGAGGCCCAAATCAGTGAAGTTGTTAAATAACATTAAATTTGAAATATAGGCGATGGTACTTGATAAGTGCATATTTTACATATTTAGAGTGTTAATTTCATACTAATATTTGTAGGTTTTTTGTGAATTATTTTATATTACGTTTGTTGTTGTTTAGTTATATTATATTAGGTGAAATCATCTAAAAGAAATCAATTGACACTTAATTGTGCTATTAAAGGAATGCTACAAGTGAAGAAAGGTCAAATACCAGGGGTAACTTATTCAAATCCAGGATTTATTGTCATCATCACGTAGAGAACAAAGAAAGGAAGCCGATGGCGAAAAATGAAGTCATTCCGACTTCGTATGAGAAAGTTATAAGCAAAACGAGAACTAAGGGCAAAATAGTCACTTCAAGGTTAACTACTATTGGCATCTCATCGTACGCTAAGGGCATACATGTTTTAAAGAAAGTGTTAAGGGCACCGATGGATTTACTTGGGGCTGTCACTTTTCAAATATTACTTAAGGCGCCTGTAATTTACTCAAGGCAGCCAGCCATCTTCTTCCTCGATTCTGAGCCGAGAAAATTAAGGTTTTCTGTGTGGTTCCTGTTTGGTGATCATGTTGGCAGGATTGATATCGAGTTAGGTATAACAGGTAGTGGCAGTGAGTTAATGGTTTGAGTGATCTAAACAGGTAGTGATGGATAATAATGTGGGAATCGATGATGATGATGGAGAAGAGAAGAATTTGATGAGCGGCTGCAATTGTAACGAGCTTGAGCCTGTGATGATCGAGACGCTGTACACCTGAAGTCAAGATGGAATATCATTTGAGGAAGTGAAGGAACTGGAGATGATGGTGTAAAACCTAAATATTTATCTTTATGTATATTCTAATAACAAAATGAATATACTATAATTAAAAGCGGAAGCAAAAGAGATCGATTATAAATACCTCCAGCCATTGCTATTTGAAAGCTTAATCCTTGAGTATGCTCTACATGATCACTTGATTAGAACTTTGGTTCCAAACCCTCCTCCTCAACTTAGATGGTGTATTTTCATATGAGAGTGAATTTGGTGACCTTAATCCTTACTTTTGCTATCATTTCCCATATACTAACTCTAGCCATCATAGAGTAGTTGGCATGATAGGATGAAGTGGGGTGGTTTTCTAAAGTGGAGAGAGTCATGGGGAGTTGCCTTGATCAATTGCAACTTCCCACTAAATTGATCACTTTATTTATTTATTTTTCCTTTGACTAATTAATAATTAAATAAATTAGTTATTGAAAAAATTGCTAACATTCTCCCACTTGATCCATTTAACGAGAGATTTCATATACGGATCATGGCGACTAATCCTCTTTAAGAGCAAGAATTAATCTTCCATGTATCACAATATACTTAGTCTTTCACCACTCATACTTAACTTAATGAGTAAACCATATGTTTACTCTAGGTCAAACTATAATGATATTTCTCAGCAAAATAACTAAAGTAAGTACGCACATAATTCCAAATGAGAAATAATCCAACTAAATGAAAGCTTCAGAAAAAACATAAAGAATGTACTACATAACAGGACCAAGTCCCATCCTTAATACATGATCCTTGAATTCTTTAATATGCATGACTTTAGTCAAGGGATCAACTGTCATCAATTCAGTGCTAATGTGTTCAATGATCACTCTTTTCTTGTACGTTCTTTTACGGCTAGATACTTTATGTCGATGTGTTTACTTCGACTTCCTCTCTAATTATCCTTAGCCATAAAACAACAACTGAATTATCACAATACATTCTTAATGGTCGGCTAATAGAGTCAACAACTCTTAGCCCAGATATGAAGCCTTTCAGCCATACACCATGTGAGGCATTCTCAAAACAAGAAACGAACTTAGCCTACTACTTCAAGACTACTTGTTCGTTTATATATAAGCATGTTATCCTTAGTACCCTTAAGGTATCTCAATAATTTCTTCGCAGCCTGGGTTACTCTGATGTCTTACTAATATTCCAACGGCATATAAATGTCGGGTCTAGTATAGACCTGAGCATATATAATGCTACCAATAGTTGAAGCATATGGAACATTTTTTCATTTGTTCCCTTTCAATGCCATTCCTGGGCATTGGTCCAAACTGAACCAATCATCTTTTACAATGGGTGCTACACTTAAGGTATATACATTGATCCATCACTTAAGGTCTCCCACTGATCTTAAGGTATATACATTGATCCATAAGTATGAATCTGTAGAATTTATGGCTTGTGAAAATAACATAAGATCATTATCGGCTCAAATATTACAATCCGAATCTCGCAGATACACTAAATAGTCACTAGAAATAGTTGACAATCAACTTGTCACTTGAAACAGTAGGTGGAAGTTGATCATTATCTTTTTCAGGAACAATTTCCTGAAATTGATCACTCCCACTAATCAAGTCATTTTCAAGAAATTTAGCATTTCTTGATTCCAAAATTCTAGTGCTATGAAGAATTCTACCATAGTACTCTCCACCTCTATCTGGTCTCACAATCTTAATGTGCTTACCACATTGTTTCTCTACTTTAACCTTCAATAATTTAAAGGCATCCAAAACTTCGTCTTTAGAACGAAACAAGTAAAGATTCATATATAGCGAATAATCATCTATGAAGGTGATAAAGTATTTCGGATTATTAGCGTTTATGTCTGGACAAAAAATGTCCATGTGTATGATCTCTAATAGGTTTGGACTTCTCCTGGCAGCAATTTTGTGTTTTTTAGTTTGCTTTCCCTTAATGCAACCAACACAAGTATCAAAATCAGTAAAGTCTAAAGTACCAAATACCCCATCATTTACCAATCTCTTAACTCTCTCATTAGAGATATGTCTCAATCTCCGGTGCCACAAAATTGAGGAGTCATCATTCATACTACATCTTTTTAACCCAATATTAACATGCATAGAACTATGAGTGATATCATTTTTGCAAATAAAGACGATAGACAAAATACCATAACCAATAACTTCAGAATTTCTGAGAATACTGAAACCAGAATCTGAAAAATTAAAGGAAATTCCTAAAGGTACAAGTCTTGAAACTGAAATCAAGTTTCTAGTGAAACTTGGTGCATAAAATGTCTTTTCTAAATGCAAAATAAAACCACCACTTAAAATTAAACTGCATGTCCCAACAACTTCCACATGTGAACTCATCTGACTGCCTGAATAGATGTAATGTTCACTTCTCGTTGGTTTCCTTAGGTTTGTCATACCCTGCAAGGTATTCGAAACATGGATTGTAATACCACAGTCAATCCACCATGTATTATGATTAATATTAACCATATTAAATTCATAAACAAACGCTAGAGAATTACCTTTGTTCTTAAGCCAAGTCTTAAACTTAATGAAGTTCTTCTTCATGTGTCCCTTCTTTTTTTACAAAAGAAACACGAAGACTCCTTCTTTATGCTTGGTTAGCTGAAAGCTTTCCCTTTTCCTTAACGTGATCCCTTTTATTCTTTGAAGAAAAAACAATAGTAAGGTTCACCTTTTCGCCATTTTTCATCCTCAATCTCCCCTCCTCTTGAACACACATGGTCATAAGTTCATTAATTGACCATTTATCCTTATGTGTGTATAAGATATCTTAAAAGGGGCAATATTGTGGAGGAAGAGTACACAAAATGAAATAATCTAGGAAAGAATCATACATGGTAACTTCCAAATCCTTAAGTTGGGCCGCACAATCCCTCATGCTCATGATATAATCACGCACATTCTTAAACCCATTGTGTCTCATGGATGACAACTTCATAACTAAGGTGCTAGCAAGAGCTTTGTCAGAACTTACAAAATGCTCATCAATGGCTTTAAGGAGATCTTTAACCTTAGTATGCTTATCGACAGAACCCCGAATACTAGTACAAATTTTGGTCTTTATGAACATAACTGAGAGACGATTAGATTGATCTCATTTTTCATAAAGATCAACTGCATCTAGAGCACTAGTCTCAGTTATGCTAGGTGGTTCGTCTTTCCGAATAGCATAGTCGATATCCATTCATCCCAATTGTAAAAGCACTATTTCTTTCCACACCTTATAGTTATCACCCTTTAATTCAGGAATGTCATAATTGACATCAGAAATATTTCCAGTTAAAATTGTTGCAAAGAAAAATATATACATACTTATAAACAAAAAATTTGAGACTTAAACTTAATCATGATTTACCAATGCAAGTCATGTATAAAAAATATGAATCTAGTGACATAAAACTTGCCTGTGGACTAAAGTCCTACTCAAATTAGATTCATAACTGCATGATGAAACTATTAAACCATGTTCATTCCTTAATTCCTGTGGGTAGATTAAGAAACATAATTCAATATTTCACCCCAATTAATCATACAAATATAATAAAATTTCCTGTGGGCATATTTCATCATATTACGTATGATTAATTACAAATTTATGTCTAGTTTCCACATGTGATTTCTTAAGAAAATTTTAAATAACTAGAGATGCTGTGGCTACTCTCTAATTACTAAAATTATTAAATCACTTGACACATTTCTTTAATCTTTGTTCATGTACAATCCTAATGGTTTTATTTATAACCATTGCACATGTCAACAAATAATAATACAACAAATACTATTAGAGCTAAACATACATATTTAAATGATTCTCTCTATGCCTGTATGTGATTGAGAACAAAATCACCATGTGAAAAATTAAAGATTGTATGTGCACTCAATGGTTTTATCACTCTAATAGTTCACTTAGACCCCATAAAATCGAAGTCATACTCGAGTTTAAAAGCATCATAAACTTATCACTGTGGGGTTTGGCCGATACCTTAATTTAGCTACAGAACATAAACATCCTTAGTTTTTAAATTAAATATATTATGCAAAACTATATTCTCTAATGTCACCCAAACATAACCTTTCAGAAATGCTCACAATGTCTCGTTTATGTTTACCAAGTCTCTGTATGTACTAATTAATGTAAACTGGCAATTTAACCGTAAATATTGTCGCCTACTTGATCAAAGACATAATCTCAGCACAAAACTGAAACTAACATTTAAAGGTAAAGAGTGACGTTACACTTACCTGATTTTTATGAAATTCAACCTGAAAACTTATAAGAACCTACACTACAACATATTAAATTTTCAGCAGGTTCTAACGGCTGGAATTTCCAGACTAAGGTATTCAATAAACCTTATTTCAACATAATTCTCTACTGACACAGTTTGGTCTAGCAGGGTTATGGGGTACTAAACGGAGTCCGATCTTCCTGAAATTTTTACAGGACAATTATAACAACAGGTATCATACGTAGTTAAATTATGAAAAACATCTAACGGTTGGATAATTTTTTTACAAGAGCTCCTCGGTACCACATGGTATCTGAATTTTCCAGAAATACAATTCTAAAAATCAATCTATTCGGAGCCTTAACAATGTCCGATTGTCTTTAAAATTTAAGAAAAGACATATGAGATACTCGACTAAGACATAATCAAAATCCATCCCTAACCAACGGTTGAAAAAATATTAACAGGCAAATTAATTTTATGAAAGATTATTGGAATCAAAACTCATCAACAAAATAATTTCATAGCAAGCAAGGCAGAGGTGATTATAGGCTCTGATACCAAATGTAAAACCTAAATATTTATCTTTATGTATATTCTAATAACAAAATGAATATACTATAATTAAAAGCGGAAGCAAAAGAGATCGATTATAAATACCTCCAGCCATTGCTATTTGAAAGCTTAATCCTTGAGTATGCTCTACATGATCACTTGATTAGAACTTTGGTTCCAAACCCTCCTCCTCAACTTAGATGGTGTATTTTCATATGAGAGTGAATTTGGTGACCTTAATCCTTATTTTTACTATCATTTCTCATATACTAACTCTAGCCATCATAGAGTAGTTGGCATGATAGGATGAAGTGGGGTGTTTTTCTAAAGTGGAGAGAGTCATGGGGAGTTGCCTTGATCAATTGCAACTTCCCACTAAATGGATCACTTTATTTATTTATTTTTCCTTTGACTAATTAATAATTAAATAAATTAGTTATTGAAAAAATTGCTAACAGATGGCTGTTAGTTTAATGGGTTCGAATGGTTCATGGTAGTAAGAGTTGGTCTGATGCTGGTAATTAAAGGGAGATGGTCGCTGTGGATTATTTGACAGTGAGTTATTGGTGCTAGCCAGCGAGGATATAAAGAATATGTTAATCGAGAAAAGGTTTAAGGCTGTGCTGAATCTGTGATGGTTGTCGTGGAGTAGTTGATGGTGGTTGCTCGACTCTGAGATAAAGAACAGATGGATGGAATTGAGTTGGTTTTGGTTAGAATGGACAAGAGTTGAGAAGACAGTGAGATCAAAGGTCTGAGTTTTGGAGACCAGGGTGAAACTGAAAGAAGATGAGTGTGTTGCGAATAGGGAATTAGAGTTTCAGCGGGATACAAAGACCTGGATTTGGACGGAGAATAATTAGGTGATAGTAGACCCAATTGGTACGCCGCTGTGAAGTTGAATCCGTGTTGCTACGGATTTTCAGTTTGTCGGTGATGAGATAAGGCTTATCTAGAGTTCGGCTCAATTTAAAACTCTAAGAAAAAGCGGTTATCAGTTTGTATAAATAGGGACCGTGAGTCCACTTCAAAATACCCTCTCACGCCTGTGTTTGTTTCTCCAAATCACATCATTAGTTAACAAGCTGCACTCATTGAAGACCACAACAACAGTAGGCCTGAATTCTTCAAGCCCACTACATAAGCTGGGTCCTTCGGTGATTCGGTTAGAGTTTTAAATTCATACTCCCTCCGTTTTTAGAAAAGTGTTACTATCACTTTTTCATTTTAGCCTAAAAATTGGTTAATTTGAAAAAGTGATAGTAACTCTTTTCCTGAAACGGATGTAGTATTTTTTTTGTATTATATGTAGCTAATTTTTATTTGACTACGAATGATTTCAATATCCCGAACGTGAAACTTTAATAGTTATTTTAACTTATTTGGAGTTTTAATTATTTATCGATTGTTTTTACTATATGATATTTTATGGGTAATTCTTAGATTGTTTGGAACGCATTCTAAATTAATCTATTAGTTATTTTATCTCTAGTAGAAGTTAGGGATATGTGTAATAGTCTCTTAGTTCTCTACACAAGTAGAAATCGCGAGACCTTGTAGAGAGATTTTGTGGAGCAATTACGAGTGAAGACAACACCAGTAAGTGAACCGAGCGTACTGAGTTTAATTCTTTGATCAAATCTAAATTCACAAACCCTAAAACGTTCGATTGAGTTACATCTTGTAAGCGAACCTCAAGGGGGGCTCAGTTGGATAGAATCCTTTGACTAAACGTACCTGTTATTCGGTGATATAAGGAGTTTTGGGGATAGCTAAGCGTGTCTGTTATTCTACGGTTGGTGATGAATGGTTCTAACGAAGATGGATGAGTATACTGATTCAGTCAATGTTTAGTAACGGCGAATGACCCCTAATCATTCTTTCCTTTTTATTATCTTTTTATTGTTAATTTTAGTTAATTAATTTAAAAACCCCCCATTTTCAGTATTTTATTCTAGTTTTGTTAATCTAAATAACCTATCAAATACACAACTCTCTGTGGGAACGATTCTTACTACCGTTATATTACTATTTATTAGGGAGAAATATTTTGATTAATTTGTTGCACTCATTACACGCATCAGTACTCACATACACCCAAGGAATCATCATTGGCTCTCTATTTCTACTATTACTCCACCTTTTAGAGCAATCCATTTTCTCCCAGTTTATTGATAATGATGCTAAATGGAACCCTAGTCTGCTACAATAACACTTTCATTATTCTCAAATTCAACAGATAGTTCAAATCCGCCTGTTCCCGAATAAACTGATACTTTGCAGTGGTCTCTAACCCGATCAGGTAACTTCGCAGTTGGCTCCACTTGTATGCACCTTATTATGCAGTCTCATAATCCTCTGCACACATCTACAGACTTCATCGAGCAATTTTGGCTCAAGTTATGGCCCATGAAACTCCCTTTTAAACTTTAACTTTTCATGTGGAAATTCTATCATAGCATCTTCAATGTGTCTTCCGTTGTTTTTAAATATTCAGTCAACCAATCTCAAGTATGTCCTATGTGTGGTACTTGTACTGAAACTTCTATGCACCTTCTTCTCTGTTGCACTTTCACGAGAGCCATATGGTTTGTTGTTTCCGAATTTCTGATGTTCCAAATTCTCTGTCAAAGTTTTACAAGCTTGGTTCTCTTCTCTGATGCATGGGCTCCCATCTTTTTCACAATCTACTAATGTACATATGGTGGTAATCATTATGTGGAATATCTGGAATTCTTGATGTTTTCTGGTCTTTCAACAAACTAAACCTGATCCTACGTATACTATGCAGTGCATTTACTATTTTGTTTTCTTTACCATATATATATTTATACCAGGTTAACCACTCTATACATACTTTAGCTCCTAACTTATCTCCTTTGAATTTGCATTAGTTTCTTCCTCCAAATGGTTGGTTATCAATAATTGTTGAGGTATCTCAAGAGTATGCATGCTTTTGTCCATTTTTGATGTTTTGTTGATCTATTAAACAACTGCAAGATGTTTATTTTGACGATGAATCGACTGAAATTGTGATCTCATCAAAAAAAAATAATTAGTTCCTCGAGATATGATCATTTGCCCCGCCTCAGAGAGTTTTCCAAATCTCTCACTAGAAGAGCATACACTTGGTACAACAATTGTGAGACTCCAAATATTTTTCTCGGGTTTAATTAAATCCATTGTCTGAATTCTGCACTTAGAGTGCATACAACTCTAATGGTCAAGTGTTTTGTATCACTTTTAGGGGCTTTCCATGGTTTAAGGGTAACCCAAATATTGGATAAGGGACACCCTATAATAATAGCAAATACCTATATTACCCTTTACTCTATAACCTAAACAAAAAACCTATTAAAACCTAAACAAAAAACTATTCTTCTTCCCGACCGTAAATCTGCTTCTCTTCAACTCTCCTTCTCCCCATTTTTTTCTCCATCAAATTCATCGTTTTCGATTAATCGTCGATTCAAAAATTTATAATCGTCAATCAAACACTATAATAAAGATGACAAATTCTACTAACCGTAAGCTATTTTTCTCCATTTTATGATTGTAATGTGTTAGAACGATTGATTTTCAAGTCCAAAAATTAGGTTTCCAGAAACATTTACGGTTGGGTTCGATTGGAATCCCAACCGTAAATATATGTTCTCAAGAACCGAACCCAACTGTAACTGGTTTCTTTTAAATTTTACGTTTGGGTTATTAAAATACCAACCGTAAATCAGAAGGAATGAGATGAAGATGATATTTTACGGTTGGGTTCGAGCCAATTAACCCAACCGATTTTCTGACATAAAAATCTCTCCCAAAATCCCCATTGTTACGGTTGGGTCCGAGTCCAAGAAACCCAACCGTAATTCTTCCTGGACGCTTTTTTGTATTTCACCGTTTTGATCATAACTCCCTCATATGATGTCCGATTGACCTCATTTTTTTTTGATTGGCTTTATCTTTCAATTCTCTACAAGATAGAAATGAAAAAATCTTCAAATCTATTCATCTAATTTTACGGTTGGGCCTGAGTGTTTAGACCCAACTGTAAATCTTCCTGGAACTTGTTCTTCAAAATCGACTTCTTTTACGGTTGGGTTTTGAAGTACTTTCCCAACCGTAAATCTTCCTGGAACTCTTGTTTCAAAGTTTTTTTTCCATCATTTGGCCTCTTCTTCTCATGCTGGAATGAACTCCTTTCCCCTTCTTAATTCTTTTTAACACTATTCCCATTGATTTCGGATGATTCTCCTACAGAAACAAATAAAATAGAAAACAAAGTAATAATTATTTTTTAAGATTAGTTACAGTTGGGTTTTAGCATAGGACCCAACCGTAAAACTGTTACGATTGATTGTTCCATGAAAATACGGTTACGGTTAAATTAGGATGAACACCTAACCGTAATTGTTAGTTACGGTTGGGCATAATGCTGAAAACTCAAACCGTAAAACTGTTACGATTTGGTTTTCCGCCATGAAATAATGGTAACGGTATGGTTAGGATGAACACTTAACCGTAAATGGCGTTTACGGTTGGGTTCGACATGAAAACCCAACCGTAAATTTCCCTGAATCACAAAAAAAACATAATTTTTTACGTAATTTCATCAAATTTGAGCCATAAAAAGACCAAGAGTTTAAGTTAGAGGTATACCTGACTACTCTGGTTGAGTGAATCAAAATCTAGGGTTTTTAAAAAAAAACCTAAAAAATTCTCTTTCATTTCTTCTACTTTTTCTTCCCACCAAACCAAAAAAAAGAAAAATTTGATTTGATTAAGTATAAGATTATTTTTAGATTAATTATTATTAGCCTAATCTATTAGCTAATTAATTTTACTAATATTAACTAATCATGGGTAGTTTAGCCATTATAAAAATATCATGGATAATGGCTTTTTGAAATTCCTATCTAATGTCTCTATTTTGTCTTCACATGAGAAGCCCTTCTATCAACTTGGCAGCCCCTATATAAGCTTTCTAAAACTAAATGTTTTACCTTGATAAAGAAATCAACCTTAGTTGAACCCCAGGGTGCCTTAATAGATTTCACACATGTTGGACACATGACATTTAGGTAATTCTGCATGTTATTAAATATAAAAGAAGAGGAAATAGAGAGAAACTCGGTTATGCATTCTTCTTCTCTTCTCCTTCCACTCTTCCTCTGTGTGTGATCGAGAGATAAAAAAATGGAAGAATTGAGTGAAAGAGATAACAAGAGAAAAGGGGTTTTTCTTCTTCGGTGATAATTTTCTTTTTCCCCTCTCCTATTCTCTTCCATTGAAAAATTTAAAGGAAATGATTGAGATCATACTTAAGAGAATTTTGTGGAAATAGCTGATTCCATGAACGGAACTAGGTTGGTATTGTGTGGATTTATTGAAAAACTCCATTTAAGTTCATGGCATGGTCCCGATGGTTGTCTACTAAGGATTAAGAGACGAAATCAAAATTAAAAAATGAAGAGGTGGTTATTGGATTGACCTAATCAAAATTAAGAGACGGTTGCGCACAACTGCATGAGGTTGTTCGTATCGTCTAAAAGGGGTTGGTTGCTGCTTGGCAGTTCATACCATCCATTCGGGGATGATTGTAACCTTGGCAGTAAGAGGTAGTTACAGTATTGGCTGTTCATACTACCTTGGGAGATGATTGCAACTTCTTCGAGGTTGTTCATATCATCTAATGAGAAATGAAGGGTGATTGTTGGATGCCAATTCATATCACCAAATGAGACTGAGAGATGGTTGTTGTCATTTAGAGGCAATTCATATCATCTGAGAAGAATGGTTGTTGTTTATGATGACAATTCATACCATTGATCTGGAAATGATTACTAACTTTCTTGAGTAGTTCATATCATTTGTAAAAGACGGTCTGTTTAGCTTGACAGAGTGTTGTGAGTTTGCCTGGACAAGAGTGGCATCCCATTATTATGGCTACCCACGGAAGACCGTCTGGGACAGTGGTTGGCATCCGACTACCCTGACATTAGAGATTGGTCCTCACAGTTGAATAATAAAAACATTTGATGGCATTGATGATCCTAAGCTACTGTGAGTTTTTCAGGACTTTAAGGGAATCCCATTACTATGGCAACCTGCGGAAGACCGTCCGGGACGGTGGCTGATACCCGACTATCCTGGCATTAGAGTTTGGTCCTCACAGTAAAACGATGGAGCTTTGACATATTCGATGACCTTTCGTATGAGTATGAGAATTATGTTTATATGCTTATAAAACAGTTTGTGAGAAATTGAAATACAATCGCTCATAAAGAAAAGTAAGCCTTTTAGCGAAAATTGGTAACATTGGTTTTTTTTAGTGGCGTATCGGAAAGTTGGAGATGGCCTAATGGACCGAAACCCGACCTATTAAAAACAAAAAATTTCCGATATGTTACAGTTGGTATCAGAGCAGTTCCGGTTCAAACGGGACTGTGCATTTGGAACTCACCAATCTTCTACTCGTACGGTTGATTACAGGTAAGCCTCTTTACTTCTCATTTTATTTTGAACTTCGGGACGAAGTTCTTTTAAGAGGTTGATGATATGAGACCCTAAATATCTTTCTCGGGTTTAATTAAATCCATTGTCTGAATTCTACACTTAGAGTACATACGACTCTAATGGTCAAGTGTTTGTATCACTTTTAGGTTGATTTAAAACTAAATGTTTTACCTTGATAAAGAAATCAGCCTTAGTTGAAACCCAGGGTGCCTTAGTAGATTTCACACATGCTGGACACTAACCTTTTAAGGGGTTGATGATATGAGACTCTAAATATTTTTCTCGGGTTTAATTAAATCCATTGTCTGAATTCTACACTTAAAATACATACGATTCTAATGGTCAAGTGTTTGTATCACTTTTAGGTTGATTTAAAACTAAATGTTTTACCTTGACAAAGAAATCAACCTTAGTTGAAACCTAGGGTGCCTTAGTAGATTTCACACATGCTGGACACATGGCATTTAGGTAATTCTGCATGTTATTAAAAATAAAAGAAGAGGAAATAGAGAGAAACTCGGTTAGGCATTCTTCTCCTCTTCTCCTTCCGCTCTTCCTCTGTGTGTGATCGAGAGATAAAAAAATAGAAGATTTGAGTGAAAGAGATAACAAGAGAAAAGGGGTTTTTCTTCTTCGGTGATAATTTTTTTTTTCCCCTCTCCTCTTCTCTTCCATTAAAAAATTTAAAGGAAATGATTGAGATCATACTTAAGAGAATTTTGTGGAAATAACTGGTTTCATGAACGGAACTAGGTTGGTACTGTGTGGATTTATTGAAAAACTCCGTTTAAGTTCATGGCATGGTCCCGATGGTTGTCTACTAAGGATTAAGAGACGAAATCAAAATTAAGAAATGAAGAGGTGGTTATTGGATTGACCTAATCTTGCTCGGCAATTGGTAATTCTTGTATTATATTATTTTTTTTTATGAGTTATAAAAATATTGATTTGGAGTGCTTGTTAATCATGTTTCCTCTGTTATCCTGTGACATTTGAACTCCATATTGATTATCTGTTTGAGCCTAAGATGGTTGTATAAATGCTTCAAAGAGATTGCTGAGTCTAAAATCTTGATTTCATTTTGGTATGATGAATATACTAGACCCATTTTTAATTGAGATAATAAAAGTTGTAGTTGATGCTTTATACATAAACTTGTGGTCTTGTACCGAACAATCAGCGGTTTGGTACTGTAACGGATTAGGTGAAATGCATCTTTTGATTTGAAATAGTAGAGAGTAAATTTGGAGTTTTCAACACATGCAATATTTTTCTGAAAAATTAGTGAATTGGGTATCTATTGCCACTACTTAATTCGTGTCAGTAAAACTTTAGGAAGAAAATCTTTCATGTCTGATTTCAGCACCTTAAACTCCAAATTTTATGTCTTTGTGTTGCTCATATATTAAGATCCGGTGGTTGGATCGTGATAAAATTTTTGGTATCTTATACTTCATTGGGTGATAAAGGTACGATAAAAATATCAAGTAGATCTGATATCTGTAGGTACCCCTAAGTATGAGCTAAATCTGACTGCATTTTGGCGGACTGAATCCTCGGTAGTTCCACTTATTTCTATGTTTCTCATTATCTGACTTTCAGATGTAGCTGAAATTTAGATATGCTGTTTCTTACAATATAACATACTTACTGTATAAAATTTATGAAGATCCGATCATTTTATGTACCTCAAAGAGTAAGCGAATCAGGACCGACTTCTGCAAGTTAATAGCACAGACAACTAACTTCTGGTGTGAATATATTCATATTGAACCGTTAGAATGTAGCCATTTCTTAGTATGTTGTAGTACCTCAAGTCCCAAGGATAATTTAGAAATTTCACCTCGATAGGATAAGATTTGCTACTGAAACATTTGAAAAATCGTGACTACATTCTGTAAACAGAAATCCTGTATAACCTTGTTTTTCTCACTATGATCTTATTGCAATAAATCTTTAATTCAGCTACCGGATCTGCATTTCATGTGGGTGGAGTTGTTTATGTGCCATATACATCTTTTAGTGGGTATTATTTCATATGTTATTAGTTGATTTAATTGATAGGATATGAACTCATATGATAAGATACGAATGACACTACTTAAATTCTAGATTGGTGTTGTTTTATAAGTAAATAGAAAATGATTACCAGAAACTTGACATTAATTTGGAGTATTTGGATGTCTCATTTATGCCTGACACTATTGGTAGGTGCATTATTTGCACTATTTGGATACTCTAATTCATTGATTTCTTGTTAGTTTTCGTATCATTATGCTTTGATTTTGTTTGTTTATGAGTTTCTTAGGAGTTTTGAAGTACATTCAACCAAAGAAGAAGAAAGGAGTTCATTCCGACATAAAAAGAAGAGGTTAAAGGATGGAAACACAACTTTGAAACAAGAGTTGCAGGAAGATTACGGTTGAGAAAGTACCCCAAAACCCAACCGTAAAAGAAGTTGATTTTGAAGGTAAATTACAGAAAGATTTACGGTTGGGTCTAGACTCTCAAACCCAACCGTAAAATTGGTTGAAAAATCATGAAGATTTTGTCACTTCCATTTTGTAGAGAATTGAAAGATGAAGGCAACCCAAAAAGAATGAGGTCAATCGGACACCGGATGAGGGGGAGATGATCAAAATAGTGAAGTACAAAAAAGTATCCAGGAGGAATTACGGTTGGGTTTCTTGGCTCGAACCCAACCGTAAACCTGGGGAAGTTTGGAGCGAATTTTTGTGACAGAGTTACGGTTGGATTTCTTGGCTCGAACCCAACCGTAAAACTGGGTGTTTTTGGGTGATAATTTTGTGCCAGAGTTACGGTTGGGTTATTGGCTCGAACCCAACCGTAAAAGGGCGAGTTTTGGCACGTGTGTGGGCTTCTAAAACATGGAAAACATGGTCCCGGAAGCATTAAAAACCTAGATTCCGTGGATACTATATAAAGAGACATCCAAGACATTAAGAAGACATCTTTTATACTTGAAGAACACAAGGAGAACGGCTTGGAGAGCAATTGATCATCACAATACCGAGGGTTTGCTTTACTTGTTTTCTTGTTTATTTTCCATGGATTTTGAGAAATCCATGATGAACTAAACCTTTCTTATTGATTAGGGATGTAGTCCTAAGTTGGAAAACATGTTTATCAATTGAATGGCTCATTCTCATATGTTCATAATCTTTTCAATATCGCTCATGTTCTACCGTTTATAACGCCTTGTATGATGGATTGCTTGTTTGTTTAAGTCGCGAATTAGATGAGCACGCATGTACATCTATAGCTAAACTAGGGTTTGAGATCCGGAATTGTCAAAAGACCCTTGTTACAAGTAGTATAACATAGTTGTTAACGGCGGGATGTTGTCATGCAATTATGTGTAGAAGCGTGACCTAGGTTAAATCCGAGTGGCTCTTGCGCCGGGTTGCTTAGAATAACCTCAACTCACAAAGACCATTGCTTTCATTGGGTTAAACTTGAGTGGCTCTTGCGCCAAGTTATTCGGTGAAAAGGATTCAAAGAGTGGCTCTTACGCCTTTGATGATAATAGGAGTTTTGCCGGAGTAAGCCTGCGATAGGATGTTTTAGGGTTATTAATATTGATAGTGCATGAATGTTGAGTATGATTTGGTTGATAACATGTTGGAAGATGGAAGATGAACTCTCTAACCAATGTTTTTTATCTCTGATATTCGTTTTAATCTTTTTGCTTTAGTATAATTTAGCTATAAACACAACCAAAACTCCCCCTGTTTACATAAGTAATCGAAAGTAATTAACAATCACCTTCCTCTCTGTGGGAACGAACTTGTTCTTATTATTATACTCTAATCTATATTAGTGAAGTAAGAACTTGAATTATTTTGGTTGGCTGACGACACGACCAACTATATAACGATTGGACCGGACCATCGAGAATGAATTGAGAAATGGTATGGGTGTGCTTATTTATAATAAGATTGCATCTGGCTTTTGTCTAACCTAAGCTTGGATTGGGTACTTCAAATGTTGACTGAAATATGGTGGTACTGGCAATGTAAAAAGATATCTTTAGTTTATGAATCAGAACTGTCGTTGTTGGCCATAATGGTAAAAAGGGTTTCATAATATTTTCAGTGTTGGTTTCTTAAAATATTTAATGCGGTGCTACAACATCCCATTCTTATAATACTGTTGGCGTTGTGATGAGTAGAGATTGTTGCTCTTACAAAAAAACAGTTCATACAATCTTATGTAAAAGACGAACTACGGTCGTGCTTGATCCCTTCGAGCAACGAAAAGGGTATGTAGGCAGCCGCTATGCGGTTCAGCACAACTGCATGAGGTTGTTCATATCGTCTAAAAGGGGTTGGTTGCTGCTTGGCATTTCATACCATCCATTCGGGGATGATTGTAACCTTGGCAGTAAGAGGTAGTTACAGTACTGGCTGTTCATACTACCTTGGGAGATGATTGCAACTTCTTCGAGGTTGTTCATATCAGGGTGATTGTTGGATGCCAATTCATATCACCAAATGAGACTGAGAGATGATTATTGCCATTTAGAGGCAATTCATATCATCTGAGAAGAATGATTGTTGTTTATGATGACAATTCATACCATTGATCTGGAAATGATTACTAACTCTCTTGAGTAGTTCATATCATTTGTAAAAGACGGTCTATTTAGCTTGATAGAGTGTTATGAGTTTGCCTGGCCAAGAGTGGCATCCCATTATTATGGCTACCCGCAGAAGACCGTTTGGGACGGTGGTTGGCATCCGACTGCCATGACATTAGAGATTGGTCCTCACAGTTTAATAATAAAAACATTTGATGGCATTGATGATCCTAAGATACTGAGAGTTTGTCAGGCCTTTAAGGGCATCCCGTTACTATGGCAACCTGCGGAAGACCGTCCGGGACGGTGGCTGATATCCGACTATCCTGGCATTAGAGTTTGGTCCTCACAGTAAAACGATAGGGCTTTGACATATTCGATGACGTTTGGTATGAGTATGAGAATTATGTTTATATGCTTATAAAAAAGTTTGTGAGAAATTGAAAGACAATCGCTCAGAAAGAAAAGTAAACTTTTTAGCGAAAATTGGTAACATTGGTTTTTTTTTTTAGTGGCGTATCGGAAAGTTATAGATGGTCTAATGGACCGAAACCCGACCCATTGAAAGAAAAAATATTCCGGTCTGTCACAACAATATTGCTAACTGGTGTGAAATAGTCAATACCTTATACATGAAATACTTCTTCGTATCTGAATAAGTCATGTTGTCAGAATTGAGAAGGATATTTCAAAGGAGCAATGAACATACCAATGATTATGTGAAGAGATTCAGAGTTCAAGCGTTAGACTGCCTTGACCCGAAAGTAACTGAATTGCCATTGGTGGAACTCTGTATCAATGACATGGTGCCAGTCTATTGCGCTCTACTAGAGAACTACGCTTTAAAACCTTCTCTAAGTTGCATGAAGCTGCCATACGATCAGCCACTACTTCACCTGCTCTGCTAGAAATGACAAGGCCCGTCAAAAACGAAGAAGCGTGTGAGAATCAGAGCAGTCAACGTCTAGCCATTAAGCCCTACAACACTCAACCATCTGTGAGTACCACGACTGAAGGAGGCAAAATGAAAGCTCCAAATTCCAGAAAAACGGACCAAGCGTGTAGCACCAACACCAGTCTCAGCTCCTGCCCCACAACAGCTCGACCATCTCGGAGAGCCAACCAAGTAGCTGCAGCTCTACCACCGGATCAAAGCCACCCTCCGTGGCAGTCATGAGAAGCCCCAGCTGCCACAAATTTTCCATTTCCAATTAAAGAAGTTATCAAACTTTTGGAACTCCGAATACAAGATGGTGCTATCAACTTCCCCATGTTCGACATTCACCAACAGAACAAGAAATAGAGGATCCCAAATATTGTCGCTTCCATAGATTCGTTAACCACCCCACACGTGATTGCAATGGCCTAAAGTGGATCTTCAAAGAAAAGATCGAATGAGGAGAATTAGATCTGGGGACTAAAGGTGTACACAGAACCCCCTCCTTATTAGGAATTTCACTATGTCTGAAGAACCTACTGATCAAGTAGTTCAGCCTCTGATGGAACGTGTATGTGAACTTCTCTACTTCTCAAAGGCGAAGTAAAAAGACATATCCACTGATCTTAATCATACTGTATCCGACAGAAAACTACCTCCACTTAATGAAGACAAAGCACATGTTGAACGCACACAAGTGGGCAAAGAAAGGGGAAAATGTGACTGGGGAATTCTCGTTGTCGCCTGCCTCAAGAATACTGAGTTTGGAAGAACCTTGATTGATGTATGCACTGCTGTCAACATTATCCCATTCAATACGCTATGAGCAATTGGAATCTCACAAAATGAAGTTGTTCATGCACCAGCAGTAATCCGCATCTCGGAGGGAAAGTCCATAAATGCTTATAGTCACATTTCTTTGAAGTACAAATAGGGTCTGCATATACTGCCGCCAAATTTCACATAATCAAGGAAGATCCAGGTTAGACATGATTTTGGGACGACCATGGCTTCATAGCAATAAGACCGCAGTCTATCAAGTGCCTTCACTAACACACTCACTTATAACAGACAACTTTGTACCTCACATGGATGCTGCGGCAGATAATCATCTTTTGTACTAGGAAGAATTTCAAAACCTAATGGCAACAAAGCAAGAGCCTGGAGATGATGCGACATCATATTTCGAAAGATACCATGCTCACGTAAAACTCACTGAGTTTATTTCATTACCACTCAACGTCCCTTACACCTCTCGTGCTTAGGGACTCGAGTTTGGTGGAAAACTCAACTCTGCTCTCACTAAGCGCTATAAATGGATAGCTTCTCCTCAATATTTTACTAGGTGGATGAACTCAACACCTCTCTAAGTCGAGCATCATGTTAGCACATTCATTACTCAGATGATGTCCAATCACGACAAAAAGTATCATGAATATTTTCCTCACATATACCTCAGAACCACCACGGGAAAGTTTCAGTACACACACAGGTGTGGAATGCTAATACTAACATAGAGATGAAGAAGAAGTTGTGTCAATGACACATATTCAGGCCAAGACATTAAATCCTAGCGCTTTTCCAATTAGAGATTTGATCATGAGAGCAACAAGGCGCAACCGTTACTCTGTCACAAAATCTGAATGGAAAGGACCATTCAAGATTGCTAATGCTACCATTGGCGGGTACCACAAATTGATTGCTACAGACGACAAGTTGGTGGAGACAATAATACAAGAAAAATGGCTTAAAGCATTTGGCGTTTTAAGACATTTTGACGCTTAGAGCATTTGGCGTTCGAGGCATTTGATGTTTGAAGCATTTAGGGATTTTTCATTTTTATTTGCAATTACAATTCCTCCAAAATGTATACGATATATATATATATACGCATTCGACAATCAAAAACTCAATTTCAATTCAAAAAACTATTAGTTTAAAGTTTCTCATAATCCATTTGCCAATCATTTACTCATTCAAACCCAAAAATCAAATTAAACAAAAATCTTTTATCTCATCAACAAACAATTCAGTGTCCAACCATTTACGAAGTACAAAGAAGACGTCCATCTCACGATTTTTGATAACTCGAACACTCAACGCCGGTGCCAGTTTCGACTCGACTTTTATCCAAGTTCTTGCTTCAGCCCCACCGCGTTAGAAACAACCAACAGTGCAAATACAGAAAACTTTGATATCTTTCATGTTTTATATGAGAGGATAAGGCTGCTAGAAGCATGATATCTCTGTTAAATCATATCATATGTGTTCTAGTAATGGAGTCCAAGTGAGAAACACTTTGGGAATTATTAATGGCATGAATATTTATTATAAAGCATTCAAGACACAAGCAAATGGTCTAAATACATAAAAAAGGGTTTTTGCACCAAGCTCGTCAGGCGCAATTATGGACTTCCTTGTACGAATTCGCAATCTGGGAGCAACTGGTGATGTATGGATGTCCTCTATAACATATTAAAAAATCACATCAATCGGATGAACGAGCTAAGAGATGTGATCGAAGTAGTGAACCATCTCACAGTTGAAAAGTTCTTGAATTCTTCCTGACTTTTTACTGTTTCGTATTTTTGAAGCCTTGAATGAACTCAAAACTCAAATCCTTTGGAAGAGGGGATAGACGTACTTTTGGGCATCAAAAATTTAGGATAAATCATCGAAAACAGATATCATATGAATATTTTACGGCTTTTTCAATGAAGACCCTCAATCTGAATTTTTCTGACGACGAATGATAACAAAATTCTTCATTCAATCACATAAATTTTCATTCCCTCCACTACTAAGGAACAAGTTTATGTTATTATGAAGATATTACAATATTATCACTCATTTGGGTGCTCCCAAACCATTGTGGGAAGTTAAAATTGTTATTATTGCGATTGGAGTCATTATCCTCTTTACTTGACTCGGAATCAGGTCAACTCTCATCCTCGTCTTCTAAAGATACTTGAGGTCCATCATTACTTAGATTATTAGTGGGAGTCTCTTCCTAGAAACAACAACAACAATGCATATTCGTATTCCGTTCAAGATTGTCATAAACTAGCCAAACGATGCTCTTTCAACCTTACTAGTTCTACTTCACCAATCATTTCTCTTTAGACGATCACTCGACATCAGTATCAACTCAAGCTGACTACGGAGCTTCTGGTAAAAACCTAACGACCAGGTTAAATTGTTCAATTTGCTTTTATTTAATAAAATCGCCTCTACCCGGCAGTAGAAGCGTAGGGAAATAATAGAATTTTATATGTTACTGACCCGACATCAGAAGCATAAAATTAATATTTTATATTTTACAAGAGAATTAAAATATAAAGTTTTTTCTACATGCATATCACACTGAACCTGTAGCCACTCTGCGAATGTATAAATAAATATATAATAATTAGAGTCACACAGATGAACTTTCAATATTTTATGTGAATATATTTAATTAGTACTGTATGACTCAGTGCCCATTCTTGTATTGAATCTACAATAATTGGACAACTCCTACATGGATTGCCTACTAGTATAGAGCGACTTTGTCCTCATAATGACATGGGTGCTTGATGTGATTCCTCCCAGATGTTCTCTGACTGTATAAAATATTCAGAACATACTTTTGTGTCATTATCTTCCTTGACGTTGTTCTTGAATAACAAAGCCCCTAGATAGATCGTCTACTAGTATAAAGCAAATTGAAACCTATCTCCTAGATGGATTTTTCACTAGTATAGAACAACTCGAACTTGTTCTAGGTGTAATGGTTCCACAACTGAATCCCTTGAACACGCTCCATAAACACATATCAATCTTAAGACTCATATTGAGTAATATTGATTTATTACTGTATTCACAGTATCTATATAGGCCTTCAATACTTGAAGTCTATTTATCAATAGTGCAACAATGAACTCATCCATGATCACTCTCAGTTGAGTTGCATGAACCTACTATTTTTTTATATTTATTAGGTCTCCTATTGAGCAATACTGAACTTGTCTCAAGTCGCAGAACTTCCACGGCTGAATTCCTTGCACTTGTTCTGTATATGTATCAATGCTTAGATTCTAATCATCTTAGTTTTATGTGACACTACTGCATCAACATTCATCTTCGTGTTCGGCGGCACCACTGTCTCAATACTCATCTTCGTGTTCGGTGTCACCACTGCCTCAACACTTATCTTAGTGTTCTGCAACACTCATCTTCGTGTTCGGCGGCACCACTTCCTCAACACCCATCTTAATGTTTTGGCAGTAGCATTGCCTCAATACTATCTACAACCAACTAATGTTTTAAAGGCCTTCCTGTTGTTGTTACGATAGAAGAAGAATGCTCCAAGTGCCTACGAGTACAATTACAGAAAGAGCGAAACTTGCTTAAATAAAATAATAATAAACAAATATTATTCTAGCTGGGTTTAGTATGAAGTGGATTTGGTCCAACTGCCATGCTAATCTTACGTAGACATACCTACCAATTCTTACTCCTCAAGCGAAGCTCTCTATGCCAACTCCACCTCACAGGTCTCTCATCATCAAACGATTGCTCGACACTGCAAAGTATCAACTCAAGTCAATTACATAATTTCTGGAACGGTCCATCCGACTAAAATTAATTATCAATTTTGCTTCTATTCTGAAAAATCACCATCCAGTGCTTACTGTGGAAAATTATTGTACCACACTAAGCAGAGGACTTAATGCAGATGGTGTATTTTTGACAAAGGATAAAATAGTATCGCCTCTGCCCAGCAGTAGAAGCATAGAAATAATAGAATTTTGTATATGCTACTGACCCGACATCAAAAGCATAAAATTCATATTTATATTCCCCAAGAGAATTAAAATATCAAATGCTCGCTTTAGGAATCTCACACTGATCATGTACCCTCTCTGAAAATACACATATGATATTAGAGGCTCACCCGGCTGAGCTTTCAATTCAGTGCATACTTTTTTATAATGATTGGACATCTCCTAGATGGATTAATCAGTAGTATAGAGCAATATTCTCCTTAAAATATCACTAGTTTTGATTGCAACTTCTTTCCAGATGATATCTGACTATACAAAATAAACATCCAGAACACATCTTTGTTCTCGAGTGGATACCAGCACTCCTAGATAGATTGCCTACTAATATAGAATAACTTGATTACCCTCCACATTCCCTGGTTGAATTTCTAGAGTGACCTTATGTCAATATTCAAACCTTAATTGAATAATATTGATTTATCACAAAGTATGACAAGTCGCGCGCGAATGCACTAAGTCAAAACATCATATTTTCATGTAATTCGTAAGTCGTCATCGCGCCAAATGCAAACCTAAATCTCCAATTAACCAATACCTAATATGATCAATCTTGAATAACACATCTCCAATATTGGTCGCACGAAAAATTCCAATATTGGTCGAAATACAATGAAACCCCAACATTGGTCAACACCAAGTTTCTGACGTATCATCATAGTCACCTTGTAAAAATGTAGCAATTGGCCAAAATGTTCTAAACAACATATGTTCTCCTATATGTCTACTATGACATACTAAAAAGGAATCCCATTCCGAGAAACGGTCTAGGAGATATAACCTAAACCCTAGATGAACTACAAGCTGAAAAACTGTCAGAATTTCATTTAAAATTCCTGGGATGCTGTTTTCTCTGTTTGACAACTAAAATAATATGTAAACCTAAATCCTTTTACGTTGAGATGTATCCAGCGATTTTTCAATTCCGAATTGGGGTAGATCATCAAAAACACACATCGTATGAAGAGTCTACAACATTTTTACTAAAGGGCATCATGTATGAATTTTTCGGACATAAGGGCTAACACCCATGGGTACAAACAACAATAACGGTCTTCGAAGTAATAGAGTTTAAGATAAAATAAGATGAATGACTTAAAAATAATAATAAAAAATAGAGAGTTGTGGGACCAGTTCCAACCGCCGGTCACCCTTGGCCGGTCCATACTCTTACATTTTTTTAGGTTTATTTATTTTATCCTAGGGTTTCCTCTTTCTATTAAAACTTTTTTCCTCTTTCTACCAAATTTAAAAATTTCAAATAGCTTCAAAGACCAAAATGGCTACGGACAACAATATAGAACGGCCCCGCAACTATCAAATTTATTAAATATTATTATTTTAATATTTCCAAAATTTTGATCTTCATATCAATTGGTCTTCACACCAAAATTTTATCTCCTAAATTTTATCAAAATATTGTTAAAGAGACGACATGGTACACGAAGCATGGTCCCGCAACCACCAAAATCATGTTCTACTAAATTTTTGCGTCATAGCCCATGCCCGGTCACACCATTGGTCGGTTATCCACCTTGGTCGGTCCTTCATTCTCTCTTGGAATTTCCCTCTTCTCTAGTCGGTCTCTCTACTAATCCCTCATATGCCATTTGGTTCATCTGCCATTTGGTCCATCTGCTATTTGGTTCATATGCCATATTAGGGTTTTATTAATCAATTATGGAAAATAATTTAATTGGTCCCACTACCAGTAATTAAAATAACCTCAATTTATCTTACTCTAACAAAACTAAATATTTTACAATTGCTAATACTAGCACTCATACGAGTTGGTACTCACATAAATTGATACCCATACGACTTGATAATCAGACGACTTGATAATCATACGACTTGATACTCATACGAATTCGCTTGACATATCAAACATCGTGAAATATTGTTAGTACCTAAAAATTGATTCTAAGCAAAACAATGTAATGTTGAAGTACTTTCAAAATAGTACATGGCAAGCCTAAACCACGATAGTAGCCGTTCCGCCCTGCTTTGGTCACAAGGAGAGAAAATGGGTTGATCTTAGGAGAGGGAAGCAAAAAAAGTTAAAGGAAATAAATATGATGAATTGTGTGTGGAAGTGTTGAACTATTGGAGAAAATAACAGAGCTTATGAGAATGGTAAGCTTGTTGTCCCTTTCTGAAATGGGCTAAATAGCCTATTTATAGTGATTAGTAACACACCTTTTCCTTGTAAACTAGAGGGGGGTAGTGGGGAGATGGAGTGATGAAGATTATGGGGGAATGGTGTAACCGTCCACTTTGTCTTGGGAAGTTTCTGGAAACTTATGGATCATTACTCCATCACCTCTTCAACCACTTCAACTGTCACCATTACTTTGTAATTTCCTTGTCATGGGGTGTTGCCACGCCACATGTTGTTGTAACCACCAGACCAAAACCCCATGAAGAATCCCCCCATGTAATTGTTTTGATTTCTCGTAGAGTTAGTGGAGTCATAGACTCTGAGTTTTTTTGTAACAAAATGTTTGTGCTAGCTATAATGATGTATATGAGTGTTACAAGCTTGACCGTGGTGTTTCTAGTACCCATCGATGTCATGGTAGTAGCCTAGATGATGGTGCGAGCATGATGCTAGGGTGAAGAGACGCGCAAAGGAGAAAAAAGGGGAAGGCTTGCGCTGCTAGCAAGGTTAGCATTGAGACTTAGCACTTAGCATAACTAGCGTTAGCATAGGCGCATCGTTGTTGCCAGGGCTACCGCTACCACTGCTAGGGCCTTTTTGGCGCGTGCTTTGTTAGCTTTGTTGGCTTTTGGATTTTTTATGGCCTTTTGGCATATGTATGTGATGCTCACTGGTGTTGGGGATGTGTTTAGGGTTTTCTAAGGCTGGCACTTGCTAGTGCCATGGTTATTTCCGATGTACCATTAACATTAACATTTGTTAATGTCGTATCCATAACTATGGCCTATTTAGAGTTTCTCAGTCGCATGAGATTTTAATGTTAGCATTATGCTTAACTTTTATGCAGTGCATACAGAACATATTAAAGAGATTCAGTCGTGGAAGTTTGCAACTTGAGATAATGCTTGATGCGACTCTACAATTAGATGGAATGCATCTAAATTTACGTTTTCATTCGGATATGATATGTGATTCATTCTGAATGTTTATAATTTATATAATCAACGTATTCTGATCGATACAAATAATTTACATGGATGCACATGACATAACAAGGGTTTAGTTGGGTAAATCCGTGAGATTTTTACCGGCGCATATATATGCAAAAGAGCTACAAGGCTAATTTAGCCACAACTGCGTATGTCTTCGCATTTCTCTTGCGGAATGTAAGATAGATGTACATATCCATAATTTTGATGTTGGGTCATAAATTTGTTTATTATATTTTGGCAGACAAGCAAGGTAACTTTTACAATTCATGCCCTTGTCAAAATCCCACCATCTGCAAATGTACAATTATATATGTCTTTGATCGATTCAGCAATCTCATCAGACTTATGCTTACTAATCCAACAAGATCATATAAGTATCATTGTTGCCTCAGCTGACACAATGATATGCTACAACCACCAATATCAATATCAAGATCAATCAGACTCTCTACATCTATGATCTATTAGGCATCACTGCTTGTTTTAGCATACACCTTATGTTTCATCCATCAATGAGTCAACATGCTAGACTCATCAATATGCTAAGACCTAACAGTCTAGATAAGCCAACAAATGATCAAATAGTGTGCGTCTATAAAATAGACTCAACCATGCTCAACACATCAATTATGTCACATGGGAGGATATTCACTAGGGTGTTGGTCTGGCGGCCTACAACACGTGTGGTGTAACAATACACCCACGATGAGAAAGCATAAAAGTCGTGTCGGCAGTTGAAGCAATGGATGAAATAGTGGTTGTACAACTGCCAAGTCCCACCAGCATGACAAAATTGATTTTCAGCACGATTTCCGCTTCTTTACTCTTCCACTTCTCTGCAACTGTCACCACTTAGGATATCAATGTGTTAACTTCCACTAATATAAATAGTTTCTTTAACCAATCGACACAAAAAAAGACAAAATTTTTATCTCATAAAAACTTGAACGATCACAGAGTTATCATCTTGGAGTTTCTCTGAAAACTCAGATGATACGGACATAATTCATACATATTTACCGTTTAATTTATATTTACTGGTGTTTTAATTTGTACTAATAATATATTTTTATTGTTTTATTAGGTGGTAAACATAAAATCCGAAATTACAAGAAAATATGGCTAAACGGACTATAATTGTTTATATGCATAGAAAATAAATGGTTAAGAATGGAGCTCGTGTTGGACCAGGCCATACTACGTAAATATGATGCTACTGTTAGCATTTTCTTGTGAGGAAATGTTGGACGTTGAGAAGGGGAAGACCTAGTGCGTCAGGTGGTACAAGAGGGGCTAGTTTGCTCGGTCTTGAATGTGACAAGATAGACTAATGATGCAAGTTTCATCACGTGAATTAAGAGTATCAAAGCGTAGAAAGAAATGAAGCAGGTGAATGAGTTTCAGTTGTTTTCGGTGGAGCCAAGGATTGATCAGGAAGGATGGCTAGTGAAGTACAACATGCTGTACGTGAAAGACAAAGTCAGTTGTATGATGGCTTGAGAAGGCGTTGGGACAAGAGTAGCTAGTGAGGACCACGTAATTGAAAGAAAGAGGAAGTATGGTTTGTTGGAGGCGTGAATAAGGAGTAGGCTTTGGGGTGATTAGACCTAGCCTAGAGAGCAGAGAGAGACAACACGTTCAAGGTTTTCCTTTTGGAGTTCGTCTGTTTTGGTGAAGGCTATGAAGCTTGGATAGTTGTTCACGTGAATTAGAAGAAGTGTAGGCATCAGTGATGTGAAGAGAGTCATGGTGCTGTTGACTTAAGAAGAAGTAGTGATTATGACTTTTGGAAGGCTACCGTGACTAGGCTAGTGGGAGGTTGTTGGCTGTACGGTTGAAACTTGAAAGAAGTACTGTTTGGTGAGAATAGCCTAGGGTCAAGAGAAGGTTATGAAAGAGAAGAAAGACCTAGTCTAACCTAGAGGAAGGAGGTGGCTGTAGGGCTTCTATTCTTTTTGGATTTTGTTGAATCATTAAAAACCCTAGGTATAAAAAGGGGAGAGACTAGGTTTTCAAGGGGAGACGGAGTTTTTGGGGGCGGCGTACAAGAGCTTTTCTGGGGATAGTTTTCTGTACAGTTTTGGGAGGCGCGAAGGAGGTCTGTACAGGCAAGAACGTTGGAGAGCGGCGTGGAGACGGATTCAACTACAGTGATGTACCGACTATCAGTTTAATCTTCTTCCTACTTTTCTTAATTATTTTTATGGGTTTTGAAAAACCCATCTCCATGTTCTAATTAATTTGTAACTAGGGTTTAAGGTTGAAACCACTTACAGTTTTAGATCAATTAAATAAAATATTTGATACAGACCATTATGATTTGAATAGATTAATTCCATGATTTTGATTTATTGAATTTCATTAAACAATTGTGACGTCTTTTGATGGTACATGCTTGGCCTAGGTTTTTGATGTTCCATGCTTCTGGTATACAGTTGTTATTTTGAAAATCTAATTGTTGCAAATATATTTGTCTACTTATTTGATATTTCATGCTTGGGTTAAATCCTTTGATGGGGTATGTTTAAAATAGCCATGTATTATTTGTGGACCTATTATTAGTTTCATACAATTTTCTCGCTAACGCAATTTTATGGTGTATGCTTGAGACTAGGGCTTTTTGATGCACCATGTTTAGGGCGTCCCAGTGATATTTGCGACTCTAAACATTCATGAGTTATGTTTCACTTCATTAATTAAATAGATATAGTGGTGGATACTGAAAACCCTGATTACCGACTCTCTCTGCTTAATTATTTTATTAGTTTAGTTTGTTTTATTATTTTATCTATAAACCTAAAAAACCCAAAAATATTGTTTCTGGTTAGCTGATTAGAGATATTAATTGCAGTGTTTCCCCGCTCTCTGTAGGTTCGACCCGTACTTGCCATTGTCTACCAGTTAGACGCCGTGCGATTGCGGTTATTACATAGGGTAGTATAAAATCCCATCAATTTTTGGCGCCGCTGCCGGGGAGCGGTTGTGGAATATTGTAATTAGTATTTTTGATTTTCTAATCGTAGTTTAGGTTTTATTTTTATTTTGTATATATTTTTGATCAATGTGTTAACTTCCACTAATATAAATAGGTTCTTTAACCAATCGACAAAAAAAGAAAAAAAAAAGACAAAAGTTTATCTCATAAGAACTTGAACGATCACAGAGCTATCATCTTGGAGTTTCTTTGAAAACTCAGACTTCTGATTTTTGTCCTCACAACAGTTCAAAACATCTTACCATCACTGCCATTCAATTCAATTGATCTCAATATCTTATCTGCTTCCCTCCCTACAGATCATCCATTCTCCTTCCTTTGTGACCGAAACGAAATTGGAACGATCATTTCTTAATTTAGGCCAATTTTGTACAGACTGATCTCTTGAATCTTAGAAGTACTTATACAGTACAAATGCTTGGTGTTTAAGCGATTTGGTCCGAATGACATCATCCTGATCCATAATTTGATACGACTAACATCAGTCTTCTTTATCATTCCCCCTTTTACCCTTAAATCGTTTTTACCCACGAACAAGCATCTTCTCGAATAAGATTAACAATTCGGATAATATGTTTGTGGCACTATAACTATGACCAACCGAAACAATAGCTCCCTTCTTTTCGATCCCCGAGTTTATAGTTCTTCCTTCCATATTATTCATTACACCTGCAAGATTCAAATTAAATTAGATTGTATCACGACAAAGCATAAACAAATAAAAATTAAGATTCATTTATATCAATGGAAGAACCTATACGAAAAAACAAATCTAGGACATCCAAATTAACTAAATATTTGTAAAAAGAAAATTTAGTTCTTTGAAAATGCATAAATAGGAAAATATCTCTCATAAAATTAGAGAAATATTTGGTTGTTTATGTGCATACTTAAAATATTTAAATTAGAATTTTACTACAAAAAATCTAAATATATTTATGCATGGATGTTTGAATGATTTTAAAAATGACATATTAATGTATAGGTATATAGGAATATATCTATCACCAATATAAGGAATTCTTAATTAAATTATTTTTATAAACACTTGAAATACTAATACTGGAGTTTTACCAAAAATCAAATTTGAATATATATATATACCACGTATACTTGAATTATTTAAATATATAATATTATTGTAGTTTAAAAATAATTTTTTTAATATATTTTTTAATGGAACAAAAATATTGGCCATCTAAACAAACCCAAAAATTCAACGAATGTAAGATTTTAAAAAGTTGTGTAAATACGGTGTAGGAATGAAAACTCAATCCTCGACCATAAATGTAGATTCATAAAAATTAAACGGACACGATCTAACGTAATAAATGATCTAAAGTTTCAACCACCCAATGTGTGCTACATTTTTACGTGGAGACAAAGATGGAATAAATTTTATAATAATTCAACAAACACAAAATATAGAAAAGATAAATAGTTTCTAAGCCAGTCAGAAGCAGCGATTTCATTGAACGCTCAACGAGAAAAAAGGTAAACACAACTCTTAACATGGAATGAAAGATAGTGTTTAGAGTGTTGATCGGAGATACTTTTAAAGGAACAACATAATAAATAAATATTTTTTTAACATATCACAAAAATAATAATATGCATAAACCACCTTTTCATATCTCTTCAAATAATAGGGCCCAAAATGCCCCCTGCAATTATTACATGTTTTTTTGGGGCCGTATGTTTAAAATAATCGACAAAGAAGGCAGTGAATACATACAACCCTCACCTGGGTTATATACAACTAAAATTCTTTTTTTTTTAATAAGTAAATATAATCTAAAATAAATCAAAATTTAAATCTATATATAACCATAATAATCATAAAATCTTAGATTTTATTTAATTGGTATTTTTTTATCTCCCTAAATCAACAAACCCTAGTTATAATTGGTACTCCACGAGCGATCCAATTTTTTTTTCTAAAATGATAATGCAGTAGTTAGACTCCTCAACATCTCACATGTTCTTAGATGAGAATCCCAAAACGGGGAAATAAACAACTTCACTAGTAAGTTAAGAATCTAATATTAAGAACTTATGAATCCTCAGATTCAGGGAAACAAACAACTTCATTAGTAAATTAAGATTAAGAGCTTCACTTTGCGTTTTAAATAGAACAGGTTTGGGCCCAAAATTTGTTTAAAGTTTCAATCATTATATATGGAGGAAAAAAGTGACAGGGAGGTAGTCAAATGAGAATTTGAAGAATTTTTAGAGAGTTTTCAAATCTATTGTTAGCTAATAGAGATTCTAAGGGAGTCTCATAATCTCCTTTGTTAGTGGATACATTTTTTTTAAGTCTTTTCAACTCTCTAAAACTCCATGTTATTAGATTGAGATTTCTTAATAGTCACTCAAACACCCTTGTTACTAAGTTTATATTTATAAGTCATGGATTTATAGATTCTAGAGACTTTGGAGAACTTTTGTGAAAAAATAGGTATGAAAAAAATCTCTCATAAATAAGTGAGATTTTTGGAGACTTTGAAATTTGGGTTATTTTCTCATAAGCATCAACTTCATATACAAATCTTCTTTTTTATTTATTTTACAATAGTCTAGCATTCAGACTCTATTTGTTTTACATTCACTGTACACTCATTCTCTTTCATTTGTGTAGCGTGGTATTACTCTGGTTTTTTTTGAAACATAAACTTAAAGTTTTATTAACTTAAAAGGAGATTACATGTGGGTAAGTAATATCCATAGAGTCATTTGGTACAATTTGGTTAAGAAAATTTGGGATTGTCTGATCCCATATTCTTGTTGACAGGTTCCCTTCCTGACTGTCATCAACCGCGTGGTTAGCGAGTCCATCAGCTTCTTGATTGTCTTCTCTGTAATTATGTAGTATTACTCTGTTATGGACAAAAGAAGAAAATATTGATAAAAAAAAAAAACGAAAAAAAAGCGAAAAAAAATAACAGTAGAAAACACAGAAGGTGTGACACATATGCTAACTAAAAGTTTTTGACAATCGACACGTATTTTACAATTTATTCATCGTACCTTTGTTAACATTGTAACTTGCATAATAAAAAAGTTGATAGATATTTTGAATTTTTGATTAGATAATATATATTCTTTTGTCTTTACAAATCACAAAAACTCTCTAAAAAACTACTAAAGATTCTCTGTAATATTCTCATAAAATCACTAAAATCTCTAGATTTCCAGAGAATCTCCAGGAGTCGCTCAAATAAAAATCTATAAAAGTCTATAAATTTCACATTTGACTACGTCCCTGTAAAAATTAGTGGTTTTCCTATTACCATTTAGTTGACGGCATTCTTCAAAAAAAATCTAGGAGGATCGTACCGACTATCTCAACATCTCACCGTTTTGGTGCAGGAAGAGAAGCTATGAGATAAGTAAATTTTTTAATTAATTTTAAAAATTAGAAATTTTTGATTTAGTATATGGGTTAGTAAAAATTTATATTTGGGGTGGAATAAACAGTATCACTGTCTTGTGTTGTATATGCAAAAATTGTAAACAACATCAAGGTTGTATTTAGCTAATTACATAAATTAGGAAGTTACATTTAGTCAATGTTGTATTCTATGTTTCATGGACACAAACACGTGATATAGTTACGATACGATACCGTTACCAGGACTCATCAAATCTTAAAAAAGCAAGTTACGGGGATACGTTATATATGTGTTATACACACCATTAATATGAGATCTATAATAATCTACTCAACAAAATGATTGGTTTTATTTTTAAATATTTGAATACTAATTAAATAAAATTAATAATATTAAATAATAAGAATTCTTTCACGAATAATTTTTGAAATTGACTAAAAGAAGAATAAATTAACATCATATTTAATTAATTTATTTTTTTAAAACAATATGAATTATTTATATCGGGTCCGAAAATATTTAATAAGTGCCCACAAAATATCTAATATCAACTTTTATGGGACATATGATATGGTATGTTCATCATGTGTTAGAAAAATATCAGACATATATCGTGTCCAACACGGTTACAATATCTTTCTCGGAATATCCGTGCAATCTAGATCGTATAGTTTAACCAAACTGAATCTTATATTTGGTGAGTGCCATAACCAAAACCCTACTTTTAGAATATTGGAGAAAAGGAATCATGGCGTGGAAAATAAATCCTTGATAGTTAAAAACGAAAAACTAGTGATATTTCCTTATGTATGTGAAGGAGAAAAAACAAACGGAAAATCTTGATCGTCAGGTTAAAGTTATCATACAAGATTCAACCACGTGTGAAGTTCTTTCTTTTAGCGCAAGAAACGACGCGTAGTGGCAAGACTAAAAAACGCCGACTTAACGAGGACGTTAACAAACGGCGTCAAAACATCTTCTCAGTAATCCTCGTTTTCGTGTGTTAGGAGAGAGAAACAGAGAAGAAGTTTGTGTCGATCTGTAAGATTTTTTTAAGAGAAAAAACTTAAAACCTAATCTATCATTCTTCTTCTTCTTCGAATTTTCTTCATGAAATTTGTGATCCAAACCCTAAGTTTCACGCTTTAACGATCAATATCATTAACAGGTAATTTAGTGGACCTTTTCTCTCTTCTCCTTAGGATTTCATAGGTTTTCGCTTTCAAGTTTTATTAGGGTTTTGGTTTTTCTTAGTGTTATCAATGTGATCTAGTGATTTTTTGTGATATCTATCTGATAAGACTCTATTCTTATTGTTAGATCTGGTTTTCATTCCTTTATTATTAGGTCGGTTGTTTATGAGATTTTTTTGTCTTCTGATTTTGAAAACAAAATTGATTAATTGAGTTGTGAGGAGCAGGAGGTGTGGAGACTTTTTTTGGTTCTTCGAAAATCGATTTCACTACCCCAAAATTCTCTTTGATCTACACTGTAACGGTCAACCACATGAGTAGGGTTTCTGTATAGTTTTTAAAAGAATTCATATATTTTATGCTGTTGAAGATTAATGGTGTTTTGATCGTGTTTTTTTTTTGACATGTTTTAGTTTATATTTGTTCTGCATAAGGTGTGAATTATTTTGAAGAATTTACAATTTGTTTGTTCTTTTATTTGTGGACTGAGAAAGAGAAAATTTGTTTGGGTTGTCTGTTTTCTTGAGGTCAGGGAAGGAGAAATAATACTTGTACAATATGAACCCTAGCAGTACTAGCAGCAGAATAATGGTATGTATTCTGGTTGCAGTTCGTGTCAAAGATGCGCTTGAGATGGTGTATAACAGTGCTGTCCTCTTTTTTTTTTTTTTGATTTCCAATGAGTATGTGCATCTTTAGAATTATTGTGCTCTATATGCGTTGATTGCTTTTATGTGGGAGGTGGTGCTGTTCTGTGATATATTAAAACTAAAGTATCCGAGGAGGGTACTGGTAACAGACCCTATCTTTAACCAACATAACTAGTAACATTTAAGAGGAAGTTTGAGGAGGGTTCAAAATTGTTCCTGGCATAACCAGTATCTTAATCAGATGTGATCTTCTGCCACTAGAATGTTATAAGCATCATACATGATTTTGCTAGCTTAAAGATTTAGATGCTTTTTCATCTTCTGACCCAATGGCTGAGCCAATTGGTAAATTGTATTTTCTTATGGTATAATTTGGTGATTGGCTTAGGAAAATACCAACTTTGTGGAGAATGCCTTTTCTCTTGTACCCGGAGGCTTATCAAATCTCAGTTCTTTCAATTATTTAATCAACCATGAGGCTGATACTTTAATTAGTTAATCAACCATGAGGCTTGTTAAAGATTCCATGGATTTCTCTTATGCTAAGATATCTTATTCAATACACTGAAACGGTTTTGCGAATGAGCGCATGATTGTATCCAAGTTTATAATTTTACTGTTTGCTTTATCTGTTTTGTTTTATACTTAGTTAGCTATTGTAGTGTCTTTGTCGATACAAGAAAAAATGTATAAATATTGGCTACTAAATTTTTTCAGGACAACATGCACATTAGCTTCCTTGGCATGGTTTTGTTTGGGTTTTTTTAGAGTAGGAGTTGTATAGTAGGGTAGTTTTTGGACTTTTGGAGTAGATCTGTGCATAGGAATTACTACAGTAAAGAAAAATGGACGTGAGGAGCGCAAAGGTATTGGGTAATGAACAAACTATAGTGGTTGATTTAAAGCGGAAGCGTGCAGCTCAATGTGCAGCACAATTTACTGGAGCTGCTCGAACGGCTGCACGGCAGTTTCCTGCTCTCTCGCCTCCCAAGAGGCTTCGTAAGCTGATGAGATCTAGTGGATGCAAAAACAGCTGTGGATCCCATTTTAAGAAATCATTGCTGAAGAACTATTCAAATTTTATGAAGAGTGGATTGCCTCAGCGTTTGATGTATTACAATGGTGACTGGGCTGATTTTCCTGAAGGTTTTGTTGGATTGGTGAAAGAAGATTTCCGGGTCAAGAAGGCGGCTGTAGAAGTGGAGTTCAAGGGTCAACGTTCTGTTTTGGACTTCCTTCACATGGTTCAAATTGATTTGAAGACGGGTTTACAGAATCCGATTGCATGGATTGATGAGGAGGGCAGTTGTTTCTTTCCTGAATTATATACTGATGCCAACGAGTTACATGATTGTGCTCAGGATGCTAATGAAAAAGATGGAACATATTTTTATTCAGAGCCAAATGGGATGCGTGAAATAAAATTGCAACTGGAGATTGAACTGACTGGAGTTGATAGCTCGAAGATGGTAGACTGCATTGAAGAATCTAATACTTATGCGAAGAGGCTTAAAGTTGATGGAAAACCTGTCAGCAAACGTTATGAGATGGAACAAGCTGATAACATTGCTGATTTGAAGGAGGCAACTGGTGAAAATAAGTTGCCTGATGCAACATCTAACTGGCAAAATGCTTCTCTAGAGTCTATGCAGGGGCAGTTGTCCTTGGATTCTGTGCAGCACATGTTCCTTGAGGGTATGGGTTCATCCTTCTGTGCACAAAACATACTTGAGATACGTCGTGGTTCAAGTATCTCTGCATTAGCTAGGTTGGAGCTTTTTCATAAGCAGATAGAGATCACTAGGAAATATCGGGGCAATGCAAATGTTAGATTTGCTTGGCTTGCTTCTTCCAAGGAAGCATCATCCCGGATACTCACTCATGGTCTAGGGATGGATGGACTGGTTGGGATGGGGGGACTGGCTAAGACTAAGCCTACATATGGCTTTGGTGTTAATCTTTTTGCAGATGTCAGGTGCGTTTCTTGTTACTGCTAAATCTTTTTGCTTGCTGTGGTCTTTAGATTTGTTTTAATGTTTTTACTGTCATCACTTCATTGGTCCCATGTGGGAGGGAAGCTGCTAATGTGCATATGGCTTATATTTACTCTTTGCGTCCTTGCATATTTATTCTCTAGAATGTGAGATCTTAATGAGACTCTGTTGTGTCTAATATTTTGGTACGAAACCGCTATTACAGCACTGTTGAGTTGTCAGCTCCAAGATATTACCATGTTCCATGCTCTGTCTTAAGTTTTGCTCTTATATATATATATGCTATACATCTTGAGATTTTTTCTTCTCATTTCTTTTTGTTGTTTTTACAGTTCAAGTTATGATGATGTTGACGAAAATGGTGTACAGTATATGTTGTTGTGCCGTGGTATAATGGGAAATATGGAACTTGTTCAACCTGGATCTGAACAGTTTCACCCAAGTAGTGAAAACTTCGATAGCGGGGTAGATGACTTACAAGATCCAAAGCGTTACATAATATGGAATGTGAATATGAACACTCACATCTTTCCAGAATATGTTATCAGTTTCAAGGCCCCTTCCATTGAGAAAGGTGATATTTGAGAAGTACAGCCATATTATTTATTTCTTACCATAATTATAATTTAGGATTATCTCCATGAGGTTCCTTCTTTTGGCTAAGTTTGATCCATAACTTTGATATCTGGTCATTCAACGGGTTTGCCATGGCTTTGGGTCTCCCTTGACTAACACTTGTGTCAGTTGTTGTTATGGGATGTGCAGAGTTAGTGGTCATGTTCACGTTTAGGCTGAAAATCTGTTTTTATCATTGGACTCGTGATATTGAATCTGTTAATGGTGGTACAGGTCAGTTGGTTTCAACGTGCAGAGTTGATGTGTCAGGTGTTACAAATTCTAGAGTTGATGCATCAGGTGTTACGAATTCTGCCTCGTACCAGAATCAAGTTCAGCATTCTTCCCCTGTTAATTCAGTAAGGCCCTCTTCCTTGGAATTATTTTGTTACTGACCTTTGGGGCTAGTTTTTCTGGCCACATTCATATACATTTTCGCAAGTCATTGCTTTTCTTGTTCGGATTCCATTTATCTGACTGTTTGGATGATAAATTTGTGTAACCAATTTTTTTAGTCATGCAGAAGGGGGATGCATATATTTGGGGAGCCTTCCTTAGTATATGCGGCCCAGTGAATTTTTATCCTGTTTGCTTGTGGCATCTCAGAAACCATCTGTTTTGCCATTCTGGTGTGGTTAAAAGGGTTTATATTAAAAAGAATAGCGTTTTATATTTGTCATCTCTCTGACAACTATCCACATTATTACTTTTAGGGTGTAGATATTCATCATCGTGATCATCAAATCCCGAGGAAACTTCCAACCGTCGGATTAACTGCGCCGAAGGTTCCAAATTCCCCGTGGATGCCTTTTCCGATGTTGTTTGCAGCTGTTAAAGATAAAATTTTACGGAAGGATATGGATTCAATTAATCTTTTTTATGACCAGTTTAAGGTTTGTAGTTATGAGCTCCCTCTCTCATATAGCTGTCACTTTCGCTTTAGCAACCTAATATTATCTGCTCTCCTTTGTATATTCTATCAGAAGAAGATGATAAGCCGAGATGAGCTTGTGCAAAAGTTGAGATGGATAGTTGGTGATCCTTTGCTGAGGTCCACGATTATCAGTCTTCAGAAGAGCAAGGTAAATCACATGTGATGATTTGTAAAAGTTGCTCTTTCTTGTTTGTATAAAAGTTTTGGTCGAGTTACTAGACTAGAATTAGAATTTGTGTACAATTCTTATGGGGCCTAATGACTGTAACCTTAATCCTCTGCAAATTTCTTTATTGAGATCCAATCTAACTGTTCTTATGTTCTTGTAGTTGCTATACTTAGCTTCAAAGTGTTTTTATACTTTTATGTTGCTGTGGATTAAGCAGTTTTTTTGTCCATTTTCAAGACATTTTGTGTTTTTGTGCATTGTCATTAGAATGTTAATAGTCTGTTGCTGTATGTGTGCTTTTTCAGCCCGCTTCATCTAGACCAATTGGTGAGCTGGCTGTGTCGAAGATTGATCAGAAGTAGAGTTCGGACCTCCCCTACTGGTGCTGCTGCTACCTGTGGTTTAGGGAAATGCGTCGACATGAAGATGTGAATATCTGTTTCAAATATTTCATTTTTAGTAGTTTCTGGAGATGTAAGGGAACAATGTGGTTTTACTTAAAACTATTTTAGCTGATGAAGAGGGATTTTCAATGATGTTTTTGTTTATGACTATCTATAATCTATTTTGGCAACTTTCTGGTTCTCTATTCTTATGTTGTAGTAAACTGTTGAACTTGTATATTTATTCCTGTGTGTATGCTTGTGTCAGTTCCCAACAGATTTCTTCTGGTGCCAACGAAGGCTACATATCTCGCCTGATAGTGGTCGTGCCTTTCGTTTTTCTTTGGAAGGGTCCCTAAACGGGTTCTTGGTTTGGTAATTGATTAATGTGTTAACAGCCAGCTGCCATACTAACCAATTAATTTGCTCTTTATCCAGGACTTGGGTGAGATTTATCTGACATACTGACCAATTAATTGGCCCCAACTTGCTGCACGTGAATCCGAACTTTGTACATTTACATCCAGAAGAAATTTATTGGGTCAAGGCTGTAGCTCATTTTTTTAGGTCGGCAAAAAGGAGCTTATATGGTGAAGAGAAAGCCCAAACGCCCAAATTGCATGGGCGAGGTAAGTGAGTCGAGAAACGCCAAGAAAATAGAAATATGTCTACTCTAAAATAGTGATCCGTGAATGACAACAAAAATGTGATTGTAGTAAAGCAGTTTTACTAAAATAGTGATCCGTGAATGACAACAAAAATGTGATTGTAGTAAAGCAGTTTTACTAAAACTGGAATAAGCCAGAAGCATCACAAAATCTGAGGAGAAAATGCTTGAGAAACCGGTGGTGGTTCTACTTCTGTTATGAAACTGCTGCTGTTCAGTATTCCGGTGTTCTACATGACAGTTTGTTCACCTGTTTTGGCTGATGGGTCCCATCCAGGAGGTTTGATGTTTGGCCAATCACCGCGGCATCTCAACCTGATGTAGAGACTCTTCTTTCCTTCAAAAAAAAAAAGAGAGAGAAAATGGACTTGGGTACTTCTTTCTGTCTTTCCTGTTAAGAGTAATGTCAGGTGGAAGAAAAAATTTCTCAGAGTACCTGAAAGCTTCTTGTCTGATAGGATTAACCTTTTTAAGGAACTCAGACAAGCCTGAGCTACAGCCTGAGCATGGTTAGGATCCCACTCTGCAATCTTGACAACCACTTCTACATTTGAGTAGGCCGTGCTCCCGTCTTTGATCTCCCTCTGAACCTCTTTCTTGGCTGAATCTTCATCTGCATCACAAATTTTGGTACAAATATTTATAGTTACTGCATCCATCAATCCGTTTTAAGTAGTTCCTGGCAACATAATACAAAAATAATACCAGCTAAAAAGAAAAAACAAAGAAGCACTAGAAGTTTTACCAGCTGCTTCAGATTTAAACAACCATATGGTGAATCCTGAATAAAGATGTCTCCACTTATCGGTTCCCCTTGCAGCTCCACATTGTCCTCCTAATGTTGCGACAACAGCTCGAACATGACTGCAGATAAAGAGAGGGAGTTAAAACCTCTCCTCTATAAGACACAAAGAAATCAGACATTGACAAGTACCTGTTGAGACTTTCTAGAACCGAACTTTCTGCTTTTACTACAGACTCCATGCCCTCTGACATCACCCCTGGAAGTGATAACTTGTTAATGAACTACAAGATGGGACACATTGTACGAGACTGAATGGAGTCGGATGGGAACCTATAGTTGCTGTTAAAATTTGTCAGTAAACTCTCACTTAAGAGCTTTGGAAGTGCAAGCAAGATACAGTTAAAAACAGTTGTGATTGTGTTATTAAAATGGATAGTAACGAGAATTGAGTTTATTGAGCTTACATGATTCAATAGTTTGCTTAGCAAAAGATTCCAGCAAGTCCCTCGTACTTAGTGGTGTATACCTGAGAGATAATTAACCAAATATTTGTCAGTATTTTTGTATAGATTGACACCCATCTTCGTCACTAGGTCGAAGCAGCTCTCCCAATACCAGAAGCAAGTTCTGTAGCAACTTTCTGATTCATCTTGGCAGATTCCCCAACTAAGTAGATTGAAGTTCCCTTCAGCATTGGTACAACTTCTTCTGTAAGCGAATCCCACGACTCCATAAAATCATGCCATTTCATGTCTGGATCATACTTTTTCAAGTTAACAACCAGTTAGTCCTCATCTAGATACCTGTGGCAAAAAAAAGAAGAAAAAGAAACATGTTATAAGATATCCATAACAGCACATCAGGTTGTCAATGCCATCTCCTAACCAATACACCAACATAGATCAAATCAGGTCTCTGTATAGTGTTTATGAATAATAGTGCAAGATGGTAATCATCATTCTCTGCTCACCAGTTTACATAATTATGGCACACCCGATCGACATCGTTTTTTCCTGACCAGATTACTCGGGGATATCAAAGCAGGGTTCGTCGGTCGATAAATGCTCATGCTCATATCGGTCATTGTTACTTTTCCTATCTAGGGTTCTTTACAAATCAAAGTGGTTCAGGGATACACCAGTAGTTTGGTCAAAATATTAGTTGTTTAGATTTTCACACTTTAATTCATACATATCAATCTCTTTATTAAAACTTAAATCATACTAACCATATAGTTTCTGCAGGCTTTATCTTTACATACAAATCCGTAGTTTCAATTAGGGTGATAATAGACCCAAAAGACTTGACTCTAATTGTAATTGAATCTTCCTTTGCATCCACAAACATATCTTTAGAATTTGGAATTTCTCCCTTTTCACCGAGTTGTAACCTCAATTCTACCTCAGCACCACCATCCGTAAACTGCACAAACAAAAATTCACACAACACACACATCTTTTAAGTTGTGCCCAAAACCTCAAAACCAATCACAGGCTATAGATCATGTAAATTACCTCATAATTTTTAGTGTTTATGGGTGAGGCAGTTGAGAGACTTTTGCAGGAAAGGCTTTGAAGTTTGTTAAGAAATTGAGATTAGTAGACGACGTTGATTTTTTACTCAAACAAAATTTGGGATAGAATTTGTTGTAAACATTGTTCTTTATTTGAAATGAAAATTCTGGGGTTTTGAGAGGGTTTTGTGTGGTGATAAAGTAGAGAGTCGAGGAAACAAAGTGAGCAGTCGACATTTTTCTCTGTGAACAAGAACGAGAAAGGGTAGCAGAATAGCAGGAAAGGGTTTGGCGCCCTTAACCTTAAGTGATCTCACACTCAATTTACACCGGATATGGCCGTGATCTCCTTGGATAACATAAAATAGGGTTATTTCAAAGTAAAATTGAGATCCCTTTATCCAATATTTTTTTTATAACGACAAAAATAGTTTTATGTAATTATATGTTAATAAATTAGTTCAGTTGAGTCAGTTGAGTATTAGATTAATGAGGTTAAATTTATAGATTAGATTGTAATGAGTGGTTTTTAACATAATGATTTATTTTTTTATCCAACATCAACTGAGAATCTGAAGGACAACTAATTGATTTTTATGGTGAGGACAACTAATTGATTTTTATGGTGTTCTCCGTATGTGAAGAATTTTACCCATAATTGGCTAGGTTTTTGATTAAAACCTAACAAACTTTTATGGAACAAAGTCACAGTCGACTTGGTTATTAATCAAAAACCTAGCTGATTTCTATGGTGTTCTTTGCATATGAAGAGTTTTACCCATAATCGGCTAGGTTTTTGATTAAAAGCCTAATCGATTTGTATGGTGTTCTTCATAAAGATCTTACGGATCTAAGAACCGATCTTAAATTAGATGATGAATTAGAGGAAGCTGTCGGTGAACTTTTGCAACAGTACCCACCAACTCATGCTATTTCATTCATCTCTTTACCGTGTATTAATGAAAAACTTTTGTCATCTATCTTGCAGGCTCCTAAACTAGAACTTAAACCTCTTCCTGATCACCTAAAATACATGTATTTGAGTGATATCAAGGATTTGTCGGTAATAGTTTCGAACGAACTAACTGAATTGCCAAAGACTTCTTCGGGCATTGAAGGAGTATCAAACGTCTATAGGATGGGCGATTGCTGATATCAAGAGAATAATCCCATCTACGTATATGCAAAGAATACTACTTGAGGAGGGAACAAAGCCTACAAGGAAAGCTCAACGTTGTTTAAATCCTCTAATGATGGAAGTAGTAAAGAAAGAGATACTTAAATTATTAGAAGTATGAGTTATATATCCCATTTCTCAGGTTACAATCAGATTGCTATAGCACCCGAGGATCAAGAGAAGACTACTGTTACTTATCCTTTCAAAGCATTTGCATATGAAAGGATGCCTTTTGGTTTGTGTAACGCACCCGCTACCTTCCAAAGGTTATGGTAAGTATCTTTTCAGATTATGTTGGAAACATTATCGAAGTTTTTGTGGATGATTTCAGCATATATGGTGATTTGTTTGACCTGTCGTGCTTGGATAACTTTACACTAATTATTAAACGATGTGTTGAAACTAATCTTGTGCTTAATTGGAGAAGTGCCACTTTATGGTAACTCATGGAACTATTTTAGACCATATTATATCTTCTAAAGCCTTGGAAGTTGATAAATCTAAGATAGATCTTATTCGTGTTGTTACCCCTCCCATTACAGTGAGGGAGATTCGTTTTTTTCTTGGTCATGCAGGATTTTATCGTAGGTTTATTAAGGATTTTTCCAAGGTTGCATCACCATTATGCCAATTATTTCAAAAAGACGTAGTTTTTAACTTTTTCGAGAAGTGTTTGGCGGCATTCAATTGTTTGAAAGAACTTTTGATAACATTTTATATCATTAGACCAATAGATTGGAGCAAACCTTTTGAGCTAATGTGTGGTGCCAGTGACTATACGGTCGGTGTAGTATTGGGACAACATATAAGGAAGCTACCTCATGATATTTGTTACGCTTCCAGGACACTCAATGACGCCCAACAAAACTACACCACTACTGAAAAGAGTTGTTAGCAATCGTATTTTCATTGGAATTTTTTTTCTTCTTATTTGATTGGTACGAAAGTTGTTATGTTTTTCTGATTATGCAACACTTACTTACAAAGAAGGAGGCGAAACCGAGAGTCATTCGATGGATACTACTCCTACAAGAGTTTGATCTCAAAATTAAAAACAAAAAAGGCATTGAAAATATCGCTACAGATTATTTGAGTCGTCTTACTGTAAATGAATAAGCTATCTTGTTGCGTGAAAGCTTCCTAGATGAGCAGCTCTTCTGCAATTTCAGGACCATGGTATGTTAATTTTGTGAATTATTTAGTATCTAAACAAATCCAAAGAAATTTGACTCGTGCTGAGAGGGAAAAACTTAAAAAGATAGCGAATCAATATATATGGGATGATCCATACCAATGGAGACATTGTTCAGACCAACTTATACGAAGGTGTGTACCCAAATTTAAATACAATTCTATCTTTGTATTAATGTCATACATACGCTTATGGAGGACATTTTGGACCAAAGAGAACCGCTTCTAAGGTACTTAAGAGTGGTTTCTATTGGCGTACTTTATTCAAATATGTGTATGTATTCCGTACAACTTGTGATGGATTGCAAAGAATGTGCAATCTAGGTGCTCAAAATCAAATGCCACAAAATTTTATACTCTTTGTTGAAGTTTTTGACGTTTGAGGCATTGATTTTATTGGTCCTTTTGTTAATTATTTTGGAAAATTTATGTCTTACTCACTGTTGATTATGTCTCGAAATGGGTTGAAGCTTGTTGATGGTGGATATTGACAAGAGATAGAATTATAAAATTGCCCTCTGCCCAGAAGTAGATTGATAAGTGCATAATTTACATGTTTTGAGTATCATTTTCTTACACTTATTTTCTAGATTTCATGTGAATTACCTTGTATTATTATTTTTACTTTTTTGCATTTTATGTCTTTTGTAGGTTACATATCTAAGAGAAGTGAGAATGTAGTGCTTTAAAGGGAGAAATACCAAAGACCAGTGGAGATCATTCTAATCCAGGATTTTCCCCCTCAATTTCAAAGAGAACGAGAAAACGAAGTCAACCACGAAAGAATGAAATCATTCCGACTTCGTATGAGAAAGTTATGGGCGAAATGAGTTTTACTTAAAAAGCGCTAACGGCACCTGCACTATTACTAAGGGGTTTCCAAGAATTAAAATTATGATATTTGCCCCACTCTGTCGATAAGGGGCACCACCTTCTTTCTCCTTCATTACCAGCAAAACAAGGTTAGTTTATGGTTGATTGTTGCAACAATGAGATGCGATGAATTATGAGGATTTTCAAGGGCTATTTCGAGTTGTGTTAGGATTAGAAACATGGAGCCTAATGAGGACAAGGTTTGGCTTAAAAAAAGAAAGAAGATGAACGGTTTCACTGGGATTGATCATGATGATCAAGATATGACTTCAACCTGATTTTAACATTGAGTGGTTTCAATGAGTTAATGAAGTTGGTATAAGACTTGGGATGTGCTCGAGATGAGCTTTAACTGCTCTTTACAGCTGCGGTTAAAGATGGAGAAAAACAACTCGATGGTTTTGATGTTAAGGGTTGAATGTTTTGGAAAAGGTTGTTTCCGAGAAAAGATGATGCTGGTCAAGTATGGAAGAGAAGAATACAAGTCTGTGAGGAATAGTGGTGGCTGTAATGGGTTCTTTTGAGCCTGTGATCATGGAAGATTATTTGGAGATGGTTTCGGTGATGGATGGAATATACTCGATATTGGCAGTGACGAAGTTGATGGCCCAAGTGAAGGTTAAAGCTTGGTTCTGTGAAGAGATGATGGCTGGAATTATTGGTGTTGTTACTCGATATCGTTGTTTAGTTGGAAGATGGAAGTAGAGTGGAGTGATGCTGTGGTGTTGACGAGAATCTATGAGTTCATGGTGTCTGCTCGAGTCTATGTTGAGAAGGACTGGCAGGTGATGAAGCTGAGTTATCATGGATGTGATGGTATGAGACTATTTTGAGTTGAGAAGAAATAGAAAACAAAGCTCATGTTAAAACAGGGAAAGATTTTGAGGGAATACATGAGACAAGTAATGAAACTCAGAAGAAAATAAAAAGCTCGATGGGTAGAAGTCATCGAGAAAAAACTGAAGGAAATCAAAAAGCCAGAAGAAAAGTATTTTCTCGACGAGATGGCCGTCGAGAAAACCTAGGAGCAAAGTCAAAAATCCGGAAGAATTTTATTTCTCGATGGCTCTGAGAATAAATTACCGAGTAGAAAAGCCAAATTAAACTTGAAATGGAGTTGGGCTGGGCTCTTTCCTATTCTATTGCGATCCCATGTGGCTATGTGAGTTTAACTTCATGATTTTGGCTAGCTTTTGACAAGTTGTGAAACCTGTTTCGACCGAGATTCGAGCACGGGCACTTCTATTTTTGGGACACCTATTTAATGGACAATTTACCTTTTTTTTAACGATCTTTTATCTATCATATCATATCTTTTGGGAGAGAAGACAAGGGGATTTGGAGTTGGAGATTTTCTACAACCTAGGGTTTGCTTTACCTTTCTTCTTATTATTTTTCCATGCATTTTAAGAATTCCATGAGTAGTTAAACTTCTAATATTAGTTAAATCATGAACATGTCATTAAATTAATATATTATTTTTATCATCTTAATAAAATCATTATTGTTTTGTTCTACTAATTATTATCGCCATGTATGATTGTGTGAATGTTTGTTTAGGGGCACTGCTAAATAAGCGTGAATGCATATCTATTGCTAGACTAGGGTTTTGAGATACGGAATTGTTGATAAACCTTGTCATAAGTAGCATATTTTGATTACTAATTGTATTCAAATCCTTTGTGTGATTGCATATAAAAGCTTGACCCGTGTTAAATAGATTAATCGTAGTATATCTATTGTATTGATTAGTCTAATTCATAGAACTTAATGCTCTTGCAGAATTAAACCTAATAGGGCGTTGCATTAGGTTGTTCTTTGGGTAAGAGCTAGGGCGCATAGGAGCTAGGGATAAGACGCCAAGGAGCTATCTAGAGACGTACCAGCCTTGGAGGCACATTGGCTTTGGCGCTGAGGCTGGTAGCGACGCATAGGAGAAGATGGGACGCTGAGGAGCTAGGACGCCAAGGAAGCTAGGGGCGTGCTTGATCAAGGCAGCAACGTATAGGCCTTAGATGCGCTAGCGTTGGACGCGGTAGCCACTAGGGACGCGCTGGGCTTTGGGGGCGCATTGGACTTGGAAACGACGCCCATGGCTTGATAGAGACGTACTAGAGCCAACTAGGACGCTGGGGAGCAGGGACGCCAAGGAGGCTAGGGGCGTTGTGGTCTTGGAGGCGCATAGGCCTTGTGGAGCATTTGGCTACTAGGGCGCATCGACGTTGGAAGCTAGACTTGGAATAGATTAGCGCTTTTTGAGCTAGAATTAGGGTTAGCACTTTTAGTGCTAGGGTTGAGGTGCCAAGGTGATAATGTGTTAGCTAAAGCCCCACCAGGCTAAAATGTGCTAGCTAAGACCATTTTAGGTTCGTTAGCACTTCTCAGGTGCTAGGGTTTAGCGTCGGGAAAGTCACCGCTTTTAGCGCTAATGTGGCTAATTGGTGTCAGTGTGGTGCTAAGCCAATTAGCTAGTGGTAACTTGCCGCTAATATGAGAAAAAACTAGGGTTAGCCTAGTTGAGAGGTTCAATGCGTCTTTTATGGCATCATCTCTTGATTGTGGCGCATCCAAGAGGGGTGGCGCATTATTTGTGGCTTATATTTAAGCAAAGTGCTAAAATAGCATATTCAGGCTCGAAAGAGAAATTTGAGAAGCATTCGTTGCGAATGAAGTATTAAGCTATAATGTATTTCAGGGTTTAAACATTAGATATTCCCGAGTTTAATGGATGTTGCTGGAACATCAATGCTCATTCGAGGCAAGTTCAAGAAATTCAGCCGTTGAATTTATACGACTTGAGACTAGTTCGATATGGTATGAACATTATGAGTATTGAGGAGGCGACAAGGCTAATTTAGGATATTTAGAGAGAATTTGTGCTCTTAATTCGCCTGCGGAATATAAAATTGAGACACAATATTCTACATTAAGCATGTGCGCATAAATATGCACATATATGTTCTTATTGCTTAGCAGAGGGCATTTTTATAATTCTAGCCCTTGCAAAAAAATCACCATCTATAAACTTTTATGGATCAAATGTTGGAAAGATTGTTTGGACACTCTTATTACTGTCTTGATGGTTATTCAGGTTACAATCAGATTGCTATAGCACCCGAGGACAAAGAGAAAACTACTTTTATTTGTCCTTTCAGAACATTTGCATACAGAAAGATACCTTTTGGTTTTTGTAATGCACCTGCTACCTTCCAAAGGTTTATGGTAAGTATCTTTTCAGATTATGTTGAAAATATTATCGAAGTTTTTGTGGATGATTTCAGCATATATGGTGATTTGTTTGACCTGTCGTGCTTGGATAACTTTACACTAATTATTAAACGATGTGTTGAAACTAATCTTGTGCTAAATTGGGAGAAGTGCCATTTTATGGTAACTCATGGCATTGTTTTAGGCCATATTATATCTTCTAAAGGATCTGAAGTTGATAAATCTAAGATAGATCTTATTCGTGCTCTTACCCCTCTCACTATGGTGAGGGAGATTCGTTCTTTTCTTGGTCATGAATTTTATCAGAGGTTTATCAAGGATTTTTCTAAGGTTGCATCACCATTATGCAAATTATTACAAAAAGATGTGGTTTTTAACTTTGATGGGAAGTGTTTGGCCGCATTCAATCGTTTGAAAGAACTTTTGATAACAACCTCTATCATTAAACCACCAGATTGGATCAAGAATTTTGAGATAATGTGTGATGCCAGTGACTATGTGGTCAGTGCAGTATTAGTCCAGCGTACTGCGAAGCTACCCCATGTTATCTATTATGTTTCCAGAACATTAAAAGATGCTCAACAGAATTACACGACCACAAAAAATGAGTTGTTAGCAAACGTATTTGCATTGGAGAAATTTTGTTCTTATTTGCTTGGTACGAAATTTGTTGTGTTTTATGATCATACAACACTTAGGTACTTACTTGTGGAGAATGAAGTGAAACCAGGCTCATTCGGTGGATACTACTCTTACAAGAGTTTGATCTCAAAATTAAAGACAAGAAAGGCATTGAGAACACTGTTGCAGATCATTTGAGTCGTCTTACTGTAGACGAAGAACCTATCCCGTTGCGTGAAAGATTTCTGGATGAGCAACTATTCTCTGTTGCAGTTTCAGAACCATGGTACTCTGATATCGTGAATATTTAGTATTTAAACAAATCCCAAGTAATTTTTCTCGTGCTAACAGAGACAAACTTAAAAAGATAGCAAACTAATACATTTGTGATGATCTATATTTATGGAAACATTGTTCAGACTACTTCATACGAAGGTGCGTACCTGAATCTGAATTCAGTTGTATATTGTGTTTTTGACATTCGTGTGCTTGTGGAGGACACTTTGAGTCTAAATGAAACGCACTTAAGGTACTTGAGAGTGACTTCTTTTGGCAAACTTTATTCAAAGATGCATACATATTTGTACTACTTGTGATCGATGCCAAAGAACGGGCATTCAAGGTGCTCAAAGTCAAATGCCACAAACGGTTATCCACTTCGTTGAGGTGTTCGACGTTTGGGGTATAGATTTTATGGGGCCTTTTGTTAATTATTTCGGTAAATTATACATTCTTCAGTGTTGATTATGTCTCGAAATGGGTGGAAGCTAAATCCATCCCGACTAATGATTCTAAAGTGGTTACAGATTTTGTTAAAGATCATATTTTTGCAAGGATTAGAACTCCAAGAGCCATAATCAGCGATGGGGGGTCATACTTTCGAAACAAGTTTTTTCATGGCTTATTGAAAAAGTATAATGTATCTCACAAGATAGCTACACCATATTATCCACAAACTAATGGGCAAGCAGAAGTATCTAATCAAGAACTGAAGTTTATTCTAGAGAAAACAGTGAATCCTACAAGAAAATACTGGATTCGACGGCTTGATGATAGACACATTTTTGTGTCTAAATTGTGCTCGATTATCTATTTTGATAGTGTTCGATTTTGTACTATTTATGGGTTTCTATGTCTTTGTAGGTATTTTTGAGAAATAAATAATTATGAAAAAATCGTCTCGAAAAGTTGTTAAAGGCACCCAGAAAAATTACTAAAGGTACCCGACAAAATTGATAAAGGCACCCCACCAATTGGATTGGGGGGAACCCTTCTTCATGGTTTAAAAACCGAAAATGGCGTGGAAGTTATTACACGTGAAAAGAAAGTTTATGAATTTGGTATGAATCGAGTTTTAAGGGATTTTGGGTAATTCTGAGTTACCCAAGTGAAGAAACCACCAGGATATGATCAACACACGTTAACCAGAGTGATTCACGCCGGAAAAATTGCTGCAAATTCATCTCACAGCCGGAAAAAGAAAACCTGGATTCGGATAAAATAGGATTTAGAGATGGTTTTGGATTTGTTTTGGAGTCCTTATCGGTTCACAAGAGTTACTAGGGTTTACTAACCCTATATAAAGCAAAGATAATCAAAGAAAATATCATCCAAAGCAGCCGGAAAAATTCCAGGAAGAAGAAAAAATTTCTGCTGGTGTAAAGAATAGGAAGAACAAAAGGCTCCTGAGAACAGTCGTTGATTCCGTTGCGTATTCTTTCAAAATTCTGAAGCGGCTAGAGTCCGTTCTTTTCTCGTCTGTCTTATTTTCTCCTCAGCCACACACTCTGTAGCGCTTATAAGCGTATCAGTTCTCCTGTGTTAATTTTGTTTCATCATTATAAACACTTTTTGAGCTATGAAAAATTATTTTGAGAGTGTTTCCAACATGATGAGCTAATCACCATCGCTGGGGCGACGAAGAAAGCTATTTTTCCAATAATAAAGTGGTAATTCTTATTTTATTTATTTTTTGTAATTCTTTTATTATTATTTGTTTTGAATTAAAATTGGAAATAAATGGTTTTTATCAGATAGTTGTGTTTTCTTTTGATGAGTCATGCTGAGCTTAGAGCTTTTAATGTCTCATGCTTTCGATTTACAACTATTATTTTGAAAACCTAACTTTGGCAATATTTTGGATAAACTGAATATACGAGTTGCGAGATTTTTATCACTTGAAAAATTGGTTAATGGTGGAATCCTTAGTCTCAGTCCTTCCCATAATTTGAAATCAATTTTACTTTAATCTGTTTTATTTTTAGTTATTAAAAATTAGGTTTAAAAATTGAATCTTTACAAGTCTGAGTATCGAACCTTTTACCACTATTTAAAAATTATATCAATTTTTGGTGCCGCCGAAGCGGACTTGTCTTTAGGTTTAGAGTTTTAAATTTATTTTTAGGTTTTTATTTTTATTTTTAGTATTATTTTTACTTTGTTCTATTTTACGTTTCTTTGGGTATTTCTCTGTTTGCTACATGTTTTGGATTTTGGATTGAAAGGAAATAGAGACAAAGACTTTGGTGATTAAAGACTTGGAGTTAAAGTTAAAGCTTCAAGAACGGAAAAGAAGACAAAGAATTTTATTTTTAATTAGATTTTAATTTAGATTTTATTTGTTTAGAAAATTATATTAGGAAATTTTTATTATTTCTGTAATTTTAAATTTTTATTGTTGGACACCTTTTGGACTTTATTTTGGACTTTGGACATTATTATTATTTTTAAACCCTACGGAAGGGTAATTTAAATATAAACTGCAATAGGGAAGGACGACAATTACGATATTGTCTCAGACCCTCGGGTTCGAACATTGACACAGGAGTCGATGGCCCGAGTCGACTACAACCGATTCATCCCACGTCTGGTGAGGCAGAAGTTTACTTTTTCTTCCCACTATTCAACGTGTGCAGGATTTCTATCTTCATCCTTGCATGCACACATGAGAACCATAAAGTGCGTTTTCTAAGTGAAATTTCATAAAACCCTATTGGTGAGGCAGAAGTCGAAGCGGAATGCTCAATCGATCGCTCTCGAGGCGGGATTCTTTCATATGGTGGTTTTCTCCTAACTCAAGAGTTAAGCATGAGAATAATGTTCTTTGATACTTCTAACTTCTTATTGTTAGTGTGCAGAAACTTTATGTCTTCGTAGCTTTTTGGATACATGTGCTATGGAATTTTTGAAAGTTGGAACTTAGGTTTTATGGATATACCTCTTGTAAACTCTCACGAGACTATAACTCGTCCACTAGGGACACCTAGGGGTTTAAAGTCTTATTACACATGCTAAGTGTAACTATATCCTCGACGAAAGGGAGTTGTTGTATTTTAGTTTAGTTTAGTTAGGTTAGTTTAGATTCGTAGATTGCTCGAGGACTAGAAAAAGGCAACTGTGTGGGTATTTGATAAGTGCATAATTTACATGTTTTGAGAATCATTTTCTTACAGTTATTTGCTAGATTTCATGTGAATTACCTTGTATTATTATTACTTTTGCATTTTATGTCTTTTGTAGGTTACATCTCTAAAAAAATGAAAAATGTAGTGCTTTAAAGGGAGAGATGCCAAAGACCAAGTGGAGCTTATTCTAATCCAGGATTTCTTTCCACCATGTCGAAAAGAACGAGAAAACGAAGCCTCTGGAAAATGAAGTCATTCCATCTTCGTATGAGAAAGTTATGGGCGAAAACAGTTTTACTTGAAAAGCGCTAATTGCACCCGCACTATTACTAAGGGGTTTTCCAATAATTTAAATTATGTATTTTACGCCCACTCTGTTGACAAGGGGTACCACCTTTTTCCTCCTTCATTACCAGTAAAACTAGGTTAGTTTCTGGTTGATTATTGTAACAATGAGATGCAATGGATTATGAGGATTTCAAGGGCTATTTCAAATTGTGTTAGGATAAAAAACACGGAGCTGAATGAGAACGAGGTTTGTCTAAAAAAAAAAAGAAGATGAACGATTTCACTGTGATTGATCATGATGATCAAGATATGAGTTCAACCTGATTTTAAGATTGATTGGTTTCAATGAGTTAATGAAGTTGGTATAAGACTTGGCTTGTGCTCGAGATGAGCTTTAACTGCTCTTAACAACCACGATTAAAGATAGAGAAAAACAACTCGATGGTTTTGATGTTCATGGTTGAATGTTTTGGAAAAGGTTGTTACCGAGAAAAGATGATGTATGTTGAGTTTGGCAGAGAAGAATACAAGTCTGTGAGGAATAACGGTGGCCGTGATGGGTTCTTTTGAGCCTGTGATCATGGCATATTCTTTGGTGATGGTTTCGGTGATGGATGGAATATACTCGGTATTGGCAGTGACGTTGTTGATGGCTCAAGTGAAGGTTAAAGCTTGGTTCTGTGAAGAGATGATGGCTGGAATTATTGGTGATGTTACGCGATATCGCTTTTTAGTTGGAAGATGGAAGTAGAGTGGAGTGATGCTGTGGGTTGGAGTCGAGATTTAGACCGTTGATGGGTGTTGGTTTGCTCGAGTATACGTTGAGAAGGATTGGCAGGTGATGGAGTTGTATTATCATGGCTGTGATGGCACGAGACTATTTTGAGTTGAGAAGAAATAGGAAGCAAAGCTTATGTTAAAACATGGAAAGATTTTGAGAGAATATAGGAGACAAGTGATGAAACTCAAATGAAAACAAAAAACTCGATGGGTAGAAGTCATCGAGAAAAAACTGAAGGAAACCAAAAAGTAAGAAGAAAAGTATTTTCTCGACGAGACGGCCGTCGAGAAAACCTAGGAGCAAAGTTAAAAATCTGGAAGAATTTTATTTCTCGATGGCCTGAGCCGTCGAGAGAAACTGAGAAAAAAATTACCGAGGAGCAAAGCCAAATTAATCTTGAAATGAAGTTGGGCTTGGCTCTTTCCTATTCTATTGAGAGTCCATGTGGCTATGTGAGCTTAACTTCAGGACTTTGGCTAGCTTTTGGAAAGTTGTGAGACCTACTTCGAGCACGGGCACTTCTATTCTTGGGACACCTATTTAAGGGACAATTCACTTTTTTTGTCTTAGGGATGTTTTATGTATCATATCATATCTTTTGGGAGAGAAGATAAGGGGCTTTAGAGTTGGAGATTTTCTACAACCTAGGGTTTGCTTTACTTTTCTACTTGTTAGTTTTCCATGGATTTTAATAAACTCATGAGTAGCTAAACTTCTCATATTGGTTAAGGATGTAGTCGGATATCATGAACATGTCATTGAATTCATATATTAGTTTTATCATCTTAATCAAATTATTATTGTCTTGTTCTACTAACTATTATCGCCATCTATGATTGTGTGAATGTTGTTTAGGGCGCTACTAAATAAGCATGAATGAATATGTATTGTTAGACTAAGGTTTTGAGATATTGAATTGTTTATAAACCTTGTCATAGGTACATATTGTAATTACCAATCGTATTCAAAACCTTTGTATGATTGCATGTAGAAGCTTGACCTATTATAAATAGATTACTCGTAGTATATCTATTGCATTGATTAGTCTAATGTTCTTGTATAATTAAACCTAATAGCACGTTGCATTAGGTTGCTCTTTGGGTAGTAATTGCATAATCATCGTTATGGTATGTGATGATATAAGAAATTTACCGAAGTATGCTCTCGATGGGGTACTCTAGGACTCTTGATAATGAATGATTAAGTGACTATAATTATTAGTTAAAGTGCTTGTCTTGTAATTGAAGATTAACCCTTAGCTGGTACTCTCAACATATTGATTTTCTTTACTCATTATTTGCTAGTATAATTACTTTAGTCTTAAAACACAAAATCCCCCCAGTTTACATAAGTTTTTAAATATGAATAACAACCCATATCTCTCTATAGATCAAATTTGTTCTTAGAACTAAACTCTTATTTATAATTGTGAAGTGAAATAACTTGAAATAATTTTGCTTGGCTGATGACCGACCAAATTTTGGTGCCGCTGCCGGGGAGACACAGCGGATTGTTTTTTTTTTTTGTTTTGATGTCTTATTTTTAGTTTTTAATTTAGTTTTGAGAATTGTTTTTCAGGTACTTATCTTCTGGATCCTAAACCAAGAATGAAACCTAAACCTGTCGGGTATCCACAGATTGGAATAGAGACTCGGAGAGGAACTATACTGGAAGACAAGCAAGAGGAAGCAATGAGTAACGCAAACCGTACACTCAAGGACTTAGATTCTCACAAGATGGATACGCAGCAGTAGTGTATTCAAACAACATCTATCAAGCCAGGGTTGGTCCACGAGCTACCAAAGTTTCATTGAATGACTAATGAAGATCCAAACAAACATTTGATGGATATTCATAACATAGTCGTGGCCATGCTACAAAGGATACACATGCATATGGAATTATGTACGGGATTTCCCATTTTCCTTGATGGTCAATGCTAAGGAATGACTATACTATTTACCTTCTAGTAGCGTCACAACTTGGAATGGTTTGAATAAACTTTTCTTAGAGAGATAATTTCCTGCATCAAATGCAACTCAGATTCGGAAAGAGATTTGTGGCGTTAAGCAGATGGCAGGATACATATTATATGAATGATGCGAACGTTATAAGAGATTGGTGGCTAGCTATCTGCATCATCAATTTAGTGATGTGTTGATCATCCAATACTTCTATGAGGGACTTCAAGCAAGTGACATGAATCTTTTTAACGCTGCAGGTGGTGGTGCACTAGTGATCAAAACACTAGCTCAAGCTAGGGAGTTAATTGAGAACATGGCAGAAAATTCTCAATATTCTCAAGTCGTGGGTCAGAACCACTCGTCAGGAGAGTCAATGAAGTAAACAAAGTTTCTGAACTTCGTCACCAAATGGGCAAACAATAATCATAAGAGGAACTCAAAATAGATTCATATAATAACTCAAATCATGTCTAGAACTTAAAATCCATCTTCAATCAATTAAGTGTTTAGATACTCATGGATGTAGAATCACCCATGTTATACATAAGAGTAAGAGAATTCGTTAAGATGATGAAACTGCGCTAAACCCTAGCTTTTGTTCCTTGTGTTGTTGATCTCTTCCAAGACTTGCAAAGTAATGTAAATCTTAATGTCTTAGGAGCTCCTTATATAGTATCCACGAAATATTGGGCTTGGAATACTTTCGTGACTGAGTTTCCTCCTTTTAGAAGTCACAAACGCGTCAAAATGGACCCATAAGTTTTCCACAGTCGGCATGGCTGATTTCCATGAACCTGCCGACTCTTTGAACAAAATAGCTCCAATTCTATGTCCCAGAAATGCTACAGTCAGCATGGTCGATTCCCAATGAACCGCGTCGAATTTAGGGCTTAAAAATCTAAATTTTCTGTCCGAAAAAGTGTTACAGTCGGCATAGTTGGGAACCGTGCCTACTGTTGTGATGTAGATGAATTTTTCTTGCTTCGGCTGTTTTGTCCATAACTTCTTCGTCCGAACTTGGAATGACCTAATTCTTTTTGCGTTCAATTTGTTTTCTCGTCCTCTTCAAGATGGTATTAAGAACTATTGGATTTTAAATGAGTTTAATTTGGTCTTTGGCCCCTTTTCACTTGTGGATTTCAGTTTCATTGTTCATTTCATGTCGCAATGAACTTATTTCTTCTTCTTTGGACTTGGGATGCTTGAATACTTGGAGTAGTTCACTTCTTAGCTCTTTTGTAGCCATTTTCACTTTTATTTAAATGATTCACCTAATATAAGAATAACAAGTAATTTGCAAGAATTATAGCAAATATTAATATGAATTTGACACTAAAATCATATGAATTATGCACTTATCACTTCCCTCCCCTAAGATCAACCCATAATCTCCACCTTTGTGACCGAAGCAAGGCGTGAACAACCATTTCTTGGTTTAGGCTCATCTTGTACGATTTTGATCTCTCAAACCTACATAAAGTACTATTTTCAGTATATATTTTTTCACCATAAAACAAAGATAAAGCCACCCCTATTAATTCTAAAGTGGTTACAGATTTTGTAAAAGATCACATTTTTGCAAGGTTTGGATATCCAAAGGCCATAATCCGTGATGGGGGATCACACTTTTTCAACAAGTCCTTTTAGGGCTTGTTGAAAAAGTATAACATATCTTATAAGATTGTTACAGTGTATCATCCACAGACAAACATGTAAGCCGAAATCTTTAATCGAGAAGAAAAATCCAACTTAGAAAAAATAGTAAATCCATCAAGGAAGTATTGGAGTTTGCATCTCAATGATGCATTAATACAAATTCACATACAAGATTCTTATTGGGATGTCTCCTTACAGGTTTGTGTATGGTAAACCTTGTCATCTTCCTGTTAAAATCGAGCATAAGAATTTTTGGGTCATTCAACAATGCAACATGGAGATGGATGGGTATGGTAAACAAAGGAAGCTTCAATTAAGTGAACTAGAAGATATTTCTAATACATATGAAATCTCACGAGTTTACAAGGAGAAAACAAAGGCTTTTCATGATAGTAGGATTTCTAGAAAATTATTTATTGTTGGACATAAAGTTCTTTTGTTTAATTCTCGCCTTTATTTATTTCCCGGTAAAGTGAAATCTCGTTGGATAAGACCAATTGTTGTTCTTAACGTTTTCCCTCGTGGCGCAGTAGGGATTCGTAGCTTGTAATACAAAAGGATCTTAAAGTGAATGGGCATCGATAAAATCCCTATTATAAACTGTTTGAACCTGAGATGGTTGAGATAAACTTAGTAGACACACTCCCTATGGAAGAGTAGTAGGCGGATGCAAAATCGGGCTAAAGACGTTAAGTAAGCTCTACATGGGAGGAAACCCATCGATTTTGTATTTCTATCTTTATCTTTTATTTTTCATGGTTTTTCATATCATTAGTATGAATTTCCCACCTTGAATTTTACACTGGACGAATCAATTTATATTGAGGACAATGTAAAGTTTAACTGTAGCGGAGTGGTTAAGCATATAGAGTTTTAATATTCACTTTATTAGGTAGAATTTTATTTTTTTTTTACATTTTTGTATAAAAACCTCTAATTTTTTTATATTTTAGAGTCACTTAGTATACTTCTAGCTAAATTTATATACGGAGTTCTTATCGAAATAATCCGGAAACCCTCTGGATCGAACCTTTTTTAATGAGCCTTTGACTTGTTCTTAGAAGTACTAGAGATCGACATTTGGGTTTCTTATTTGTTGAGAGTAATTATTGGACTTAGCCATGCCGGCGGAAAATTAGGTGCAGAAGAAAAACAGTATTAGAGAAGCTGATCAATTATTAGTGGAGACTACCCTTAAAAAATAAAAGTGAGGCACCAAACCTTAATATTGTCCGTTTAGAGTGTTTCATGCCTGCTAACTCCAGGTAGAATCATGGGCTATTCAATATCTCACCCCTCAAGACTTTGTGATCTCTTGAGTACTAATTCAATCAATCATGAGGGTGACCTCATATTTTGCAAAAAAAACCCCGCATTCTTGTAGTTTAATTTGCAATTGGAACCATTATCTCTCTCTTGAAAACAACAGGTCCATAGAAACACCATCGTCATCAACAAGCGGAGCATCACAAATTTGAAGAAAGTTGAAGATGTTCAAGGTTTACAAGGAGCATAATTCAATATCCAAGTTGAAAACCAAGTACAAGAGCGAAGAAAATAAAAAAAGGTGAATTTTTGTGAAGTTTATGATACCAAGACTATCCAATTTGTGAAGGATCAAATGATAAAGTCCTTCTCCCAGGGCCATATTTGTTTCATTGTATCTTTTTAGTTTGTATTTTATGTTTCTTCATTCTTAAAATATTAATAATGATAATAATAACAAAATACATTTTATATTGCTTTAGCGTATATTTATATTTTGTATTCATTCAGTAAGGCCGTGAGAAAAGATTTATAAAGAAGTTTCAAACAACAAGAAATTAAGGAAAACAGTTTAAAATTGTCAATGTTCTACGAAGTTCAAAAGTTCATCACCAATAGTTAAAGACGAAGACGAAGTTGTTTCTATTGGACGCTGGAGAGTGGTGCTGATTGTAGATTGGATGAGAAGGTGAGTGGGAGCATTCTCATCCTCACATGATGATTCGATCTCCTTTCTTAGATATCATCAGAAATATATATATATATATATATATATATATATATATATATATATATATTATATATACATATAAAGTTTTTAAAGATAAAATTTGAAAAAAAAAGTTTCCAACGTCACCATTCAACGTGTGAGACCCATTTATATCGTATTGCGAGTGTCAATATCATAAAATCTTATTGGTGAGGCAGAAATCGAGGCGATTCGATCGCTCTCAAGGCTGGATTCTTTTAATATGGTATTGGTTTTCTCCTACTCAGCGATTAAGCATGAGAATAATGTTCTTTGATACTTCTAACTTCTTATTGTTGGTGTGCATAAATTTATATGTTCTTATCTCTTTGGATGCATATGCTTTGGAGTATAGGTTTTGTGGGTATACCTCTTGTAAACCCTCACGAGACTAAAACTCGTCCACTAGGGACACCTAGGGGTAAAGACCTGTTGCACATACTATGTGTAACCACCAGTCCTCCAAAAGTGAGTTAGGTTAGTTTAGAATTTGTAGTTTCCTTGAGGACTAGCAAAAGGCGAGTGTGGGGGAAGTTTATAAGTGCATATATTGCATATTTTAAATATCACCTTCTTGCATTTATTTGCTAAATTTTGTGTGAATTAACTTGTATTAGTATTACTTATGTATTTTATGTCTTTTATTAGGTTACATATCTAAAAAGAAGTAGAAGTAGAATATTACAAAGAAAGAAGGGCCAAAGACCAAGTAGAACTCATTCCAGTCACGGATTACTTCTTATCATCTCGAACAGAAAGAGAAAACAAAGCCAACGAAAAGAATGAAGTCATGCTGACTTCGTATGAAGAAGTTATGAGCGAAACGAGAAGTTAAGATTGTCGGTTCCTTGGAACTGACAGTTTCAAAAGAAAATTGCTAAAGGCACCCGCTCATCTGCTCAGGGTTGCCAGTTTTTTAGTATTGTTAAAGGTACCAAACCTTTTTACAATGACAATAATCTTCTTCACACTGTTCGTTAGGATTATTTATTCATCTGAGTTTAGTGTCATTAATGGTGGTTTTAGGTTTATCTAATCGAGCAGAGATAAAGAGGTTAAAGAGTTGGATTTGCTACCATTGTTTAATGATGAAAACAGTGATGATACAGTGAAGATGTTGCTGCGATGATTGATCATGGTCATGATCGATGGTGGTTAATTTGGGTTGAAGTGGATTTGATCTAGATTGTACAACACTGGGTTAATGGAACTGTTGGAAATGATGGGTCAGGATCGAAGATGGAGTTGGGCTCGACAAAACATTGGTATATGTTCTTGCAACCATCAGGGATAACGGATGCTTCTATTAAAGCTTAGTTGAGATGATCCCATTCAATGTTGAGTACTTTTAGTGATTGATGGATGAAAATAGAGAAGAGTTGAACTCAGAAGGGAAGTAAGTTGTTAGAGGCAGTGAAGATGAGAAGATATAGTAACTGGTGATTGGCCTGAGAGTGATGTGAATAATGGAAGATGTCTAAGTAGAGGAGGTTCGAGTTTCAGAAGGAATATGAGCTGAGTTTGTATTGGTCTGCGAGAGCATAAAATGAGTTTGGAAAAACTCAGATAAGAATAAAAGCGTGTGTTTTAAGGTGAAAACAAATGTACTGCAAAATGGTACTTTCAAGTAAGTTTGAGAGATCAAGCTCGAACAGGACGAGCCTAAACCAATAAATGGTCGTTCACGTCCTGCTTCAATTACAAAAATGGAAAGGATTAAGGAAGGTCTTAGGGGAGTGAAGCAAAGAAGGTTGAGAAATATCAGTGTGATAGATAGTTGATAGCACATTTTATGTGCCTTATTTGATCTCAATAATGTATATTGTTAGCCCTTAATTACTGTACTAATGTTATTATTTTTTATATTTTTAGATATTTTGTGGAATAAATAATAACGGAAAAATCGTCTTAAAAAGTGTTTAAGGCACCCGAGACGAATTGCTAAAGGCACCCATGCTTTGGATGAAGGCTCCCACTTCTCAGATTCAAAGAAACAAAATTGGTGGGAATTCTTTACCTCTTGCTGTGAAGAGTTTGAACGAGTGTTTTTGGAAGTTTTCAAGGCTTTTAAGACAAGAAATTTTCATGCCTTAATTGATGGATGCGTGTACAACTAAAACATCATCAACACAACTCATGAATCTTTCAACAGATAGGGAATAAATTTTCGTGTTATTTGATTTGTACCAAAACAGGAAGAGAATTATTCTCGTGTTCCCAATAGATGTTGTTCAAGAGTTTGGATCAGGAAATAAAAAGATTTTGTCTTAAAAACAAAATCAGACTAAGGATCAAAAATCGAGTTTCTACCAAGGAAGGAAATAATCATCGAGATTTTCTTTCACATCAAAAATAAGATATCCTTGATCTGTCAAGATTTAAAAGCATTGATTAACAGATATTTGAGAGAGGATTTGAGCTATTGGGTGTTTAGTATAAATAGGGGTCGATTGGAGGTTACGGGGGAGGGGGAGATTAAAAAAAAGTTCAGATCGAAAAAATCTTGCTTCTCAGTTGCAGATGGAAGCAAGGAGGAAGAAGAAGACAATACATTGAAGAACATTTGTCGATAGTGTGGCCATTACTTTCATATTAAAGGGCTACTGTAACGGTTTTCTCAGTAGTATAAACAACAATCACACCAAAGTTGTAACAAAAGTCAGTCCTTTTTTTAAAGCCATAATGAGCAGTCCTTGTTTACAACAGCATCAGACAACCTTTCTGTGTTGCTGTTGAGATTCATTATTCTTTTACTGCTCCTGGAATTAGTCGTTAGATCGAAGAAAAACACTTCTTGTAAGCATTTCTAAACTATGAATTCAATGCTTTATTTTCTATTTTCTTTTGTCTCAATTACCATGAGTAACTAAATCTCTTTTCTAGGATTGGGGATGAAACCCATTTATGGATTTTAGATAATTTTAATCTTTTTCCATAATAATCTTCATAGTGGTCCTATTATTTTATTTGTGTAATGATAATAATTGATTCTTTACGTGTTCTCATGCTTGATATTGATTTATGATTTATTTGTCTATTTTGAGAGTTGCATTTAAATAAAGAAAATTATTAATATTTTGAAAATAGAATTTGGTTTAAAAAGTTATATTTTCCGAGACGTAGAAACTGCCCTAAATCGTCTTGTGTAATGTAGTAAAGATTGTTTTAGTATTTTAAGCTTTTTTTAGCATTTTAGAAACCAATCACCATTCCAATCAATTGTGTTAGCACTTTAATTAATCAAACATTAGGTTTTACATTTTTAAAAACTCTGGGGAACGAACCGCATTTGTATATTGTCCAATCGAGACCAATGCACTTGCGACATATAATTAAATCCCATCAAGTTTTTGGCGCCGCTTCCGGGGATTGATTTGTGATCTTTAATATATTTTTTTAATTTAGTACTAAGTAGTTAGGATTTTATTTTTTATTTTTTTATTTTCTTTTCTGGATTTCGTTTGGTATTTTCTTGTCTTTGTTGTGCAGGGAATATTTACAATTATTGTGGAAAATTGCCTACTATAAATGTTAGTATATTCCTAATTTTTTATTCATCAATTTTTATTTTTTAAATTTTATTTCCTTTTTGGTGTGTTTGTATTTATTGTTTTCTTTATTTTATTATTATATAAAAAAAAACACACGTTTGCACACCATTTTACATCGTTAGATCATCGATTTTTAGGAAAACTCATGGAAAAGTACACTGATCCCGTATCGTGGGCCTTATGGGAGTTACCAGACGAAATTCTACAAACCTTAGACACATACCTTTGACCAATCTTTGATTGTAGGTATATTATGCTACGGTAAATTAATCTTACCTAAATTAGTGAATCGTGCATTTGCATGTGCACAAATTCTTGCTTGACACTAGTATCTTTTGCATGTGTATGCCTCGTTGGATACTTGTAGGAAATAGACTTGAAGAAAACAGTTTGTAATGTTTGAGTCCGACTCCTTACACGTATGTTGGTAATAGACCTTTATTTTCTGCAATGGGTGATAATAATAATGAAACCAGGTAAACAAAACCCTAAGAGACCATATGGACCCTTCTAGAGTAGTACGTAAATCTGGGGGTAGTTTTACCCGTTTCTAATGGAAAATTTGATATCAAACCTGGAACAATTAACATGCTTCGTATATTTAGGGGGTTAGACAATGAAAATCCCTACACTCATGTTAGGGACTTTGAAATAATTTATGGGACCATGAGTTATCCAAATGTCTCGATAGATGCGCTTAGGTTTGTTTGTTTCCTTTTTCCCTTGATGAAAATGCCAAAGGGTGATATATATATCATTTTATTCCCGCTAAAACAATCACCACTTGGGATGGTCTTGTAGAGGGATTATTAAGAAATTATACCTAGAACATAAGATTGTTGTGTTCGTCAGTCTGTTCAAATATTTAAGAAAAAACTAGGTGAAAACCTACACGATTATGTAGAAAGTCCTAGTGAGTTATTATACCAGTGTCCGCATCACAGTTTTGAAAAAGCCCATATAGACCAAAGCTTGTATGATGGCATAGATAGTGAAATCCGTATGCAGGTAGAAACAATGAGTGGTGGAGAGTTTACCCATCAAGATACTGATAAATGTTTTGACTCGTTCATCGAGTTAGTTGAGAAAACTAGGCAGTAGGCTTCAATAAAAGAACCAGAAATAACTATAAACCCAATCCATATGGCCAATCGAGTTGATAGTGGTTCGGATATTCTTAGGCATCTAGAGGCCTTAGAGATTATGAGCCAAGAAGGGTCGAGTCAGGTTATGGGCTATAACAATGAGCCCCAATTTTACCAAAATAAAACTACTCGTGACCATGTTAGTGTCTTGCATGAAGGTATGAACTCTAAATATGAGGGTCGACCCAAGTTTGACCCATATTCTAATACATATAACCCTGGATGGAGACACAATCCCAATTTCTCATGGTCTAAATGTACCCAACAGGGTGGCTCATCTAGCAATCCACCACCGAGTTTTCCTAGGAACCCAACTCAAACCCAAGGACCAAGCCCGGTTGATTCAAAAGTGTTGTCTCTAGAGGAAACTCTAAAACTCTTTATTGAAAGCAGTACCCTAAATCATGCCCAGACCACCCAACATCTTAACCATATAGGTCAGAGGCTCGATGACTTTCAACGTGACCAACAAAATAGTGACCGAGCTATTAGCAACTTAGAGACCCAAATGAGTCAACTGTCAAATAAGCTAAATGATAGGGAGAATGGGAAATTTCCTAGACAATCGACTCTGAACCCAAAAGGAGTTCACCAGGTAAATGGGTCGGGTAGTTCTACCGAGCACGTTCAGGCTGTCATTACTCTAAGGGTGGCAAAATAGTAGAAACTACGGTAGAACAACCTAAGGGTAGTAATCAAGCTGAAAAAGAGTTTGAAGTTGACAAAAATCCTAGTGATGCTAATGGGCATGAGAAAGGTGCAATCCCAAGTGAGGAAAATGTTCATGAGAGAGTGTATACACCATTTCCCTAAAGACTTGCCAAGAAAAAGCATGGTATTTATGTTGAAATCCAAGACATCTTTAAGAAGGTTAAGATCAACCCTCCCTGTTAGATGCAATTAGACATATGCCAATTTATGCCAAGTTTCTAAAAGATATGTGTATGGTAAAACGAGACATGAGTATGCATAAAAAGGCATTCTTAACCCAACAAGTTAGTTTCATACTTTCGCAAGAGTACTCGGTCAAATTCAAAGATCATGGTTGTCCCACTGTTACCTGCACTATAGGCAATCAACGGATAGCAAATGCATTGATAGATCTTGGGGATAGTGTGAATCTTTTTCCATTCTCGGTATATGGACAACTTGGACTATGTGAGATGGAACCAACTAGGATTACACTTCAGTTAGCCGATAGGTCAATCGAGATTCCACGTGGAATTATTGAAGATATTTTGGTTCAGGTTGAGAACTTCATATATCCAGTTTACTTTGTGATTCTAGACAATCAACCTATCTCAGACCAAGAGGTCAATATTCCAATCATCCTAGGTTGACCGTTCATAGCAACTGCTAATGCAATAATCAATTGTCAAAATGGTCAAGTGGAATTTTCTTTTGGCAATCATAAAATCTTGATAAATATTTTCAAAGCTTTCCAAGCCCCTTCGGACCATGACCATTATGAGCCTATGTACATGATTAATTCTCTAGGTGAGAATACTTTTTAAACTAATAGTGTTAGTGATCCATTAGAGGTATGCTTAGCCCATTTTAGAGCCTATTACGATGAGGATGATCATTTTGAAGAAGTTAATGCGTTGTTAGATTCCGCTCCAGTAATGGATTATGGAAAATGACAATGTAAACCTGAACCTCTTCTACCCGTTACAGATAAGCCCGTCCCATCATCTGTTAAAGCCCCCACCCTTTAATTAAAATCGTTACTAGATACTTTGAAATATGTATTCCTAGGTAACGAGGATACTCTTCCTGCGATAATTGCTTCTGACTTAGAGCCTGATCAGGAAAGTAAACTAGTTAGTGTTCTCCGAGAGCACAAAACTTCCCTTGGGTGAACCATATCAGATTTGATGGGTATTAGTCCTGCTGACTGTATGTACCGAATCTACCTAGAGGAAGGTACTAAAACTTCAAGAGAAATGCAACGATGATTGAACCCCAACATGAAAGATGTTGTCCGCACAGAAGTGCTCAAGTGTTAGATGCGGGTACCATTTATCCATCTCTGATAGTAAATGGATCAGCCCTGTCCAGTTTGTCAAAAAAAAAAAGTCTGGGTTTATATTAGTTGAGAATGAAAACAATAAATTGATCCCCACCCAAGTTACTACTAGGTGGAGAGTTTGTATAGACTACCGTAATCTGAACCCAGTCACTAGGAAAGACAATTTTTCCTTACCATTCATTGACCAGATGCTAGAAAAATTAGGCGGTCATAGCCATTACTATTTTTTAGATGGATTCTCTGGGTATATCCAAATCCCCATAGCTCCAGAAGACCAAGAGAAGATGACTTTCACATTCCATTTGGTACTTTTACTTACAGGCGTATGCCTTTTGGGTTGTGCAATGCACCCGCAACATTCCAACATTGCATGCTAAATATTTTTTCGTACATGGTAAAACGGCTTCTTGAAGTCTTTATGGATGATTTTTTGTGTTTTGGTTCGTCTTTCGATGAATGTTTGCACCTTACACTAGTTCTAGAACGTTGTAAAGAAAATAACTTAGTCCTAAACTGGGAAAAATATCATTTTATAGTTAAATATGGAATAGTGTTAGGGCATGTGGTGTTCGCTAAGGGAATAGAAGTTGATAGAGCCAAGGTTGACCTAATTTCAAAACTAAGGCCACCTAAGAATTTAACAGGTGTTAGGTCTTTCATTGGTCATGCTGGATTTTATCGTCGTTTCATCAAGACTTTAGCAAGATTGCCCTACCACTGTCAAACCTACTTGGTAAAGATACTGCCTCTGTATTTGATGAAGCCTATGTGGACACTTTCGAGAAGCTTAAATCTTTGTTAACTTTTGCTCTTATCATCCGACCACCTGATTGGAACATCCCATTCAAATCATGTGTGATGCGTCTGATTATGCGGTTGGTCATGTCCTTGGCCAACGACATGATAAAGAACCTTCTGTGATTTATTATGCCAGTAAAACCCTAAACGATGCCCAGGTGAACTACACAGCCACTGAGAAGGAATTGTTAGCCATCGTGTTTGCGCTTGAAAATTTTAGATATTACCTCCTTGGGTAAAAGGTTATAGTTTACTCTGACCATGCCGTGCTAAAATATCTTTTCTCTAAGAATGACTCGAAGCCCTGACTGATTAGATGGGTTTTACTGTTACAAGAATTTACTCTAGAAATTCTTGAAGAATAAAGGATTCACTGAGAGGATTCGTTAATTTTGTATGTTTAGTTTCTCCTAACTGATTGTCTTGTCGTTATTTCAAATGGATGAGAACTATCTATTTATACTTCGAATGAGACACATTAATTTCTCGTAAGTCTTGGAAGTTAGGGAGGGGTGGAGAAGTGATCATGATTGTGGAGATTGTAGTGCAGTTGTGTCCGGAAAATAAGGGAGACCTGTCACACCACTACCCCTTATCCTTTCAACTTCTCTATAACCGCCCACTACTTGTTACCTTCTTGTTCAATGATATGTTTCCATAATGCACAATTTTCGTAGACCGCCAGACCAATACCCCAATGAGAATCCCCTCATGTGTTATATTTGGTATCTTATGGAAATAGTAGAGTCATTAGTTGTTATTGTTTTTATTAAGTCAAGTCAAGTCAAACGACTTGCTAAGTCAGTGAGGCAAGCTGCACGTCTCACTGGATTGATAATCGACTGATTAATATCGATTCTGGGAAGTTTAGTGGTCATGTACTTGCTTAGAAGTAATATGGCACATTTAATGGCTAAGTATTAACTCACAAGTGACTTAGCGTAAGTCTAAGAGGCATTTGAGGCCAAATGTTGTAAAGGGCTTCTTAAGAAAGGAAACCTACTAGAATTAATATAAGATTTGATATTGGACCAATATTGAGAAGAAGGGTGTATTTCTGAGGGAAGTAGCTAGCAAAGCTAGTACTAGTTACTTAGCACAAATAGTAATGTGCTATATCTTTTAGTATAAAAGGCTAATGTTCTAGCGTCTCAGGAGTAAGACCAATATGCATAACTTCTAGTAAATATCAATTATACTAGGGTTAGGAAGCTAATGTCAAGGGGGTTCGAAGTTAACACTTCAATTGGGTCAAGTGTAGTTAGCACTAAAGTGCTAGCGCCAAGATGTTTATGGCTAAGTCGCTAAGTATGGATGTGTTAGGCCAAAGACGTATTCGCCATGGTCGCATTGGACTAGGGACGTGCTTGCTATAGACGCTAAGCCAAGGACACATCATACTAGGATACTAAGTTAGGGACGCGCTGAATAGAGGTGTGTCAGCTAGAGGCGTTATGGAGAGCCAAGGGCGCTGGAGAATCAGATGCGCTAAGCATAACAGGGACGCGCTAGGCATCCAGGGGCGCACTAGGATAGCAAAGACGCATCAGGCAACTGGGACGCATCGGCTCTACGACGCGCTGAAGCATGGGAAAGACGTGCTAGGCTTGGCTAGGGACGCGGTAGGCATGCAGGGGCGCAACAGCGCCAGTGCTAAGAAGTGCTCTAGCCAAGATGCGCTGGAGCCAAGGGGTTTTGCGCCTTTAGCGCTATGGTGAGTGTTAACACTTTAGTTCTAGGATTGAGGTGCTAGATCAAATAGCTCGTGCTAACTTAGCACTTACAGGAGAAAATCCTAATTTTGTCCTAGCTTAGAGGTTCAGTGCGTCTTTTATGGCATTATTTCTTGATTGTGGCGCATAATTTGTGACTTATATTTAAGCAAAGTGCTAAAGTAGCATATTTGAGCTCAAAAGAGCAATTTGAGGAACATTCGTTGTGAATGAAGCGTTAAGCTAGAATCTATTTAAGAGTTTGAAGATTATCTATCCCCAAATTTGATAGATGTTGCTGGAACATCGATGCACATTCGAGAGAAGTTCAAGGAATCCAGTCGTGGAATTTATGCGACTTGAGACTAGCTCGATACGGCATGAATATTATGAGTATTAAGGAGGCTATAAGGCCAGTTTAGAATGTTTGAAGAAAGCTTGTACTCTTAATTCGCCTACGGAACATAAGTAGAGATACAATATTCCATATTTTGTTATAGTGTTAGGCATATGCGCATATATGTACATGTTCCCCTTTATATTCCTGTTGCTTGGCAGAAGGCAATTTTATAATTCTAGCCCTTGTAAAAAACTAACCATCTACAACGCGAAGACGAGAGTTTTCGAGGAAAAGAAACAAAAAGTCAGAAGAAAAAAATTATCGCGGACACACTCTTGATAGAGGAAAAAATGAAAAAGTCAGAAAAATAAATTGACGCGGCGAGGATTATGGTCGAGGGAAAAATTGAACTATGCATGTCAGTTTTGGGGAACTGACATGCCAAGGAAAATTTTAAAAAACGATATTGGGTTGGGCTTCCTAACCTGTGCGTAGCCCATTGATTGGTGTAATGTAATTGTGGTCCTTGTTCAAGACCTACTTCATGTTTTGGCTAGTTTGGGGTAAATTTGACATCCTATTTCGATCAGGATTCGAGCATGGACTCTTTTATTTTTGGGATATCTATTTAAGAGACAATTTTACTTTTATTTGAGATATTATGTGTTTTGGGGAGAGAAGTTTTATATAAGAAGAGAATACAAAGAGCTTTGGAGTTGGAGAAATTCTACAGCCTATGGTTTGCTTTACTTTTCTATTTATTATTTTTTCATGGATTTTAAGAAATCCATGATGAGCTAATTTTCTCTTATTGGCTAGAGATGCAGTCCGAAGTGTAGAACATATCTATTCATTAAATCATTGATTCTTAATGTTCATATTTTCTTTAATATCGCTTATGTTCTACCGCTAATAACGTCATGTATGATTGAATTATTGCTTGTTTAACTCACGAATTAAATAAAAATTTATTCATATATATAGTTAAACTAGGTTTGAGAATTGTCAAAAAAATCCTTGCTACAAGTAGCATAGTATAATTTCTAACAACGGGATGTTGACATGCGATTATGTATAGAAGTATAACGTAGGTTAAATCTGAGTGGATCTTGTGCCGGATTGCTTAGGATAACCTCAACTCACAAATACCATTGTTTTTATTGGGTTAAACTTGAGAGGATCTTGCGCCAGGTTATCTAGTGAAAATGATTCAAAGAGCGGCTCTTGCGCCTTTGATGATAAAAGGAGTTTTGCCGGAGCAGACCTGCAATAGGATGCTCTATGGTTATCGATGTTAAGAGAAATTGAATATTGAGTTTGATTTAGTTAAAAATTTGTTTAATGGCGGAAGATGAACTCTCTAACCAATATTCTCGTTCTATTGTTTATAATTTTAATTGTCTCTTACTATTAATTTAGTTTCAAATTTATTTATAGTCATCATAAATCCTCTCATTTATTTAAGTAATCAAAGATAATTAACAATCACCTGCCTCTATGTGGGATCGAACTTGTTCTTATTACTGTACTCTAATATATATTTGTATAATAAGAACTTGAAATAATTTTGCTTGGCTGATAACCGACCAAACAGCGTCGCTAGTTGCATTGTCGTTTGGGTCTCATTAGATGTTCTTCCCCCTGCGGTGTAATGTTCATGGCATTATTTACCTGGTGTTCTTCTTCCCCGTAGATAATTTTCACAATAGGTGCGTCGGAGTCCACCAATGGTGGCATTGGGTTCTCCCGACTCTTCTGGTTGAGAAGATGCTGCTGGAGCAATCACCCTTTCGTGACCGGGTGCTACCGGAAGTAGCAGTAATTATGGCATTTTATAGGGTGGTAATCCGAATGGTGGCATCCTGGAAGTATGTCTTATTCACTCTAACGTAGCTTGCGTTCAGTTGTCTTTTAGCCTTCATGTAGTAGTGCTATGGACATTTGCAACGTCATTCCGTTGGTTTGATTGTGGCATCAAGGTTTGTAATCGTCCTCGAGTAACAGCAGCCTATGGATTGATGGATAATTACTGGGCTTCTCCATTACTTCGTTTTTTCTTCCTGGAAAATAATGTGTGTCGTACCACGTCAAAATTATATTCACTTTCTCACTTATAAAAGATTTATTATGAAGCTATAGTAAGTAAGTATTTTTTCCACGGGAGGCTATTGTTGTTATTCGGTTTTAATTTCTTAAGTAACAAAGGGGGGTATTTCTTATTTTTAGAAAGCAAAAATAAACTAAATTGAAAGTAGAAAGAGTTGTTGTAAGTAATCAAGAGTTAAGAATATTGGTCAAGGGATTATATCATTCACAAACATGTATTTTTATCAATAACTAGAATTGGTAATTTAATCTCTCTTTTATCAAAAGCCCTAGGATACTTTGATTGCAAGATTATCCCGCTAATTTCCAAGTTCATCACACATACATTAAAATATGTAAGAATGAATTTTACCTAGAGAACAACCTAACGTGTAAAAGCACTAATCAAGTTTAATTCCCCGTGAGCATTACGCTTTGTGAAATAAGGCTAATTAATGTAACTGAATGTGGAAGGCGCACTAATTCAATTTAATAAAGGTTATGATTCATATGTAATTGCTAGGATGCATCACTACAAGCAACAACCACACTTATGCTCTTGAAATCAGAATTCGTCAACTTTTACGTATTGAAAACCCTAATTTGGCTTTAGATATGAAGGCAAACTCAATCGATTCCGGACTCAACTAAACAAGCATTCAAATCATGTGATAATGTTAACAATAAATCATAAACGACAAAGTGGAGACAAAACTAATTCATTGAATAAATATCATGTTTGAGAAATCAACTTAAAACCCTTAACCAATAATATGTATTTAGCTACTTATATCTATGGAGTTCACAAAATAAATAGAATTAAAGAAGATGAAAAAAAGGCAAACCCTAGATGTGTGAAACAGAATAATGGCCTTTGTTCCTTGCTCCCCAAAAATCAGTTGTAAAGTATGTAGAGCATCCATATATGTAGAAGACTTTCCCTTTTATAACTCCTCTTGTTTCCAAAAAAAGGTCAAGTCTTTAAAAGTCAAAATCTAAGTAGTCCAACAAGCCCATGTGTGAGAAATAACCCACTAAAGTTTCTGTCCAAAAGTGGTCGCCGGAAAATTGGGTTTAATACCGGAATCCGGTTATCGAAACAGTGTTGTCGGCCACCTGAAACTGGCAAACTAACGGTCTATGTTAAGTATAACGGTCACGAAAGTCATGAAGGAGTCAGTTACTGAGTCAGCTGGACTGACTCGGCTGATTGGGTCTTATTCAAGTGTAATAGATCAGTCAATCTGAATTGGTGAGTCAACTCGCCAGAAACCAATTTTGGTAGAGTTTCCTCTGTTTTCTGGTCTATTTTCGTCCAATTTTAGGCCATTCCAGCGTAGTCGATTTCAGCCGAGATGGCCGAAATCTCGTCGATAATATCTGTTTCGGCATTCATCCGAGACGAGATATATTATATCGCCGATACGTTATTTGGCCGATAATTTTGGCCGAGATGACCCGAAATGAGTTGACCGAAATGGCCGAATTGGTCGAAATTAGGATTTTCAATTAAAAAAAAATCCAAAAAAATATGAATTTCCTTATCCTAGTTCTAAGGTTTTCAATTGTTACTCATATTTTTTATGGTATTTTAGAAAATTAGGTACTAGTTTTATATCTTAATAGGTCCAATATGGAAGAAACATTTGATATAATAATTATAGGTTAAAAATGTGTGGAACGATATTTCGCCGATATTTAGAACCGAAATCTCCCCGATACAAAGATGTACCAGAGTATTGCTTTCGACCGATACAAACTGAAATCCGATATTGACTACATTGGGCCATTCTGATTTGTCCTTCCCTGCATAGTTCTTACATATTCATCTGTCCAATAACACAAACTCAACCACTGAACAAAACCCATTTATTCTTATCAATTCTCGACCACACTCCACACTCCTCACTGCTTTTATTGCTTTTCTTCTTAACATCATAACTGAATCTCATCTCAGAAACTTCATCTATGGCAGCAGCAGAGCTTCAAATTATCACCAGATCTCCACCAACAGCAAAACCCCAATCTTGTTTCACTTTCTTGTTCTAACCGCAGTAAACACCATCTCCTCCTAATTCATCCATCCTGGTAGTTCTTGACCATTAGCACCACGACTTTTTCTGAAATCAATACCCAATTTCGCTATCTTCTTCCTCTGCTAGGACTCATGAAAACCCTAACTTCATTTCATATTTAACTCGACAACACAAATTCAATCATTCTTAATATTCTTTCTCGATCTCATTCTTCTCTTCCCTAGTTCTTGCTTCTACTCTTCTACAATTCCAGAACCCCATCACAGACTATCAACATCATCATCAAAACCCTAACTGAATCTTGAGCAACCTCTCGACCTAACCCATATCACAAAACTTTATTAGCACCTCAAATCTCCATTGAAATTCTTCAACTGCTTCGATTTCACTGCTCAAGCTCAGAAACCCCATCTCAGATTCATTGCTTCACTGATTTCCTTCCACTTCAACGGTACACCATCTTCAGACCTGGATAGAACCTCGACCTAATTTCTAGGTGTGAGATAATAAGGTGGATTTAAACACCCCATAGTTTCATACGAGCAACCCCATCAATAGCTTTATTACTTCAGCTGGTTGTCCCTTATCGTATGGTTGGCTGTGAATAGCCCTTGCCAATGAATTTTTTTTTCCTTTTTGATAATTCTTCTTCTTTTACTCCATATGACTCCAAAATACCTAAAAACTAAAAAAGAAAATGCAAAATACATAATTTACAAGAAAAATAGCAAAGAAAGCATAAACAATAGATATTAATTAAGGTGTTTTAGACACCTATCAGAAAACAAAATGATACATATACTAGGGTACGAACTTGATAATCTTGTTAAAAAGGGGTAGCTAAATCTGAAATGGTACCAAAATAATAAAAACAAATTATTTGAATTCGAATTTAATAAGACTATCCAATGTTTGGCTCTAAGCTTATAAATGGTCCAAGAGTTAAATCTGGTGGTGACACTTGTAATTTTCTCCTTGATTTTTCACCGAGATTTTCTCCAAAAGGACAAAGATTCACATATCCAACAAAGACTTGCTTACGTAGGAGCCGAAAATCCGACTTTAAAGCTTCTTAAAGTGTCTCTAAATGAAACCTATATTGTTCCGTATAGATATGAAAGTTCAAAGTCTTTTGAGATCGTGATACTCAATTTTTAAGAAAAAACATCAAATCTTCACTAAAGAGTGAGATCTTCCTGCTCGCAGATATGGCTAGGAGTATGATCCCCTTCTCCTCCTTTTTGATAAGGTTTTTAGGAAAAAAATGATAAAGAAGTAGAAAATACTCATATGAATATCTAATAGCAATAAAGATGATAAAATATCAAAAAATAAGGGGGAAATGAAGCTTTTCTAGGCAAGCAGGTTCCTGTTTCTTGCAGAAAACTGTGACTATTATTTTTCATGTAGTTTATATTATAAGATCTGCTCAGAAGATTGTATAGTATGTGACTAAAGATCCTCAAATGAACAAATATTGAGTAACAAATGTACGTTCGCAATATAAAACAACTAATATATAACCAAGGAAGATATATACTAAGTGATCAGATTACTAAATAATTATAATAATATTACGAAATGTAAATAATGTAAGTACAACTAAGTTACTGAATCACACATAAGATTTATGGTTCGGTTTTCGCCTACGTCCATTGGGTAATAATTGATGATTGTATTCAGGTTACGAGTAAGCTTACAAACTATGCTAACACTTTTAACGACTTAGTATTATAGATCAGATAAATATCTAGCTTTCTCTTTCAATACAGGTTACAAGTTTGAACCCTGGTGTTTCTTTCTCTTAGTTTGTGTGTCCTTAGCTTTGAGTTTAAGTTGAGTATTTATATACTTCCGCTTGGCCTAGGACTTATTCGTTATCTCTAGGTACATCGAGTCTTGATGTACTTAGCTTCCCATGTACCTTTGTTCCACCGTTCACCTACTCTAGCCAGATGATGCCACGTGCTCTGTCATTTGTCTGTTGTATTAAATGCTGAGTGAATTAAGCCAATACACGTCTGATTTGACCAGATAACGACCACGTCCCTAAACTACCGGCTAGCATTTTCTTTGATCGTTGATCCTTGTTCTCCTAGTGATGAGATAAAGTAGGTGGTTGATTGATCATGTGCTCCGCTGGTACCTTCTTTTATCTTTATGGCCATATTATTATTTTGCACTTGCTCGTCCAGATTGCGCCACGTGTATAACAGTCATTATCAGGCACGAACCTATGAGGGAGCTAACCAGGGCTTAGCCCGGATCAACCCCCAAATCTACAAACCTGAAGAAAAAAAATGATAAACTTTGGGCTTTAGTCAAGCCTCCAGTCTGCGCCCGGGAAAAAAAAATTAACCCACCTGGATCCGTCAGTTAGGAGTGAGCAACGGGTAAAATTCGTGGATTTGGTGTCACCCACATCCGGTCTATCTAAATGGCAGAGCGAGATATCTATCCGCATTCGATCCATCACCCTAGGATCCAACATCCACGGCTGGGCGGATGCATGGGTTGGATGCAGGTGGATCCACGGGTTTGTAATAAAAATTCTATCTGAGTAATATGAAAGCAAAACTAATAAATATATTATTTATATCAATTATTTATAATATCTTAAATCATTCTTAAATAGATGTTCTTATATATTTAACTAAACTTTCTACTAACAACGTGTAAAACTAAAACTTCCCTAAATGAATAATACGAAGTAGATATATTACTGAGTATAAATTATTAATTTACCTTCGTACCTTGTATACCCTGTAACCTAGCGGATACAGATGTCAATGGATCTCTAGACCTATATCCATAACTGATCTAATATTTAATTAAATTTTTAGGAATGGATCCATATTAAATTTACTCATAAACAGGTTCGCTAAATTACGGATGAATTGGATGCTTCTAAATCCTCATACTCATAAACAGGTTGGACAACCAATACACATCCCAACCGTCAGTGGTTACTATGTATTCAAAGACCATTTATGAAGCCAAATTGAAAGTTATTAAAATAAATAAAATATATCGCTTTGATTATCTTAATGTAATTCCTCGATAGAATGTAAAGATTCGTTCGCAAAATCTAATAATTCTTAACTTAACCCACGGCCTAGGGAAGCCGAAGAACGGTAAATGAGCATCGAACACTAGTTGACAGACTAAGATGCTTCTAAATCCTCTTTTTTAATACGATTTCTATTGCGTTTTCGATGTAGAGTTGACGGTGACTGATTATATATTGACAATGGATGTTAATCTTAATTAATTTATATTAACCTTGATGATATAAAGTCTATACTGACTGGCAGTATCAAAACAAAATGTCAGTCATTGATCTCTGTAACTTGTCTGGTGCAATAACCCATATTTTCATTTAATAATCAAAACACACAAAAACAAAAACCGAAACACACATAAATGCATAGAGAAAAAAAATATTACTGCGATTTATTTCCAATATGATTTTCTTAGAAACCCTAGAAGAAGTACCAAAGTGTTTTAATGTGCTACCACTTGGCATCATCTTACGTCGATTTTTAATGAAAATCCCCATGATTAAGATGTCATAATTTATGGGAGTAAGGCATATTCTTTTGGGTTTGTTCATTTATATAAAGTTTTATTGTACTTACACAATATTGACACTATGTGATATATTTGCGCAACATTAGCTCATGGAACAGTGATATAAGATTAAACTATAGACGTCGGTTGGTCACAGATTTAATACCACATTTCACCTCCCATAGTTATGATCGATATTATCTTCCCAAGAGTCAATCTTTCGATAATAGTTTTGATAACTGGAAGGGTAATTTACATGATAAGATATATGTTTTTATCTGTTAAACATTGATATACTAACATTGATATAAGATTTTTAGTGTATTGTATTTTCAAATATCACCTGTACATATGGATATTGGTTGATACGAATGATATAGTCATGTGAATATTAGAACTTGCACAAATTACCACACCAATTTAGAGATTTATGTGAACATTATTTCAACATTGAAGAAAAAATTAGTTCGAATTTTAATATCTTTCTACATTAAAGATAAGTAAATATAATCTAATTTTTTAAATATATTTTTCATTTTTAAAATGAAAGAGAAAATTATTATATTTGAGCATTACAAAAAGATACCTGGTTAATTTTAGATCTATCCTTGTTATTTCAGACCTACCTAATAAGTTAAAATATGATCATTTTGAAGTAACTTCAAAAAACCCTTATCAAACTATTTTTAGTTAATGGCTAATTCATCTTTTGATTAACTAGTGTTAGTCATTAAATTAATTCTTAGAGTATTTTAATTAATTAATTAATTAATTTTTAATTTTTAATTTTTTTAATTTTTCAAAATATTTTTCTTTTAAAACTTATTTTTAACTTTTATTTTTTATTTAATTTTTTTTTAATTTTTTTTTTAACTTTCTATTTTATTTTATTTTTAACTAGAATCGGCAGGTATTTAGTGATTTACCTGTCGATTGTATGTACTGAAGAATATGAACCAGAATTGGCAATTACAACGAAGAACATCTGCCAATTCTGGTATGAATATAAATTTCAAAGATTTATATGAACCAAAATCAGTAGGTGAGAAGCATTTTATATGCCGATTGTTACAATCGGCTAATAGGTACGTTCATGTCCGTCGATTGTATTCTAAAAAAATATTTGAAAAAATAAGTTTAGCAAATTAGAATCGATAGGTATTTAGTGACTTATCTTCCGATTGTGGATGTTGTTCTTCGCAAATGAAGAACATGAACCAGAATCGACAGACACGACGTAAAACATACGCCCATTGTGGGGACCCGTCGAGTAATCAATATTGAGTGACTTATATGCCAATTGTGGGTACCCGTCGGGTACTGTGTACCCGAATATATGTCCAATTTTATGTATAACTAGTCCATAACCTATCTAATCTAACTTAGAGTTTTTATTATTTTTTATTTATGTTACATTGAATGTCTTAGTATAAGATTAGTAAAAATATCATATTAAAATATATTAGATTTAAATCAAAATTAACGAAAGTAAAATATATATATATATATATAATAAATGATTATTTTCAAAAGAACCAACAAATACCCGATTCGATGAGTACTCATGTATTTTATCGGCTTCGGTTCTGGATCCACTAATTTATAAACTGAAACATATTATTTTAATCCGTTCTGGTTCAAATTCTTAAGGTATTCGGCCCAAAACCGACCTGTTAACACCAAAATTTATATAAGATAAAACGTTAATTACTTTTGGATTTGTACTTACACAGGTAAAGTGTTACTCATTAGCATCCATGGAAAGAAACGAGAAACAAAAACACTATAAGGAAAAAAAAAAACAATCTTGTATAACGCTTACCAGTGCCCTTTTCCTTATGCTTAAAAATATTTTTACTTAAAACCACTAGATTTTCTCTGTCGTTTTCTATGTATACGGCCATTTTCCTCTCATTTATCATCAATTTTAGTTCGAGTTTTCTTTTATTTATTTTTAACGTTAATAAATATTTAAATTTTTTCCTCTCATTTATCATCAATTTTAGTTTGAGTTTTTTTTTTAACGTTAATAAATATTTAAATTTATCTTATTAACTGTATTTCAAAATTATTTTTTGACATTTTAGTGCAAGATATATTATTGTGGGGGGGAAAGCTCGGAACGAAGTTCTCCACCATTGAAAAAGAAGAAGAAAAGAACTTGATATGTAGGTTGAAATCGGAGGCAGCATCAGGCAAGTGAATGCAATTGTCCCAACTTAGGAATTAAATGTTTAGGATTATCTATATAGGTTATCGTACGAACACTCCAAACTAGACCCTTTATTTATGTTTCTCTTTCATTCAGCGAGAATTACCTTTTTCTATCCCCCTTATTTTCCATCTTAGCTCCACCTCTAGGTTAGAGTAAAAAGAAATTTCAATGCTACTATTAGCTAGCGTAAAAAATGAGAATATAACCTAGATAAGTGCAAAAAAAACTCCCTCACAAATCAAATTTTTGAAAATTAAAATTTATAGTACCAAATATACTTTATGTTGTAGGATTTAGGATCATGTGTGTGTCCCATTATATGTAACTAGGGTTTTTTTTTATGTAACAAATCTTCTTAACCCTACAAACAGAGGCTTAATGTTATGTAGCTATGCATCTATATATAAATATAAATATATATATATATATACAGATATATATCTATGAATAAGAGCTCTTTCTTTTCGTTCATTTACATGTTTTTTCTCATTCACGTTATACTTAAACATGTTATCAGCATGATTTAGCCACATTCACGTTATACTTAAACATGTTATCAGCATGATTTAGCCACCTTCATAACAATTGCCTCGTTCAAATTAGTGGTTGATCACTTTTTGAAAATATTAGCGAGGTTCTATTCTTGATGACTAACATGCTTCAGGTACATATTTTTCTTAAACGATAGTTTGATTGATCGAAGTATAAGTAATGATTGTCCGAATTGTATAAAGATTTAATTGCTAGTTCAGTGAAACTTATATATGTTGTATCTAAGTATGTCATATTCACTCGGTTAAAATCTATAAAAAATATAAGTAATGATTGTCCAAATTGTATAAAGATTTAATTGCTAGTTCAGTGAAACTTATATATGTTGTATCTAAGTATGTCATATTCACTCGGTTAAAATCTATAAAAAATCGACCATGTTAAATCGTTAAACTTTTGCGGAAGACGACTCCGTTATATGAAACCCTAATTCCAAATATAGCAGCGAAACCTAATTCCAAATATAGCAACGGTAACCATCGCGTATAACTATCAAACTGTTGGATTAACATAAAATTTGGATATGTTATTAACATGGGGTATCTTATATTATCCTCCCCTGTTTCATAAAAGTTGATCTATTTCAAGTTTGTATAATTTTTCAGGAAATAAGGAGAGAGGGACACTTTTGGGTTTTTTTCTTCCAATTATATCCTTATGGATAACGTAATGGTAAAATTTATAAATAACATACCTCTCAAACTATAGCACGGATATTTATAAACTTTATATTGTTGAAAAGCATTTTAAAACATCTATATAACGAATATAAACATGACTCTTATAAGAAACTTAATAACAATAATCAAATAGGTTAGCTTTTATAAAACAGGGGAGTGTAAGATTTTTAAAAGGGTCCGACCATGATAAATATCCCATATCATACAAAACCTAATGAAAAACAGCTATAAAACATCTCCTATATTGTATTATCTAGCCGTTAGATTAGGCTGGATTTTTCAACATAGTTTTAATGTAAGGGTTGACATTACTTTTAGTCCCACGATAATAATTTCATGGTTATCATAAGATTGATAACTTAATATATGATCGAACATATATGTTTATTTTGTTGACCACTACCGATCCAACAATATTGACCACTGTGCACCATATAATAAGTTTTTAATAAAATTTGCGGGTTTAGTTGTGAGGATGTCTTTTATTCTAGTTGATACAAACGTCGGAACCTACTGACCTACCCACGTTTTAACATTTTGGATTTAAAAGGACTTGAGTGTTATTGTTGGATATTTGATATATGATGAACATGACTTGAGTGTTATTGTTGGATATTTGATATATGATGAACATACTTTAACTATCAAATTCTTTACCAAAGACAATTGACTATTTGAAAAGGTGAAAGCTAATGCCCCATTACGTTTTCAGCAGCGATCCTATCTTACGGGAGGAATATCTTAGTCGACGGAACCTAAACATTTATCCAACAAAAATCTATCCAACACTTACTATATAAAAAATCCAGGCATAAATTAGGATCCATAAAAATTTCATATTCAATAAAAATGAAATAAAAACCTTAATTTTTTTTAAATGTTCAAATTAGATATTTCAATTTTCTAATAATACCACTAATAAAAATAAAAGAGAGTGCATGATACTTTACTGCTGCTTCTGGAATATGTGAAGAGAGTGTGTGATTTGTGATTCTTGTGTGCAATCTCTAGTTGTCTTTTTCAAGACCACTTGAGCTTGAGGGAGGGTAATAGAATATAATGTGTGAAGAGAGTGTGTCATTTGTGAATGTGTGAGATGCACGTGTAAGTGATGGCAATAAAGAGAATAGATTGTCGAGAGAGAGAGCTATAAAGCTCAAGTCTGTCCTGTAATCAGAAAATCTTCTTCCATTTCAATCAGTATACAAAGTCGTTTGTCAGTAGAAATGTAGAATCCTATCAATTCTAACATGGTATCAGTCTCAGAAATTTCAATTTCTGAGGGTATCGATCCATTCTCTTCCGCTGTTCTTCAACCTTTCTTTTATCTTCAAAGCTCCTGCTACTTCAACTACTCCTTCTAAATCTCATCCATTCAACAACTATCCTGATTCATTTAGTTAATTTTTCATTTTCTTCAATTAGGTTTTCGTTTATGAGATTTGGTTTTCAATAACTAAAGTTTTTATTGGACATTGATAAGGTTCTTTGCAGTGAAGATTTGCTTCTGGAATTCTTGTGAAGTTTGGATTTGATCCAGATACTTTACTGCTACGTCTTCAAAAGAATCAAGCATGATTCTCAGATCTGGAATTTGGTTTTCTAGTTTGTGTTCTTGTAATTCTTGAGTACAATCTGGAGCTCAATTGGTTTTTAGTTTCCACTTGGATTTCGATTGGTTCTTGAATTCTCAATCTCAACTGGTAACTCAAATCAATGTTGGTAATCTCTGTTTCTATCTTTTGATTACATCAAATCTGATTTTATGTGTTTAATCTTTTACATCACTATTTCAACAAGATTCAATATCCTCTTCCTACATAGTTTTTCATCATCAACTAGTTCACATTTACTAGTTCTTTAATCAAGATTTACTGCTTTTGATTCCTGATGCCAATTGTGTTTGAGCATGTTTGAGTCTCCTCCAGTGTGTGTGTGAGATGACAACTTAAAGTTGTTCAACTCAAATGGATTCAGCAGAAGGTTGAGAGGTTGTGGGTGAATATGCTCCTGCACATAGTGCTTCATTGGTCATTTTTCATACTTCCAATCTTAATTCTTATTTCAAAACAGTCCTCACTTGCGTCGTGTTGAATGTCTTGTGTGATTCAATGGTGGCACTGAGTATGAAGAATGGATTTGAAATTGGTGTTGTACTGGTGTTCAAGTTGAAGTTTTTTTTGATGAGTTTGCATTCAATTGTGAATGTGGCCTGTGATTCTTTATTTTTTTTAATTTCTTGATTGTTTTGTGCATAAATAATATAACTTCCAGCTGAGATCATGCTGTGACTACATCAATTGAATAAGTGGAACAAATTAGTGACTCTCAGTTCTTGATACTGGCTGGTTGTCCCTGCATCAACAACCAAGGTTACTTATGTCCAGTTTCCAGTCTGTTTAGGTTCTTGTAGATGAATACTACAAGTTTTTTTGCAAGTTTTTTCATTGGTTCTATGTTGTGCATTGTGAATGATGCACCTGCCTATCCTGTGGTGTTACTGGTTCTGTGTATTGTTGATACTCCCCAGTGCAATTGCAGTTCTTCTCTTGTATGTGTTTGACTGTATTGGTGTTATCCTCTACAAATGGTGTTACATTCAGTTGGGTCCATTAGTGTTCAGTTTTTGCTGCTGTATTGATGCCATTTTGTCTAGCATATCTTTCCTGACACCCAACTTAATTCAGGGAATAATGCAAGCAGTGTTGTTGTTTCAAGTTATGCAGCGACTTTGTTATCCAGTGCAACAATACCAAATTCTTTTCAGGTATGATTGATGGTTCCCAACAGCACCTACTAGCTATTCACTCTCCTGCGATTCTTATTCTGCTCTCATAAGTTCACCTGCTGCTGTCGTTTACATACTTTCCAACACTACACTACAATGACCTGAACACTGCAATCTCCATTTTTAACTGTCATGTTGTTGCTACTGTAACTGTTACTCCTCTGCAACGAAGTTTAACCTGTCAATCCTCCTTAATTTGCCTGATTTGCTTCCAACTGCTACTGCCACCTCTTTTGTCATCCTGTTTTATACCTACTACTACCCACTTTTCTGCTGCTTCTGGAATGTGTGAAGAGAGTGTGTGATTTGTGATTCTTGTGTGCAATCTCTAGTTGTCTTTTTCAAGACCACTTGAGCTTAAGGGAGGGTAATAGAATAGAATGTGTGAAGAGAGTGTGTGATTTGTGAATGTGTGAGATGCACGTGTAAGTGATGGAAATAGAGAGAATAGTGTGTCGAGAGAGAGAGCTATAAAGCTCAACTCTGTCCTGTAATCAGAAAATCTTCTTCTATTTCAATCAATATACAAAATCGATTCTCAGTAGAAATGTAAAATCATATCAATTCTAAAAACCACAACTTCCATGTCATAGAAAACATTAATTTCATTTATTCTTTATCTTTTCTTATTTTATTTCCTCATACTTCTCCCCCATTAGCACCTCCTGCTACCGGTATACCACTGCCAAACCCATTACTATTTCCCGATCCGACACTACTAATACCCTTCCCCCTCCCCGCAACACCTCGTACTATTTCCCACACCATTTTCAGATACACTACTAATAACACTTTCGTCTCTTCACCTTCCTTCCCCACCAACACCACCAACACCTTCTTCTATTTCCTACACCATGTTCAGAAATCCGCCGCCACCAAACCCACTACAATGTTCATATACGCCGCCAACAACACCTCCGCTTCATCATCATCGTCGAAACCAATATTGCGTTGGTGAAATGGATAGTTTATATTGTAACCAAATTTAGTTTCAAAGAATTTAAAAAAAATTAAACCACGTTGAAACCGATGTTTTGTTGGTGAGATAATAAATTTATGTTGAAAATAAAATTGACAAATAATTTTTGGCTATTTTTTGTCGTGAAACCAATATTTTATTGGTGAAACAGTAAGTTTATGTTGAAACAAATTTTAGTTTCAACTGTCTGAAATAATAAAAGAAAAAATAACTCAAAACTAACATGGCTGTAGCAGTAGTGGTGGCGGTTGCAAACGTAGTACTGGTGGTGGTACTGGTGGTTTTGGTAGTGGCGGCGGCGGCGGTGGTGGTTGTGGAGGTGTTGACAGTGGTGGTTGTCGCGAAGGTAGTGTTGGTGGTGGTATTGGTGTTGATGGTGGTGGTGTCGGTGGTGTTGTTTTCTGAAGTGGTGGTGGAGATGGTGGTCATGGCGACTACGGTGTTGTTTGCGGAGGTGGTGGTGGCAGTGGTGGGGCATTGGTTTTGGTGGTGTATTGGTGGCAGTAGTGGTGGTTGAATGAGATTTGATGGTTTTATAAGGTTGGGTGTAGTTTTTGTTATATGATAAAGGTTCTTTAGGTACATTGTGTAATTTGAGGTTTTTGTGAATCATTTGTATTGTTGGGGTTTTTGTAGATAGAAGTAGACAAGTTTAGGGTATAATCCGCGCGTTATTGGTTTCAGCTAATTATGTCGAGTTTTTTATCGTCAAAACCAATGGTGGTGCTGGCAGTGACGGTTTTGGCGGTGGTACAAGTGTTGGTGGTGGTTGTGGCAGTAAAGCGATGGTACTGACAATGGTGCTAGTTGATAGCAATGATGGTACCGGTGGGGTGGGTTGGTGGTGTTGATGATGACTGGATGATTTTTATAAGGTTCGGTATATTTTGTGTGATGTTGGATTGAATTAAGGAATAAAAATATTTAGAGAATTTTATATCATCTTTTCTTAAAGATTTTTATAAATATTTTTATTGCTAGGATTTTTATAGCTTAAATGTATAAATTTTTGGATATACGATTCGTGGTTCCTTATTTCATTGATGGGGAGGAAGTCCGAATACTAATAATTCTTCTGCCGACACTGTATTTGACGGAAAAATTATTTATAAGTGTGGGCGTTAAATACGAGGTGGTGAGTATTGAGTGAAGTAAAATTGGAAATATGTGGGCTCATGTTACTAAGGTTCGCACCGATTCAAAAATGACACCGGTTTAGGTCTGCTGGGCCCCTTTACCCGGAATGGGCCCATTCAATGTATACATATTTCTTGTAATTTAATAGCTAATTCATTTTTTCACTCTATTGAATTTGATACGAGTACGTAGTTGTATTAATGGACGTATAAACTATAGACAACCTCTAGTAAGTAAAGAAGACAAAAAAAAAAAAAAAACATTGTTCTGCAATTATCGAAAATTCAATTATCATTAAATGATATAATCGAAAGAAAATGACTTCTAACACATATCATGTTTCTTTCTTTGCCAAATTCACAATCTAGAAATAATCACCTACACATAAAACAAATTACTATAAGTTCGTTGGGCATTTCTTTCACTAAACTCTTTGCATGTTCTTTTACTTATAGAATCTACTTATCTTTGAGAATGGATGACGCATCAGTTAATTTTAATAAATGATCTAGTAATCAGATATTATCTTCATCTTAAAAAAAAAGTTACTATAATTTTTTTATTTTAATCTAATTTTCTTTTGGGACAAAACCAGAAGGAGTAAAAACGAAACTAATTGAACTAGCACTGTGAGGTCAGCTGTCTCATATATATTCTCCCAGAAAAGGTAAAGGTCCTAAATCATATTTGTAATAACACCCTAGTCCATATGCAATCAATCGTTAAGCAGAATTTGGGCGAGCTGTATGGTACCGTAGTTCAATTGTAACCATGTACGACCAAAGCCTACCTGTTTGGACGAGAGAACTAGTACTAGAATTTATTTGCTAAAGAGGACAATCCATATTGTATGGATCTGCTCACTGCTCATATTTAGTAAATTAGAACTGTATTACGATCTTTTCTATCAACAGCCATGCATAGACTAATTAAGAACTAGTTAATCGAGATAAAAAAAGGCATGAACTTGTTAGCATTGCCATTACTTAAGAAGGGACTAAAAATCCATTACACTCGCAAATTGTGTCGACTAATTTTTATCCACACATGTAGAGGTGTAGATTGGACCGTGTCAACACGAGCACAGCACGGTACAATACATGAGCCCAGCATGACAGCTTCATGTGTTGTGCTGGGTCAGACTAATCGGCACAGTGACACACCACATCACGTGATATGATAAGTACGTGATATAATACATCACATCCCGTTAAGAAAATACGTCATAACAATGTATAAAACACTACATAATACGGTTTAATTCAACACATTACATGTATATTTTATAAAAGAGTGTTTATTTTAAAATATCAGGCACGGCAGAACACGGCACATCCTAATCTTTAGCACAACACGACACATTCTAATCTTTAGCACGACATATTACGACACGTAGCACAGTAAGTCCGTCTTTTGATGGGCTGTGTTGGACTGGAACAACTCGTTTTACACCTGCATTGGTAGAAATTTTTATTTATTTATTATTGATAGATTATTAATAAGTCAATGGCTAACCAATAGAGATTAGGATCACAAATTAGAGGTGGATTATGGCTTGAACTTAGTTAAGCTTCAGAATTTCGGATATGAACCTAGAATATTTAAATAGGAAGATTCTGTTTTTTTGCACGAGTGAAACAACCTAATTTCAAAGTTTTTATATACATGTTCAAAGATTATTTTATTTTTTAAGCATGGAAATATCTATATATGTCAAACGGGAAAAACATTTGTTGTGAACCCAGTTATAAAAATGCTTAGAGTTCTAGATCACCGTTAGCTCGATCGAAAATCTGATTTTCAAGGTTATATAATTTTTCTAGAAAATCTGTTTTTAGCCTCCTAAAGATTTAATTTTCAGTCCATCCTAATGCTTTTAGCCTACGTGAACTTTCATTTCTGCTTCCGTCGCTAGACCATCCTGCCTTTGTAATGGCCAAAAACTGTGAAATTTGATTGAAAGAGTTCATGGGATATAAGTTACATCGGAAATCCTAACATACCTTTGTGATATAGTGATAAATAGTTTAACTACATCTTGTAGTCTCCATAAACAAAAATGTGGGCATTAATGGGAGGGTAATAAAGTTTTGAAGATGACAGAGAATTAATGAGTTAGATGCATGAGAATGAAAGGAAACTATAAGAGGATTAAAATGTTGATATTTCCTCCGTCTTATAAATAAAGGCAGAATATGTTAAAATATTCATCATTTTTATTGTTCAATAATTTATTTTATTTTGAATATTAAAAAATATTAAATTAATTATAATAATATTTATACATCATATTTCATAAACAAAGATGTAACGTGGAAAAAAACCATATTAGAACTGAAGTTCTACGCTTCTACCTATTTAATGGAACAATTAAAATTTAAAACCCCACTGTGTAAGACGGAGAGAGCAGAACGAGAGTGGGTTTTTGATTTAAACTAACAAGTAAACAGCTAAAGGTTAATCAAGTCAAATCTTTAAAGCAATAGAATTAGGGTTTTTAGAAAAGAACAACAACCAAACTTTCAATTCAATGAATACGAGTGAAAATAAAAAGAAAATAGAAAGAAGAAATAGATAGTCAGATAGATAGAAGGGAAGGTACACCTTAGTGGTTGAGAGACAAACCCACACGTTAAAGCTTACACTAAATTTTTTTCTTTTGTCTCACAGAAAACAAGAAAAGATGAAGAGTGAGAGTGAATGAGTGAGTAGTAAAAAGGAATCAATAAGTCTTAAGCAGCTTACAATTTCCCCTTCTTTTTTTCTTCTCTTTTTTCCTTTCTCTCTCTCTTTCTTCTATCTTACCCCCACGTCCACAAAAGAAAACACTCATCTCTCTATATACACTCTCATCACTCTCTCTACTATCTCTGCTCTCCTTCCAAGCTAGCGCTCTTACTAAGTGTCGTTGTCTCACATATACTTTACACAAACAAGCAAAGACACACAACTATTTCACTCTACAAACTTTTCATTTCTTTCTTCCTTTCTTTCCAATCCTTCTGAAACCCAAACCATCAAATTTCTTCAACTACCCTCAAATTTCATACTCTCATCTCAATCAAAAACCAACTCCAAATTCCCAGCTATAGATAGATAGATAGACAGAGAAGTTTTCACAACTTTCATGATACTATTTTCTTGGTTTAGTTTATCAACAAAAACAAACTAGTTAGTTAGTATCAGTAATCAAAGAAGAACTCTAAGAAGAAGAAGAAGAAGATTACTAGCTAAGGCATATCGGGTTGGTTAGGTTTGGTTCTATAAGATTAGGAGTAGGAGTAGGAGTGGTGATGGAATTGTTTCCAGCACAACCTGATCTATCACTACAAATTAGTCCTCCCAGTAGTAAACCAACATCTAGTTGGAGAAGAACAACAACAAGAGATGATGATGATGAAGAAGAAGAAGAGATGGATCTAGGGTTTTGGAGAAGAGCACTAGATTCTAATAATACTACTTCAACTACTGCTGCAAAATCTGATACTTCTTTTGAACTTTCTTTAACAAATCATAATCATCATCATCATCATCCAACTAGGGTTCCAACAGAATCTAACTTTAACAATCTTCATATTAATCATCACCAAGGAAATCTTATCCAACCTCATCATCCACATCAAAATCATCATTTTCTTCATCATAATCATAACCAGCAATTCCAACAACATCATAATCATCAACAAGCTTATTACCAACAACAGCAGCAAAGTCAGCAATCATTTCATAATCACAGTCCTAATCATCACCATCAAGAACTAGGTTATTTAAAACCCATAAGAGGAATTCCAGTTTATCATAATCCAAATTCTTCATTTTCTTTTGTTCATCAACAACCGTTTGATACTTCTAATTCTTCTCCTTCAAGCACAACTACTTCAACTTCTTTTCAATCCCAAAATCATCTTATGAGATCAAGATTTTTAACAAGATTTCCGGCTAAACGAAGTATGAGAGCTCCTCGAATGCGATGGACTACTACTCTTCATAATCGATTCGTTCATGCCGTTGAACTCTTAGGTGGTCATGAAAGTAAGCCAGCTTCAGAATCAACAACCAAATTAACAACCCAGCTATTTATTTCTCTAGGTTTATTTATTAGATTTCTTATTCCCTCCAGCATTGCTTATTAATTAACTATTTCAGTCAAGTTTGGCTTGTTAATTAGATTCTTGGTTTTGTTTTGGGGTTTTTAGGGGCTACACCAAAATCAGTACTTGAACTTATGGATGTTAAAGATCTCACTCTAGCTCATGTTAAATCCCATTTACAGGTATACTAATAATCTCTCTCTCTTTGACCTCTTTTCACATATGGGTTTTAAGTGCTTAACTTTCTCAAGCTAATGGCTATCACAAACTCTCACTCTTTCTCTCTCTCTAAAACTCTCTTGGTTTATTACTCTTGTGAAGACTACAATAGTACATGGTGGGTGTGTAATTGATAATTGTCATTTGTCAATACAAACAGACATTGTAAGAATCAAGGTTTCTATGTATCTATACATAGGGTTTCTCAAAACTAAAAGAAAATAACTACTTTTGTTTTTCTTGATTTGAGATTTGTGCAAGTTAACAAGCAGCTTTTTACTTGGTAGAAGAAATCATTTCTAATAAAAGAAGCAAGAAAAAAAGTGGGTCAAGATGAGATACATATATATGTAAGACAAAGCCCTAAAAAACACTTCAGAAGTGGTACTACTAGTTTAGAAATCGAGTGAATTAATCAAGATCTAATTTGTTTTCATTTAAAATATGATAAAAAATAAAAACATATTTTTTTTTTGTTTTCTCTACTTTCGCAGTTTGCAGAAATAAGAAGAAAGTACAATTTGTTAATTATTTCTCAATGATTTCTTCATCCATTGGGTTTCTAAATCTTCCATGAAACTCATACATACATCCATCACGCATAGAATGTACTATACCTTTATATTTATGTACACTAGCTAAATTAAATAAACATTAGTAGGTTCTAATTAAGAAATAAAATATACATTTTTAGATTGTTATGTGATCAGTTAGTATTAATGTGTTTGTTATTGTTTTTGTTTGTAGATGTATCGAACGGTAAAGACCACCGACAGACCTTCCGCTTCTTCAGGTAATCAACTATTTCTAATATAAATACTAAATCTTGTATGTTCATCAATTTTCTGCTTTTTATCGTTTGATTATAAAATATATTGGAAATTGGGCATGAAATTTTGTTCGTCGTTTTTGTATTTTAGGTAATTCTGATGGATTTGAAAATGGGTCTGCCGGAGAAATATCTAACGATGTCGCGCTTGAAATTCAGCATCCTCGTGTGTCTGAACTATCAGTGCAACATGGAAGACCAAATAATAACATGAACCATGATCAAGATTATTGCAGTCTCTGGAGCAATTCCTCAAGGTACTAAAACAGTTGCGATTATCACATTTAAATTTTCTTGTTTGATACGAGTACAGGTACTTTCCAGTTATTAATTGGAATCCCTATTAGAGCATAAATACTTGGGTTTTAAAATGATTAGTTTTCTATTATGCAAATTCAATGAAGCTAGTATTTTCATGGGCAGTAAATACTGACTAATAATTACTGACTAATAATTACTGATTACTTCAGTTTATCTAATCATATTTATGATTCGTGTATTAATTCTTAAAAATTGAAGGTACCTAAGTAACATGCTTTGAATTAATGCCTTTAATTTTACTTCATCAGTAGAACGAGTGTTATATCTACAGATGTTTTGTAAAAGCCCTCTCTCCATAAGCGTACGTATTAGCTACCAGAGCAAACATATACTGGAAGAAAAAAAATGAAACACCTAGAAAGGCATTTGTCGAGCCATTAGAAAGTCTGGTACCGATGTCATTGGTCCCTCGACAAGTTGATTAGGATTCTCCATGTACGCTTGACTTAGATAATAAGTTAACATACTGAATGGTGAGTTTGGTTTTGGACTTGTTGAATCAGTTCATTTGAAAGTAGCAAATAGGTGTTTCCATATTCCGTACGTGATATATGGATCCAAGACTAGGTAGATCGCGGTTCCGACTCTCTTTTACCGAGACTAGGTAGACAACAGGTAGAAGTCCATGAAAAACCTGAAAAACATATTCCACTATAGTAGGGCACTGCAGTTTTCATAAGACGCAGTAGTATGTGAAGATTGATGCTTTAATGTGTTTTGTGCATGCCCTGGGTATCTATAGACAATGATCACAAAAAGAACAAATACCGTATCTCTTAATTTTGTTCAATGTCTGATATCAGGTAAATATGCATGGAAACCCTAGCTAGCTACCTATGATGGGGCAATAATCTAAATCTAACTTAAGTAGATGTTCAAAAGCACGTAAGAATAAAACAATCTCTTCGTACCAATATTCCGAAACAAATGATGATGATGATACCAGATATATATATATATATATATGAATAGATATCCTGAAATGAAGAAAGTCTCTCTTTCATCTAGATTTTGTGGGTCAATATTAGGGCAAAGCATAAGGGCCCCCATGCATAATATGTTAGAGAAAACTTGGTTCCAAAGCTAACTCCTTTGAAATTGCCTTGCTTCTTCTTATTATGGATAATGGGTTATCACATGGGAGAGATTATTGATATTCATCAACTTTACTTTCAATCAAATACAAATGATAAAGCTAAAGATTATGTTTAAATTATCAAGTTAATTGTAAAAGAATGATATCTTTCTTTTCTTAGTTTTTGCTTTTTGATTTTTTTCCCATGCATGGCTTCCACTGATTGAAACTATTCTCTCTATATACTGTTTGTTCTTTTGCAGTAGAGAAGCTTGGTTGCATGGCAAAAGGAGAGATCATTTTGGAGGGAGTGCACCCCCTTTTGAGGTACCCACTTAAATACCCTAACTTTCTTTCTCCCCCAAAGCAAAGAAAAAAAAAAAGTAAAAGATTAAAACCTAGAACTGGAAAATAGTGTTTCCCACAAATGAAACTTTTTTCTTTCTGTTAGAATGAATAAAGAGTCAAAAGTTAAAGAATCATATCTAGTTCCCTTCTCTATCTCTAATATTTTAACTCCGTCAACATATCAAGCATTCAAGCAGGAGTGAAGAAAGACAAAAAACTTTCAAAGAGGGTAGTTTGCTAAAGAGTAATAAATCAAAGTATCTTGGCCCTCTCTCATGACCAAATATATAAGTCAATAGTGATCACTTACTTACATAGTCTAGGTTAAGTTTTATTCTATAGCAAGACGAAAAACAGGGTTACATATAAAAACTACACTACTCGATCGAGACTTTACCTCAATAAGTCAACAATCTGCAACAGTGATTCCTATAGTAAACTTAATCAAGGCAAGGTTTTGATCAATATTCGATTTGGGTTGACAAAGATGTCTATGTATAATATGCATTGAGAATGGTACACATTAGTTTCAAGTATTAAATTTCTTTAGTCAAAATATTGCATTGATATTGATTTTTAGCAGGTTTTCATCAACACACCAAATAGGCACTAACAACTACTATCTAGGTAGTACTGCAATAATTTACTTTCTATCCCATTTTATTAACTTCTTTTTGTTTTTTGATTTTTTTTTTCTTGTGACAGAATGATATTGACCCAAAGTGTTTAAGCCAAGAGAGAGTATCAGATTTGAACTCAACAACAAGTCTTTTAGGGACTAGCCCCAAGAAACCTAACTTGGAGTTTACATTGGGCAGACCCCATTGATGAAGATGTTAATGATCATTAATTATATGATGATGATTTTATCATGACTTACTGCTACTTACACTTACTACTCATTTTGAACTCATTATATGAAATCTATCAGAAGATCAGAATGGTTGATGTTATAGGAATCAGGTACCCACTTCATAAAATATCAGAGAAGAAAAGAAAATAAAAGAAAAGAAAGACAAGGAGACAAAAGAGACAGAAAAAGAAAAAAAAAAGAAAGAAAGAAAAGGGTTGAAAGAAAAAAAAGTTGAAGTCATTCTTCCTCTACCAGAGATGTGTAAGACTACCTCATGAATTCCAACATATTATATAATAATATTATAATATTCTCTTAAGGTAAATATAATGAAGGAAAAGAAAATCTACATTGATTTTTATATGTTTTGGCTGTTGCAAAGGAATGAGGAAAAGAATTGAGGAAAAAGAAAGAAATCCAGAGATCATTATTATTCAACTCTTTTAAGTTAAAGTGTTTTATGAAGGAAGAAGAGATCTTACTTTTGTTTGTTGTAATGGAGAATGAAGAAGTTTTTTCCATTTTGTAATGGGGCCTTTTTAAAGTTTCCTATAACAATTGGATTTTATAAAATATGGGTTTTGGTTTTTTTTTTCTTTTCTCTACAATTTTTTTATTTTTTGGGTTTATACTTTTGTTTTGTTTGTAATTTTTGCTTTTCATCTTTCATTTGCACGTGACTTGCTTTAATTAGTCTTTTCTTACAAAGGGATAAAGAAAAAGAAGAAAGAAAATTTTGTTGAAATTGGTGAGTGTATGGAAAAGTATAAATAGATTATAGACTATAGGAATGTTGGTTTATTCTCTATAGGGTCGTCTTGGGAATATTAGCTTTTCTAAGACTTTATTGTCACAAAATCAGTAATTGTTAAGCTAATCTAAATGTTATGTTTATGTGGTGGTTGAATGTAACCATCTTTTTACGGTGTACCTAACTTACACTGAAAATTGATAAATTACCAAGAATGTTCCGTAATCCCATCCCATGTACTTAAAATATGGGCAAATCATTTACTCAAGTAACTATACACTAATTCTTTTCCATAATCTTGAATATTCAAATTTATATTACATGATACGTTGTTACTGAAAGTTTTCAGTTTTTGCACCCCAGCTAGGAACCCAAAGTTTCAGAATGGGACTCCCGGAAATGTTTCCTCCATCAGGTCTTCTATTTGTCACTTCTTGTTTGCCATTATCAAAAATATAAAAAAAAGATTTATAATGTTAAATTAAGAGAATTCCGTATCGTAAGTTACTAAGAGCTTCTCCAATTGTAAATGTGAATGTTTCATATATATAACACACCATATAAGATATCCTATTGAAAAATAATTTCTCCAACCTAGAGATTTCATAAAAGAAAAGTTTATGTATCATTTAAAGATTGATTAAAATTATTTCGATTTTTACTTTTAAATTGATTTTAGTAAAATATGATAAGTTGGATGAGAAGACACCCTCTTGGTGAATGTCTAAAACTAGAGGTTTACTAAAAGGATGTCTTCCAAAATAATTATCATCTCATTCTCACATTCGAGGGTTAGAAAAGGTTTTTGTTAAAATTATATGTGTTCTTGTTTAAAAATACGACTATCAATGAAGTTTTAAGTAAAACATTCTTCTCCATAATGTTAATCCAAGAAGAGCCAAAACTTTTAAAAGTCAAACATAAATTGTTGAATTAGATTACAATATAATATACTCCGGTTTGAACCTATACAATATTTATATTAAATTAAAATATAATCGGAATTTTATTCTAATAGATACTAAAAATAAGGGTAACCTACATAAATACATCAGGTAAGAAGTTGTAAATTGGAAAGGACATAAAAATCCAAAGAAAGAAAATTGACAAATTAAAGACTCCTAAATTATATTCTATTCTAATAAACATCAAAAGTTAATATACATTTCATTTAAAATTTAAATTTTTTCCAGTTTTCATCGATTTAAGTTTAAATGTATGTTAATTTTTTTTACAGTTCAAACTAAATTTTGTATTATTACACTCCCTCGGTCCCTAATATAAAGGAGAAATAATCTAATCTTTTAGATTAAGAAAAAAAAATATTTTCATAATATCAATTATTTTTACTATCTTATCCTTTATTTTATTCTCAACATTAAAAATATTAAATTAATTATGATAATTTTTTAATATCATAAATAAAGATATATATAAAAAATATAACAATGGAGTTAGACGAAAAAATTTCTAACTCCATATTTATATAGGGACGAAGGAAGTAGACAAATAATTCAAGAAACAATAACTATTGGATACACATTACAAAATTATATAATTATATCTCTATTTAGACAGCAGAATTAAAATACGTAGCACATATTTATACGCTGAACTAAAAACCTTAAAAATAGAATGTAAATTACGAAGTAAGAAGCGTATTTGTGGAGGATTATAACGTGACACGTGTCGAGACCAATAGGTTTCATCATCACCTTTTAACGTCAATAATTGATTACTGCCTATCTACTTTTTTAAGATAATAAAATAACCAGCTGAGGAAATCCCATTCAATTCAATTCCCATTTCCATTTATTTCTAGTGAGAGAGAAGAGAAGAGAATGACAGAGGATGCTACATTCTGCTTTTGACTCAGCCCAGCCAAGGTTGTCGGGTTGCAAATATTGACTCACTCCACGTGATACCTCACGTGTTCAATGATACCGTATTCACTCACTCCACGTGATATATCACGTGTTCAATGATACCGTATTCTTTGGTCTTTTTGAGCGTCTCCAACGGACAACCTGACCAAAGATCAAACCATGTATTTGGTCTTTGGTCGCCAACTTTCAACCATAGCAGGAAGTTAAAATGGGATTTGGTCCAGAAAAAATACTGTTCAGGACCAAACTTGGTCCCATAACTGGACCAAACGTATATATACTCAGGCGTTGTTATGGTGTAGCGTTAACAATAAAACGTTCTTTTAAGAAGACGTTCGAACCCAGACGTTCTCGTAAGACACCGTTTTCAAACACGGAGGCAGGAGTTGAGCGACGTCTGATGAAACGGCCACACAAGAATGCGTCTGATGTAACGCTACACTAACACAACGCTCACTGAAGAAGCATAACCCAAATGTACGCCTGAATCAAACGTTCTCCTGCAATAGCGCCGGTACACCAGGCGTCCTCTTTGGTCGACGCCAGACAACAAACGTTCCTTTATGAAAGTGTCGGTGAACCAGACGTTCACATAAGACGACGCCAGACAACAAACGTTCCTTACAAAAAATTCGGTATTGTAGGTGGATCAGATGAAGGCATCAAGAAACAAGATGACAAGAAGAAATTCATCACTAAAGAAGAGGAACCAGAACAATATGCATTTTCATTAGCCCTTCCTTGATTTGGTTGGTTCATCTTTGGCAAAAGCATTAACATTAACATTTTCACTACACCTGCCTTAATATGACATCTTGCCTAGCATGTACATTAACATTTTCACTACATTAACATTAACATTAACATTTTCACTACACCTGCCTTAATTTGACAAAAGCATGTACATAAACATTTTCACTACACATTTTCACTACACCTGCACGCTTTTCTTGATTAGCGTATGACTACAAGGACGCTCCTTTGTGGATGCGCCAGTTAAAGTTTCAAAAATGGCCGTCATTATAGGGGAGCGTTTGTCATTCCGGCGTCTTTCAGGGATGACGTTTGTCACTAAACGTCTACACAAGACAACGCTCAATTTCCATACGTTCCCATATGACTACGCTGTGATAACAGACGCTACCTTGTGTTGACGCTTAAACATACGTTTGGTTAGAAGAGTGTACGGGTTTGTAACGTTCCAATAGAAGTGCGTCTGGTTCCAGGCGTTTCTTAGTGTAGCGTCTAAAATGAAGCGTTACCCAAATCTACGCCCAACACCAAAGCGTTACACCAGCAAGACGTCCGTTCCATCTAACGTTCATCTAGAATTACGCCCAATAACAAGTGTCTCTTTAGAAGAGCGTATGAGCATATTTGGATCGAAAACCGTTGCGTTACTGGCAGACAAAAGAGCAAAATTTGGGTTATGCTCTTTGGTATGCTCGTGTTATTGTGGATGCTCTTACTCTAGTCTTATTAAGCTAATAATAACACGATCCTTTTTTACTCTTTGTGTGCACTACTAAAGTGTTTGTTCATTTAGCCAATCTTTTTTTCTTTATTCTCAACCTGAGCTGTATTTTTCCGTAGAGGGCTCCTCTAGAATTATAATGTCCAGAATGTGCATAAGAAGTATTCTAGTAGATACCAAATGTCCAAATTATTTTATAATATTACCCTTTAACAAAATTTAATTCATAAACCAAAATAAATCAAAAATTTATTAGTCTTATTTTCCTTTTCCTTCTGCCTATATCTCCATCTTTTCTTCTTCTTTTTTTACCTTTCATTTTTTTTCTTTAAACGACGATTTGTCGTTTAATCGTTGACCTTTGCCGATTAAGATTTCTATAAAAAAAATTATCGCCGATTAAGATTTCTATAAAAAATTTATGGGTCGGACGAAAAATGCTAGTACAAATAACAATAAATATTGTAATTTTGGATTACATACAAACAATCTACCACCAAGTGATGATGATGGCGAACCCCAACCAGGTGAAAAAGAATTGAACTAAGAAGTTAATCCTCCAGAAATGACTTTTATCATGTAAGAATCGAAAAACCCATCATGTTTTGTTGTTTTTAATTGCTTAAATAGGTTAGAATCGTAAAACTTAGAATTCAATCTCAGTTTCAGGAACCACCTATGATTAGGAAAATATGGACTCCTAACTGTAACCACTGTTTTACAGCCAGGAGTTCATATTTTCCCAACTATAAATAGTTAATTTATCATTAGGAACTAATTAATTCCTAGTCGGAGGCTAGTACAATGTTGTTCTTAGGGCTAGAAACTGATAAATTCTTTGTCGTGAGTAAGTCTGAAAAATCTAAAAATTTCGCAACACATTTCTTAGCCGTAAATATGCTTTTCTAATCATAGACTCTGTATTATAAGTTTTCGACCTGGGCGAATGGCTAATTCATAGCCGTAGGATATTTTACTGATAGAATTACGTTTTCCTAACCATAGGTGGATCTGGAAGTCTAAAATTTTCCAGTTTATTTCATTATGGCTAGGTCATAAGCCTGACTCCTAACCGTAAGTAGTTCTTGAATTTCAAAATAAATTCCAATTTTAATTTTTTTCGTTTAGTTTTTGATGTTTGTTATATGTATTTAGCATATTTCTTAACATATTTTAGGAATCGACCAAAAGGGAAAAAGAACGGAACCCAAAAAGTAACACCAAGATATGATCATATTCCAACCCCTCTGTAGGTCTTGTGTGTTTTTGGCTCAACACATCTACTAACTCCACTTCATTGGGTTTGAGCCTAGCAACATAAGGATGGTTGATCAAACTTTTTGGAATTAGGTGGTTATGATGACCATAAACTACACTTTCTTATCCTTATTGAATTATTGAAGCTTAAATGGGCAATTTCTTTTTTTTAATGAAAAGTACTCTTCTTCCCTGTGGTTTTTGCTTTATATACATAGCCCTTTGATGACTCTTGTACGTTCCACTAGACTCGCAGACCATTTGAAAACATGTGGGTTTTACTTGATTATTCTGGACTATAATGCACATCTTTTTCAACCCTTTTTCTCGAGCCCACTTTTTTGCATCATTTATATCTTCCCATTCGAATATGTTGGCATAGTGATCACTTGTAGCTTCGGAAAGAATTCCAATAGTTGTTGGTTGATTATTCATTAGTTCAGGTGCAGGATCAATCTAAAAAATTGGAAATATAACACAACATTAGTTGAAAATTACATATAAAAAGCATACATATGGCTACGTATATTACTCTGTAGCTAGATGTAAGGGACTCCGGAATAAAGATATGTCTAGCTTTCCCAGACTTCGACCAGTAAAAGGTCAATTACGGCTAGGT
>JAJJMC010031210.1:10530875-10674630 GCA_023531435.1 Papaver californicum | reverse complement strand
ATGTTTGGGTGTTACTCGATTTCAACTTTAAATTGATATGTGAGAATCTGATTGGTTGTTTAGTCGAAAAGATTTTTTGGCCTAATCAATATATATAAATCTTATTTTCTTCCCGTGGTTTATCTGCTCTCCAACTGGCCTTACGTAATAGGTGTCATTTTCTTCCTATTTTGGATGACAAGTTTAATGCCTGGTCGAGTTTCCAATTTGTGGCGAGTAATTTCTGGTTTTGTCTCCGGTGTTCTATGCAAATAGGTCTGCATTGCTTCACAAAGTTCGGTATAGTAATCTTTTTTTTTTTTTTTTTTTTTGCCAATCGTGGCTCCAATTAGCTACCGTCAGGGGCGACTAGGTACCCAAGTTTTTACCAAACCGTAATTAGTATTACTTGGGAAAATGAAAAACATTATCATCCTCAGATTAAGAAAATATATGAGTGAAAAAAAGGCTAAATTAATGATTTTCAATTTTCACCGATTTTTTTTTTTTGCCTATTCTCTTACTTTTCGGATAGTGAGTATTCATCCTATTTTATTAATAACTAATTAGTTCATTGAAGTTGTGATCTCATCATTTTTGTTTATTCAATTAATTTTTATAGTTATGATTACATGACTTATGTTTCGAATTTCTAGGTTCAATCAGATGTGTACAGTAAAATTGCTAGTGAGGTCAAATTATACTTTGCGGTCAGAATCTTCCTTTATCAATATAAATTAAAGTGATTGTTGGTAGCTTTCTCATTTTTTAACAAATCATTAGTTTTTTTTATGTATAAAATTTTTCATATTCTTTGTGCAAACTATGAACAATTGAATTTCTGACCATAGCAAAACTATTTATTTCCATACATTTGTCATTCATTGTCTATGATGCAAACCATTATATAACTTGCTTACCTAACTAAAATTCCTAGCTCCGGCACCGGCTACAGTAGCTTTGATTGACCCGTTGTCAGGGTAAAATAGTAAATATTCATTATCTAACACCAAAGAAGTAAGCGAATGGTCCAAAGACGTATAAATGCGTTTTTACATCAAGCCCGTCATATGCGATTGTGCACTGCCCTGTACAACATCCTAAGATGGGAGCAATTGGTGATAAATTTAGGGAAAATCTATATATCAAACTCTTCGTATGGATGTCCTCTACAACATACTAAAAAATCACATCAATCGGACAAACCAACTAAGAAATATGATCAAAACATTCAACTAAGTCGCAGGTGAAAAAATTCATGTGACTTTTGTTTGTTTCGTCTTTTTGACCCCCTGAACAAACTCAAAACTCAAATCCTTCCGCAGTGTGAGGTAGATGATCTTTTGGGCATCAAAAATTTTGGGTGGATCATCGAAAACGGACTCTGTATGAAGAACTTACAGTGTTATCAGTGAAACTCTAAATCTGAATTTTCTGGCCACGAAATTTCACTAGAATTCTCTTGTCCGTCCAAGTCCAAGGGGTTGATGTCCCCTTACCTTGTCCGTCTTAGGTAAGACAAAGATCGTCCTTCTTAGGCTACTAAGCTTCTCCTACTTAGAGTACTATGTTTGTCCTGCTTAGAACAAGGATTGTCTGTCTTAGCTAAAAGGCTTGTCGGGCTTAGGTAAAACACAAAGCATGTTCGGATAAGGTATACAACAAAGCTTGTCCGTCTTAGGGCTTTTGTACAAAGCTTGTTTATCTTAGGCTTTAGTACAAAGCTTGTTCATCTTAGGGATTAAACATAATGTTTGTCCGCCTTAGTTTAGCACTAAGCTTGTCCGTCTTACCTTTAGCACAATATTCATCCCTCTTAGGCATTAGCCTAATACGCGTCCTTTTAGGCATTAGCTCGTCAGCTCACCTGCCTTAGGAATTAGCCTAATACTCATCCGTCTAAGGCATTAACTCTTAAGTTCATCCGTCTTAGTATTAGCTTCTAATGCTCGTCCGACTTAGCATTAGCTCCTAATGCTCGTAGTATTAGCTCCTAATGCTTGTCCATCTGAGCTTGCTTCACATATACAAGTTTCCAAACCCTAACTTTCTTATCAAAGGCCATATTACGCCTCACTCAGATATATATACTTATGCTCAGCATGCTACACTTATTTATACAAAGCAAGCATGTCAATGCAAATTTACCTAGTTGAACACACAACTATTCCTCATAAATAAAATAAAATAAATACATACTTTATTTTAAGTTTAGTCTTTCTAGACTCATCAGGCTAGTCAAGCAAGACAAGTCTTTAGTCAAGAGACCAACTAAGTAGGCCTCATTTGAGTAGATAATTGGTAGGTTAAGCAACCGTCCATTCAACCTCAAACAAAGTGGGGAACGGTTATCAACACATCCTCCACCATCTCCACTTCACTACTACTAAACCATCGACGCTTCCTCATAAGATGAGGTCAGGTGAACGGTTACAATAACTATTATAAACTATATTTCTCAATCTATTGAAAGGGAGACATACAGATAAGTCTAACAAAAAATAATATAATTAGAGTTGTCAATTTATAACCCGGCATGTGGGTCAACCCTAACCCGGCTTGTTTTAATTCGTCCCGGCTCGGTTTGTTATCTAAACGGGCCGGGTTAGGGTTGCCATTTTCGTCCCTAATAGTAAACAAAACGGGCTACGGTCAACCCGCGGGATACCCGTCAACTCGCCATAAATTTTATAATATATTATTTTTTAAATTAGATTCTGCTATGTTATCTCTAAATCTATAGTTTATTAATTTTACTGAAAAAGAAACTAGATCAAGTTCTACTTCTACATGACTATACCTCTCACATCTCTTTTTTTCTCTGATCTCTCGTTAATATATGAAAGTCAGGCCTAAATCAGTTAGTGAGGGTTACAACTTATATATTTATTAGTTAGCTTAGCTCCTAAATCAGTTATCTCTCCCAGAATATCTGGTATGTTCTTCATTCTGAGTTTTTTTTGTTAGGGTTTAGACTAGATTTCAATGTCAATGGAAAACCCTTCATAATTTCTTCTTTTGATTTCAATTTTAGACTCCAAATCTTTGCCAAGGATTCGGTTAAAGTGATTCAGCTTCAGGTAATAAGCTAACTTTTTTAAAATTAGGGTTTTTTGTTTAATTAGGTTTTTCAACTGATTTATGCTATTTAAATTTGGGGGTCTTTAAAATTGGGGTTTTTATTTGTGTTTAGTGGGTTTTGGTTTTGTTTTATGATTTTCTTAATATCTTGCTAATTTATTGATTCTACTGATTGGTTTAGGTATGTATGACATGAATCCTGCAGATGATATGTGCCAACATCTTAAGTTGTAGTTCCTTTTCCCCCCATTTTGTATTATGGGGTTTTGATATATATATGTATACTTATGTATATCCTTTTGTTGCTTGATTTCCATGTGTGTCAAATTTTTTTCGGTCTTGTGTCCATGTTGGAAAAGGCATTAAAACCGTGAGCTAATAGATAAAAGGAAATTGATATATGTATTTTATTTACTTATCATGATTTGTTAGTGATTATGTGCTTCTTTTAATTTTTGGGGATTTAGATTTATATCGGTTCCATACCTGGTAACTTTATATGAATGTTTAATGTTGTAATGCTCTCACTCTAGTCCAGTCTTTTAGTATCCCAATCAAACACTTCACTTAACACTTCTTGACTGCACTTTGACATGGATAATGGGTGCACAAATTGATACGAGAGAGAGATGTTCGATATTATTGATTGTGTACCCTGTTTAATCTATGAAACTGCTAACTTATTAGTTTTCATGCATGAGTGTTATCACTTGTATAAATCATTTGAACTTGTGTGGTATATGGTTAAGATTAGATCTACTGCATCTCACTTGATGTTCTGTTATGTTTTGTTTAGTCATTACACTAATTATTACGTTGTCTGAACTCACCTTTTATTATTTTTGGATGGCTAACAAAAGCACTTCATTGAGAAAGCATATTGTTGTTCAACTTATGGGTTCCTTGTTGTCTAAGCTTTGCTTATTTGTCTCTTTCTTCTGAGTTGTTAATTCCTTGTAGTTAAAGCATCATTTGATCATTCTAATCCTGAATTTGTGAATGTAATGCTCCCATAGAAAATCATTGAGTCTTTTGAGGGTAAGGAACTATGGATAAATTGTTTCATGCTCGTTGAATGCCATTGGTATGGTATTTTCTTAATATAACATTTAGGCTTAGCATTTGTATGTTGACCACCTGTATGATGTTGTATTTCATCATATATTGTATGTCTTTGATATATGTCACTTGTTTCAGGAATTTGTTGCGGCACAAGGAAATGGTGGTCAACAATCTGAAAAGTCATAATTGGATCAATATTATGGTCTCCACTTCACTAGTGATGGAGCTCGACTGATATGAATGTTCTATTAGGCCGCTTGTTGTAAAAGTAGAACCCACTTTGTCGTTTTATTTGGTTTTATATATGTATATAACTATCTATATATGTATTCTTAACTTTGATTTGGTGCATTTTAATCCTGTTAGTAGTTTCAGCGTACTGTTGTTGTTGTATTCTATGTACACTTTTTAGTTTTTAGTTTTTAGTCTTGAGGTTTTTATTCCAGTACAAAAATATTAAAATATAAATTTACGAGTGCCAACCCGCCAACCCGCCAGAGCCAACCCGACTAGGGATGGGGTTTTAGGATTATTCTTAAATAATATTAGGGTTAGGGTTAACCTTAATCTGACCACGGGTTGGAAATCTTGGGTCGGGTTGACTCTAACCCTAGTACGTTGACAACTCTAAATATAACCGATCAATTTGATACCATCTTATCATTTGTAGAGAATTGTTCATAGCTATTCACACCTATTACATCCTACATATTCTGATACTATGATATCAATCTTTCTTTTGGTTCCCTCCCTAAGATCGACCCTTCTTCTTCTCCTTTATGATTGAATCAAAACTGGGACGACCATTGTTTGATTTATTCCATGATTGTACAGATTGATCTCTCGAATCTAAAGAAATTACTTTAACAGTACAAACGTTAAAGGATTAGACGAATTATCACTTGCTCACCCCACTTTTCTCAATTTACCCTCTTGATTCGTTTTCCTCACAAACATTTTGGTGACCACAGCGGGAGATCAATCTCTCAGTTGCAATTTCTTAATTTCTTGAATTTTCCTCAATTTCAGAATCGGTTGATCTTAGGACAGGTTCAATAACTAACTCTCACTACCAATTATACAACCACCAACGTTGGTGCTCTCGATAATACTCGTCTGGTCAGCATATTGAAGAAGTAAAGGATGCACATACTCCACTTATCACAACCGATGTGATACAGACACAAGAGACTCTTGCCCAGACTCAAGCAATCATCTACAACAACATCTGCTTTGATGGAGAGAGTCAGACCTACTAGGAATGTAGAAGCATGTGAGACTTGTGTTAACAGACGTCTCACAAGTAAACTATACAATATTCAACCATTTATGGATATTGTGACTGAAGGAGGTAAAAGAAAAGCTTTAGCGCCAGAACAACAACCCAAGTTTGCACCACCAACACTAATTCCAACTATAGCACCACAGACAGGCCAACCACATCGAAAGGCCCACCAAATGCAAGCGGCACTTAGCGATGACTCCAACACCGCTCAATGTCAATAACAACCAAATGAAGATCCAGTCTCTCCTGACTTCCCCAACTCTCATAAGTGTGGATACATGATACACCATCAAGTTACCTCCTATTTAATATCCACCAACATAACAAGAAATAACAAATCTTAAGAGAGCTGTACTTGGGGACTGAAAAGAGTACACAGAAAGCCTCTTCTTGTCATGAGTTTCACCATGTTTGGAGAACCTACCAATCAAACAGCCCAACCAATGATTGAACACATGTATGAGCTTCTCAATTGCTCGAAGGCGCAACATAAAGACATTTTTACCGTTCTCAACCTTGTTGTGCCTGACAGACGACTATCTTTAGAAAATGAAATATGTCCTGAAACTGCTCAGGTAGATAAAAAAAAATATGACTGGGGACTACTCACCACTACTTGTCCCAATGATACATAATTTGGTGGTATAATAATTGATGCAGGTTTTCTTCAACATCGCCCCTCTCAAGACGCTTAAAGCCGTAGGATTACTCGTCGTGAAATTATCTATGCTCCAACAACGATCAAGGATCCTAATTCAATAGGTTAATGTCAATTGGATCGCTATGTTGAATAACATACAAATTCCCAATTCAATAAGCTACTGTCGTTGGCCGCACGTGCCTTCTCGTGTCTGACCAACTTGGCAACTCACAAGGGTTCTAACATGCCACCGCCTCATCTTTGATCAACCTGCAACACTGTCACATCCACTTCTCTGTTTGTCATCAGCTGTTGTTGTCACTTGGTGTTTGCTCTACCTATCTTATGTTGAGGATGTCACCTACTTGAATATTTCAGGAGTTACTTAGATTCTTATAGTTTATCTTCCCAATCGTCCGCCAGCGACAAATCCTACCAGTGGGAAGTAGGATGCCATCCAAGATTATCTTTCGTCATACAATATTCTAATTGAGAATCATAAGCAGGATACTCGGATAGATGCATAGTTCCGGTCTTTTAAGTTCCTGCAATATGGATGTGCAATCTGTTCTTAGCAATGGAGTTGAAAACTTCATATTAACTTCAACATCAAAAGATGAATACTCATGAGCAGAACATCGACTACTATACTCATACAACGATGGCTGGTCACCTTGGATCGTTACCTACGTACCTGCATTGCTACTCTAGAGATATCATCACAATATAGCATATTATACAAAACCACAGTAACCTGCATGTATGAATTGTACTAGTTGATAAACTAAAGGGGACTAAGATCGATAGTTTGCATACAAATATTTAGTATGTCGACTCTTAAAGCTGCGACATATAGGTCATGAGAGCTATAACGTTTTATAACATGAGTTGCTACGGTTAGGACTGCGCCCATGCCTCCTCCGTCATGATGACACTAATCTACTGACAAAGAAACGTTGTACTACGATTGCGGTTGCATCTACCACCGGTAACAAGGAAAGACACAATCGTCTCCAACCTTGATAAATACTTAACAAGAAAAGTTGCTCATGCCATGTTACCATCGTCAACTTTCTGTGTCCAACCAACTTGGTCATCCAAGGATGCCTCTACTGTCTAACCATCTTGGTTTGACACCCGGTAACTGTCAAAGCTACAAAGTACTACCGTTGTTGCACAAAGAAGAGTAATAAGGAACTGGGAGGCTGTACAATATTTGCTCAAGGTAAACAAAGATTTTTCAATCTTATGTGCTTTAATATGCATCAAGAAAATTTATCAGGGTTCATCACCAACTTCTCCAGACTCTGTCTTCTACCTACTGCTACATGCATCTCTTTACAACATCAACTCCACAGATGAAGCAGTGAAAACTAATGGAATTGAGGTCGTCCTCCAAAAAGAAGACGATGTTGCTAGTAAAGGAGAGAACGTGAGATTCAACTCCCACCCCTTTTCACATGAAATGTTGTTCACGTAAAAAAAATTATCCACGCGAACTGTTACTCACATAAAAATCAAAACTTAGCCAACAACCCTAGCCTACCTGATTGTAATGGATGATGGTGGAGTTGATGTTCTCATGCAAACAAAGAGAATTAGCAAGGCTTACAAAACAAAAACTAGGGTTTAAAGAGAAGGAGGAGCTTCTTTGATGGTATAAAATAAGGAGTAAGATTTTCTTTTATGGAAAACAAATTTGAATCTAAACAGAACAAGGATTACTCTTTGTACACTAGACAAGCCAATGCATTTCCGTCCAAGTCATTGCTTGTTCGTCCTGCCACAAACCTTACTTATCTGCCCTAGCTCCAGACTAAGGCTTGTTCTTCCAGCTCCTAGTAAGTATTTGTCCGTCCAAACTAAGGCTTGTCTGTTGCGCCATCCAAGCAAACTCGCTCATCCATGAACGAGGGCTTTTCCGTCCAGCCAATGCTTGTCCGCCCTAGCTCAAGATCTACTTGTCCTTCCTGCTGTCCAACCAAAGCTTGTCTTCCCTGGCTCCAGCATGCATATCTGTGCAAGTCTTGCCTTGTCCAGCAACCTTCTAACCATGCATGTTTGTCGCGCCTTCCAAGTTGTACTTGTCCGATCAACTTTAACTCTTGCCTTGGTCTTCAAAGCCACATATCTCTAATTGCCTATCCGAGATGGCCTTCTCGCTTACCTATTCGAATCTCAAGCCAACTACAATATCTCTGGTAATATCTAACAACTAAGTTTTGTTAATTTATTTTCGTCAATATTAAACCTCAAAATTCTGCAAAGAATTTTAAGGCAGGTGCTCATCCATGTCTCTCTATATGTATGACTGAACGTATCAGAGCAACTATATATACGATCAAATTAATTAATGAATTGACCAACATTTATCAATGTACAAAATCATTAGAATAATATTGGTGCTTATTACGACATTCCCATATGTTCTATGATTCTTACATGACAAATTTCAAGCTCCTAGATGGATTTCCCACTAGTATATAACAATTTTGAGTATTCTCAGGTGCTTATCCATGTTTCTCTATATATATGACTGAACTTCTTAGAGCAACTACATATATGATCAAACTTACTGAATTGACCAACATCCATTACTGTACAAAATCAACAAAATAACGCTGATGCAATTCCCAGATATTCTATGTTTTTTACATAAAATCTCAAGCTCTTATATGAATTTTTCACTAGTATAGAGCAATTTGAGAATCATTTTTGGTGTTATATTCCGCAGTTGGATTCCCAAAGTTATCTTATATCAATGTTCATGCTCAACTGAACAGTATTGACTCACTAAGATACCTATATAACTTTTATATGGAAGTATGTAGCAAGTTACATACAAATTTTTAATTGACTAAAATACCATAGTTGTGCTTGGATACCAAGTCAAAATTGTGCCAAACAAAATTTCATAGCTTCTACTAGCTATCTAGCCATGGTCACGTCAATCTTTGCTTAAGGAGGCAGCTGGTGTGAATAGCGTAAAAGAATTTAATTTAGGGCTTTGGAAACACTAAAAAATGAGTTCACAACACTTATAAGTATATCAAACAATCAATGAAACTTTCCAACCTTAATTGGAAAAGAGACGACTCAAAATTAGATTTGCAACATTTATAAGCGTTGCAAATGGCTTATGTGGATGGTTAAATCCTAGCTTGTCCTCTTCCCTACTAAGCTTATCCGTCTTAGGGATTTAACACAAAACTTGCTCGTCTTAGGGATTTAGCACAAAGCTTATTCGTCTTAGGGTTTAGCTCAAAGCTTGTCCGTCTTAGACATTAGTTCCTAATGCTCGTCTGTCTTAGCTTGAGCGCAAGGCTCATACGTCTTAGTCTTAGCTACAAGGCTTGTCTGTCTTAGCTTGAGTACAAAGTTCATCTGTATTAACTTGACTACAAGACTCGTATGTCTTAGTCTTGGATACATGACTCATCCGTCTTAGTTTTGGCTACAAGACTCGTCCCTAGATCCTAGATGGATTGTCCATTAGTAGAGAGCAGCTAAAACTTGTTCCAGGTGCAACAATTCAGCAACGAATCCCTTCAACATGTTCCATATATACATATCAATATTAAGACTCATATTGAGTAACACTGATTCATTATTGTATTCACAATATCTATATAGACCTTCAGTACTTGAAGTTTGTTCATCAATAGTGCAATACCGAACTCATCCATGCCCAACTCTCAGCTGAGTTGCATGGACCTACTATTGCTTATATTCGTTAAGGCTCTCACTGAGTGATAGACACATTTATGTGTCTTATTTGAGCTCATTTTAATATATTGTTAGTCCTTATTTTGTACTTATAGTGATATTTCATGTATTTGTAGGTATTTTTGAAGAATAAACAATTATGGAAGAATTAGCTCAAAAAGTTATAAAAGCACCCCAGGAATTGATAAAAGCACCTAAGATTTGGTTCAAGGCACCCACTTCCTACCTTTCAAAATTATTTTTTAGCGAGGATTTCTAGTTTTCGATCTTTGAAGAATTTGTGGGCGATGAATTTGGACATTCTAAGAGTTTTAAGACAAAGATATCCTTTTTCTTTATGTAGGAGAGTATACACGATTTGGAAGACTCAGAATAGAAAGAAAATCCCTCGGTCACGTGAGATTTATTCCTCTTTGTTTTATTTCGGGAATCAAATATTGTGTGATTCAATTTTTGATCTTGTTGCTATTTGGTTGGTTTACAATTGGGAAAACTAGGGAATCAATATCACCGAGATTTGATTACATAGTTGCCAAGAGCCGTTTAAGGAAGAAAAAAAAAACTATTCTCGGTTTTAAAACAGGAAATCATGTGATGTTGTTTCTATTTCGCAAGATATTGTTTCTATAATAATTGAAATTGTTGGAGATAGCCAGGGAACCAAAGAAATCGATTTTACTTTAAAAGAAGGAAAAAATCATAACCGAGAGAGAAGGAAAATTTGTCCAAGATTTGGTTCAATAATAAAGATATGATTCGAAGATTTTGAGTTGAGTTGGTGTTTATTATAAATAGAGAAGATGGGTTCGAAGGAGGGGGCTACAGAGTCGAAAAGAAAAGAAAAAGGAAGAAATCAGTTTGTGAAACAAAATTTTGTAGTTGCATACGAAGAAGAGGAAGAATAACTCATCAGAACTTTCGTTGACAGCGTTACCTTTCCTTTTAAATTCAATACCTTCAACAATAGTTTGTTCGATAGTAGCAACAACAGTTTCTGAAAATAATATACTTGAAAGCTGTCGTTCTTTAACTACACCACAAGGCAGTCATTAAATCCACTAAAAATTAAAAAAAAAATATTGTAAGCTTTTTTTCATTAATGAATTCCATGATTTCTCAATTTTATTTTCTTTCTTTCTCCATGAGTAGCTAATTTTATTTTCTAAGGTGTAGGAGGAAGCTATTTTTGATGTGTAATTATTAGTTCTTAATTTCTTTGAAATATTACTCTATAATTTATGCTTTTAGTGACTAATGGTTTCTCTTCTAAGTTGCTTAATTTTAATTGTTCTGAATAGTTTAGGTTATTGATATTTAATAAGTGAAGGAATTTATAGTTTTGCATAACGACAAAAGTCGTAATACGATTATAGAAACACTTTATCTTCCAAAACATGAGATTGGGCTCAATAAGGTTTTGAGTAATTTAAGAGTAATTTAAGAGTAGTGATTAATTAATTTTACAAACATCAAAAGTAGTGGAATCCGAAACCCTAGATTTTTATCATAGTTTTTAATCAACCATTTTGTTTAGTTGTCTTCTTATTTAATTCATTAAATCCTTCAACAATTTCTTGTTTTAGCACATAATTAGGTTATTAAATCCTTCAACAATCTCCATGGACAAATCCGTACTTGTCGCTTCTACTTTGTATGCGTCATGCGATTGCGGCTATAGGTTTTTACGCCTATCACTAAGTAATATTGAGGCACTATGGTCTAGACAATATCGTGTATATAGTGTATTCAATATTTGGGGACTATTCATCAAAACGTATTTATTCCCTGAATAAATTATTAAATTCATCTATGCCTACTCTCAACTGAGTCACCTGGATTTATCATAATATTTTTCTTATGTGATCATCTGTCGTGATCATTTATGCCAAACCTTGCATCAAAGGTATACCTGGGAAGCAAAGCTAAGCAGATGTCCTTCTATTAGACTGTCACCATCAAGTGCTTACCACGTAACATTACTCGTTCGCGCTAAGCAGGAGACTTAATATAGATGGTGTTTTTTTTTCAGGGGTAAAATGGTAAAGATTTATATATAACACACAAGACGCAAGCGAATGGTCCAAAAACTTAAAAAAGCGTTTTTACATCAAGCCCGTCAGATGCGATTCTGCACTTACATGTATAACGTTGTGGTCTGGGAGCAATTGGTGATAAATCTAGGCACGAGTTAGATACAAAAATCTTCGTATGGATTTCCTCTACAACGTACTAAAAAAATCACATCTATCGAATAAACGAGCTAAGATATATGATCAAAACGTTCAACTAAGTCGCAGCTGAAAAATTCATATTTTCTTCCTGACTTTTGTTTGTTTCATCTTTTTGAGGCCCTGAACGAACTCAAAACTCAAATCCTTCCTCGTTGGAAGGTAGCTGGTCTTCTGGGCATTAAAAATTTGGGTTAGATCATCGAAAAAGAACTCCGAATGAAGATTTTATAGCGTTCTCTGTGAAAACCCTAAATCTGAATTTTTTGACGACGAAATTTTATAAGAATTCACTTGTCCGTCCAAGTCCAACGGGCTGATGCCCCCTTATCTTGTCCTTTTTAGGTAAGGCAAATCTTATCCTTCTTAGACTACTAAGCTTGTCCTGCTTAAAACAAGGCTTGTCCGGCTTAGGTAAAACTACAAAGCTCGTCCGTCTTAGGGATTTAGTACAAAACTTGTCTGTCTTAGGCTTTAGTACAATGCTTATAAGTCTTAGGTATTAGGCACACCTTTTGTCCTCCTAATCTTAGTATTAAGCTTGTCCATCTTACCTTTAGCACAATGCTCATCCGTCTTAGGTATTATCCTAATACTCGTCCATCTTAGGCATTAGTTCCTAAGCTCATCCGCCTTAGCATTATCTTCTAGTATTCGTCTTCATTAGCATTAACTCCTAATGCTTGTCCGCCTTAGCATTAGCTCATAATGCTCGTCCGCCTTAGCATTAGCTCATAATGCTCGTCCGCCTTAGCATTAGCTCCTAATGCTTGTCCATCTGAGCTTGTTTTACATATACAAGTTTCTACACCCTAACTTGCTTATCAAAGGCCATACTAAGCCTCACTGACATATATATGGTTATCCTCAACATGCTATACTTATTTCTACAAAGCAAGCATGTCAATGCAAATTGACCTAGTTGAACACACAATTGTTCCTCACAAATAAAATAAAATAAATAAATACATATTTTATTTTAAGTTTAGTCTTTCTAGACTCATCAGGCTAGTCAAGCAAGATAAGTCTTTAGTCAAGAGACCAATTAAGTAGGCCTCATTTGAATTAACATTAATAGTCTTAAATGCTACTAAATTACATGAGAAATCAAAGATTTCACAAATGGGGGGATGTTCACTACGGTATTGGTCAGTCAGTTTACAACACGTGGTGCAACGATACACCCACTACAGAGAATCTGGAAAGTTCAATTTGCAGTTGAGTAGAGAAGTGGTAGGTTGAGCAACCGTCCATTCAACCTCAAACCGAGTGTCGAACGATTATCAGCACATCCTCCACCATCTCCACTTCACCGCTACTAAACCATCGACGCTTCCTTCATGGGATGAGGTCAGGTGAACGGTTACAATAGCTATTATAAAATAGATCCCTAAATCTATTGAGAGGGAGACAGACATAAATTCTAACACAGAACAACATAATCGAACAATTTGATGCCATCTTATCGTTTGCAGAGAAATTTTCATAAATATTTACACCTATTACATCCTACAGAGTCTGATACTCTGATCTCAATCTTTCTCTCACTTCTCTCCCTAAGACCAACCCTTTTCCTTCTCCTTGATGACTGAATCAAGACTGGAATGGTCATTGCTTGGTTTAGGCCAGGATTGTACAGATTGATCTCACGAATCTAAAGAAAGTACTTCAACAGTTACAAATGTTTAAGGATTAGACGAATTATCACCTGTTCACCCCACTTTTTCCAATTTACCCTCTCGATTCGTTTTCGTCACAAACACCTGTTTATCTATGTTATGTGCTTAATTTCATTAGTTATTGTTAAAGTTGATTGGTGCGACTCAACGGAACAACAATATTAGGCCGGGGATATTTTTTGTGAAATTTTACGGCGAATAACTTTGGTGTACTTTCAATGGGAATTTCACTGGACATCTTTTGTAAAATTTCAGTCGGTCATGGCCCGCAGTATGTATTGACGGTTTTGGACATTGGTGTACCTCCTTTAATGTCGTACTAGCTGATATTGGTATCAAAATATAATGATACATACAAAAAGCTATCCCCATTTTGTTTAATGTCATAGGTTTTGAGGCTTATTTTGGTTTCTGGCAGCCATTCATATGAACGTCATTTTAATAAGAGATCTTTAATTTGTAATTTATTTGGTTCGTACTGCTTTTAAAAATAAATCTCTTTACCGGGGCAAAAAATTACAGTTATAATGACTCTTTTCAAATGTTGTTTAGCACTTTGATACGACCCTTACCCTCACCCAGCCTGGTTGCTATTTATGGTTCAGTATAGGCATACAAATGTTGTTTAGCACTTTGATACGACTCTTACCCCTCACCCAGCCTGGTTGCTATTTAGGGTTCAGTATAGGCATATTTTCATTTTAGGAAATTTGAAAGTTGACTATTTTCCCCTTATAAATGTACATTAATCTCGTTCAATACATATTATTTTAAAACTTTTTTAAAGAACTTTTAATTGGAATATTTCCATAAATTCGGGGATACATAACAAAAAAGAATAAAGATATTTTTAAGTAAAAATCAATAACCCCTTATCCATATATTTTTATAATGGTTAAATTACCCTTGTTCTTTTAATTTATATTGATTTTATCTTAAATCTTTTTTTTATAAAAAAAACTTTTTTTTCTAAAAAGTTCAGGATCGACATGTTAAAATAAAATATACCATACCGATTTTTGATAGTCGACAATGAAGTGGATGAACACCATGCTGACTGTTGTTGACTACCTTTCTCAGTCGACATGGTTAGAAGTTTTTGACAATATCGATTGTTGTAATTTTAATTCCAGAAACTAATATTTATAAATCGGTATTGTTTATGTAATCAATACCGTGCCGACTGAAAAAGATCAACAAAAATCGACATGGTGTTCATATGTTTCTTTACTGATTATCTAGAAACGGCATTGTAAAAATACAATGCCGACTTTGAATTTTAAATTGAGTTTAAAAAAAATAAAAAGAAAAGAAAAGAAAAGAAAAATAAAAAAAAATAAAAAAAATTAAATAAACAAATATAAAGAAAAATAACTTAACCATTTATAGTTTCAAGAAATCCTTTATCAATATACCTTGGTTGGTAGAATCTTAAAGATCCCCAAGTTATAAGAATATTCCCCAATTAAAGATTCTTTTTAAATATTCTTTTTAAAGGGGTAAAATAATATTTTGCATATTTTAGTCTTTATATAAAACCAAGCAAGCTTTTCTATGTGAAACGAAGGGAATAGGGATAATGCAATATGCAATTTGAGAAACAATTCAAAATCTATGACATGTAGCTAACAGCTCCATGGTTCTTCCCGACCTAAAAGGTACAAAGCCGCTAGGATAAAAACATAGCCAAACTTCTGCAATTTTGTTTGTTGTTTACCCCCATAATATAGGATAAAAACATATGCCAAACTTCTGCACTTTTGTTTGTTGTTTACCCCCATAATATACGATTGTATTTCAAAAGTAAAAATAGTTGGCTATTTCAGAAAAACAGTTCGCGATTTCAGAGCCTTGCAGGGGGTAGTCAAATGAGATTTATATAGACTTTCATAGATTTTTTTTTAGTGACTCCCGGAGACTCTCTGGAAATATAGAGATTTCCATTGATTTTAAAAGAGAGTTATAGAGAGTCTCTGCGACTTGTAGATACAAATCTAATGGATTTCTAGAGAGTCTTTGTGATTTCTAGAGATAAAAAGATGTAAAATATTTGATTTAATGATCAATATCTCTATGCTTAAATAATGTATTAATTTTTTTTTTCGATTGACAGATTTGATAGAGACTTAAGATGGAGAACTGGTGTGAAAATTGTTCCAGTTCATTGCAACAGCTCGAACAACTTTGAAGTTGCTCCACAGGCATTAGAAGATGCATACAAAGAAGCTGCATCACTGAACCTAAAAGTTAGAGGACTTCTGATCACAAACCCATCAAATCCATTAGGTGTAGCAATGAAACGTACAATGCTCGAAGAGATACTCGACTTCATTACACGTAAAAACATTCATCTCATGTCCGATGAAATATACTCAGGGTCAGTTTTTTCTTCGACAGAATTCGTAAGCGTTGCAGAAATACTAGAAGCACGAAACTACAAAGACGCATAAAGGGTTCATATTGTTTATAGTTTATCAAAAGATTTAGGGTTACAGGGGTTTAGAATTGGAACTATTTATTCATACAATGATAAAGTTGTGACAACTGCAAGAAGAATGTCAAGTTTTAGCTTAGTGTCATCGCAAACACAAAATCTCTTAGCTTCAATGCTATCGGACACCAAATTTACCGAAAATTACATTAAGACTAACAGAGAAAGATTGAGGAAAATATATGGTTTTATTATTGATGGACTAAGAAAAGCTGGAATTGAGTGTTTAGAAGGAAATGCTGGATTATTTTATTGGATGAATTTAAGTCCTAATCAAACGAATAATTACTCATTCAGTTGGAAACCATTAAGTAATTATTTTAATTTTAATTTTAATTTTTTATTATTTCTTAAATTTATTTTTAAAATTTTAATATAGAATTAGAAAATTCTTCTAATTTTTACTTGAGTTTTATTTTATTTAACTTTAAAAATAGAAGTGTTTTTTGAATTAGAAATCTTTTATTTTTATTAAAAAAACCTATTTATATTTTAAAATTAAATGTAAATTGATCATCCGATAAGGATGAGGAATGAGGACCTTTGGATTATATCAGTTTTACCCAAATTTTCAAGTCTCTCAAAATATCACCTATAAGTGAGAGATTTTGCTCATGCCTATTTTCATCAAAAAAATCTCCCAAATCCCAATGAATAACAAATCAATGATTTTGAAGTCTTAATCCAATAACAAGAGTGTTTGAGTGACTTTTAACAAATCTTAATCCAATAACAAAAGAGTTTGAGAGAATTTAAAATACTTGAAAAAAAATCTCTATCCAATAACAAGAGAGTTTGGGAGACTCTCTAAAAATCTCAATTAATAAATGGCATATTTAAAAAATTTCTATAAATCTTTATAAATTATAATTAACTATCCCTGTTGATGTTGCATTCCACCAGCTCACATCTATTGGTACATATGGACGGAAAAAAACGATAAGTAAAGAGTTGAAATATTAGAAACTCTGTTGCGTAGGATTATGGACAAAAGGGGATCGTTTGATTAAAGTTGTCATTGATGTGGTGGTGGTAACGGTGGTCCCATTAAAATTTCCAACGACTACCCACTTTTTTCTTCGTATCATAAGGGGATCTTCAATCCGTGATATGCAATAAGCCTGCCTGCATGTTTTGGGTTTAGTAGCTAAAAATATATTACTCAAGTACATATCAAAGGAATGTTTAGTGGGCCTCCACCTAACTGTTAGATATTCAAACAGAATTCTTTTGAAAGACTCCTAACAATGGATGGAATTCCATATTATCATTCCTTTATATATGATGTTAATATTTATTTATTTATTCTCATGAAAATGATGTTGATATTTTGGTAGTACTACTTTCATAAATACGGACGCTCTGTTTGGTTGGTGTTGTACTTGAAAGATTTATACTTTATTATTTTTCTCTTGTAAAAAATAAATTTAAAGTTACTTTGTAGTACATTTTGTTGTTTTATGACTTTAGACTATATGAGAAAAAGGAATGTTATTAGGTTTTCGTAGGGATAAAAAAAAGGAAGAGTCAAATTTTTTGACATCCCAAGCTCAAGAATTCCCTTATCTACGCTTATCACGAGTTAGCTAACTGTTTATTGCTCTATCCATGTTGAGTTATTTATTTTGAGATTATGCTTGTAAAGAATTGAGCTATTTCATCAAATAAGATAATATTTCTAAAATTATTTTTTTAATTAAAAATTATTAGTTATAAAAAATATGCACAATTTGATAGCCATATTTATATACGTTATGTAGGTATTTTAAAATGCTTTCTAACGATATAAAATTTACAAATATCCGTAGTATAAAAATTTTATTATTTGATTATCCTAAGGGTATAACTAAATAAAATACATAAAAATATCCCTATCTTCTTCTTTTTTAAAGAATTGTGCAAACTTGAAATAGCTCAATTTTTAAGAAACAGAGAGAGTAGCACAGCACATTACATTTTTTTTTCTGGCATAACACATCACAATACGTCGTCTAGCACAGTAATGCACAACACATCACGTTTAAATCTCTAGCACATCACAACACAGCATACAACACTTGACTTCGTGGGATATACTGTACTGGGCCTGCAAGTTTTACACCTCCACCTAGTACCTACAACTCTCACCAATATGACCTCCAAATTCTTATTTACCTATAGTTAGTCTAGCTAATTACAATTATAAGTTTTTTCCAAGCTACGAAAATATAATTTCTCTATAAATTTCGTGTATCTTGTGTGTTATAACTCAAAAGACTACAACTGTCCCTTTGCATTAGCCCTTCTAGTACTTTTCAGTTTACCCCTTCCAGCACTATTAACCCAACAAAATTAGTATTGGGAAATTAATAAATTCACAATTCCTCGACAGCCTATTTATGGACGACCAGGTGAGTTGATAAAAACAACCTAGGCATCTAATTGATTATATAATTATACCTTTTCACTACGTTACCTTTTTTTAGTTTGGTCTTTGTTTGCTAGATACAGTCGTATACACACAGTGACGAATCTAAAAAAATAATTAAGATGGGGTATATTTTGTCTTCAAATATCATACTTAAAATTGTTAGAGAGCAGAATCAATATAAAAGTACATTAAAATTCCCAAGGTTTTGTTGGAAAATTGGGATAAAAAAACACTTAGAGAATGAAACCAAACAGAGATTGGTGTACTTATGATTTTAAGGATCTTTCGATTTTTTTAGATAATAATTCGATCTTTTCCATATTAATTGACGAGTACAACAAGTCTACGAATTATGCCTTCGGGATTCAATAAAGTCCTAACACCGTAATCGAATTCAAGGATTGTACTTCCTTGACCCGACCAAGAACATATTGTATTAAAATTCTGATGACCTTTAGAAGAAGAAGAAAACAGATAGGTATGATGTTGAATGGGAGAACATTTTCGCTACCTATAGGGGATTCATGTCTATTGGAGATGCCTCTTCATCTCCAGTAGACACATTCAAGAGCCATCAATAGTGGCTTATGAGAAGGGACGCATATGTTCAATTTTGAACGAAAACTAATTAGGTTTTCAAAAGCGATAAAAAAAATTCCATGAGACTCTGTCTCGCACTCTGCTAGGGGGCGAACAATCTTGAAAATATCCAACAGGTTTGATAGGAAAACACCTAGAATTAAAGAAACCATTGTATTTTTCGTAAAATCGTATTAAAATGTACTAGAAAACCTTAATTTTAGGTAGATGTTTGTATTTAGATCGGATGAAGTTAGGTTGAAAGTACACAATATAGGATTAAATTTTTATTATTAAGAATTTTATGGGGGCAAATAGAATTAGTTTAAAAATTATAAATATTAGAAAACATAGGTATATATATATTGATTTGAAAATCTTATAGGGAATGCGACCCATATTTCCCCCTTGTATTCACCCTACACATAGAGTATAGTCGATTATTGGGATTTTAATAAATTACTTGTTACGATTTCGTATAAATTAGTTACACAAATGATTCTGACGCAATAGTTGATGCTTTAATTAGCATTGCGGTTGCAAAAAAGATCAATTTTTTAAAAATATGGTATTTTATTGTAGTTGTTCTTTTTTATAGATTTTGATATATGTTGCTTATGTTATCTTTTTTACATTGATGATTTCACATTGAAGTTGCAAGAAAGATCAGTTTTTAAAAAACTTGGTATTTTTTTTATAATTTTTTTTCTTTATAAGTTTTGATATTACTATTGTTGATGGTCGGTTGTTGTTAAAGGCGAACATTGTAATTTTATTTCTATCTTGTGTCAGAAATTTAGTATGTATAGATTTTTGTCGAGTCATGTACCTGGAATATATAATAAGTATATTTATTCTGTTTAACAGGGGGATTAAGATTATAGACTTGATTAAGGTGCTCTACACTGATCCTTATAGCCTCTTTGTGTGTATATATATTAAATTTATAATTAATATATTTACTGTATAAATTATTATTTTATATTTGTACTGTATGACTCAGTACTTGTCTATGTATCCCATTTCTATCGCTAATAGAATTCTAAGAATATTGTTGGTGCGTGTTTTAATACTCCTCATATATTCTTTGATGATACAAAATGAATAGCAAGATCCTACATGAATTTCCCACTAGTAGAGCGACTCAAACTATCCCGAGTACAATAATTCCCCGCGGAATTTCTAAGCATCAAATATTAATAATGGCATCGTTATTGTAACTTAACGAAGAGGCCGAATCAACGCTTGCACAAATAGAAGTGTGTATGCATCCAGAAGCAAGTGAAAATATTGAAAGAGAAGTGCAAAATGCCCATCACACTATCCAACGCGAGCACTAGCTTGCTCACGGTCACACAACATCCAGGCGTTGAAATTGCGTAATGCGCGACGTTGGTCTAGGCCAGCACCACTCTAAGAAAACTACGACGTTGGATTAGGCCAGTGCGATCCTAGAAAACTAAGAAGCTGGCCTTGTACTGCGGCGCTAGCACCGTTCTGCTAACAGTGAGAGTTTGTGCCAGCACTAACTCTCTACACGATGCTAGTCTAGTGTTATAACAAGACTTCCTATATCGTGGCACTAGCCTAATCTCCTTAGTGCTAGGCTAATGCTAATGCTCGGGGCCTTCATAATTTTAGCCTTAGCACTCATGTGCACGTTCCTTAATATTTAGATGTGCCACTTGATGTCATTGGCCACTGGATTCTTCGATTTATGCACCGAGACACAAATAACTAGTAATCAAGTATTTTTACTAAATGGGTAAGTTATGGCATATTTTACGTACGAGACACAGAGATGCCATCCATGTGAATAATCGACAAAGATATACGCTAGATGTGCATCGAGATGCCACCTTTCACAAAGTGATGCCACTAACGTGAATCACTCACAAAGAGGTCCCATGAGCCCATACTGCTATATATCATGAGCTGGAAATTTCTACAAAGATATGCCATGGGCTTGCATTGCTCACTGAGCGGTGTTATGATTGTGCATCGCGTATGAAGTGATGCCAATGCCTTATATCATCCTTAAAATTACGTATGACCATTCAGGATTAAATGTATATTGATGAGGGTAATAGGGAAATGTTCGTGCATCATTGCCAGCTTCCACAACTGACATATATGAATATTAAGTTGTTATTGGCATAATTATCTCCTTACTCCTTTATGGTGACTCATTGCCTTACACTGATGCCGTGAAGTGCTTCACTGACCAAGGATACCCAGCTTACTCAACTGCATCATCTGGCATAAATTATAAGTATTGTTTCCACCCCAAAACAAAAGGAGACCATAGTGGGAGATTAATCTATCAGCTGCAAAACTAACTTTTTAATTTTTCAAAATGGTTGGACTTAGGACAGGTTCCGAGACATTCAATCCTCATGATACCGATAATAATACCAGTATTATTGCTCTGGTGACTACCAACTCTCTCCCCTATGGTTGTTACCATGAAGGAATCGGGAACACTCAAAATTTAACGACCATAACCGATCTGGTGAAAACTCTGCACGATCTTACAAAAAATCAAACATATGTTGTAAAAAACTCAGGACAAAGTGCTAGCATCACTGAAGACTGTTGTATATCGAATATCGAAGGAATCACCATCTCTTAATCCTCGGGGAAGTATTGCTAACATTTTTTCTGGGATTAACACTATTAATTAATTTGAAGCTTATTTATCTGATGACAATAATGAAGTTAAGGAAGTTCACGCTCATACTGAGCACGGACCGAAAAGGAATATGAAATCCAAGTTTCAATCATTTGTTTTCATTAAGATATTTAAAGGCAAATGTCCAGATTGCGGCCATCAACATCTCAAGCGTCCAGCCTTAATCCTAACTCTGATTCTACTGGCATGGAAAGAAGCTCTGACCTTTCTGGATTTGTCTTTCCCGATAATTGCGTAATCGGGTTATTAGAGGTTTGGATCCAAGAAAGAAATTGATACTGCCTCTTTTTAAGCGGGAACCAACTATGCAATAAATGGCAAACACCAACTATTGTTGCTTCCACATATTTGTCGGGGACCCAACATGTGAATAAAACGACTTGAAACATGTTTTTAAAGAAAAGATTTGAGTATGGAAAGTTGTACTTGTGTACTGAAAACGTGGACAAGAATTATATTCCTCATAATTGTTTAGGGGCGCAATTGGTACACAGATACCGAGTTCAATGAAGAATACGTAAATTATGGACAAGGTGATATGCGGTAGGTGGTTAAGGCATTCATCGCCTATATATCTTAAGAATTTCTTTCAAAAGTTATAATTTCAATCCCTCCAAAATTATGCAATGTCTTTACATTCAGTAATTAAAGTTTAATTTCAAAGAAAATATATGTTGAGAAAGTCAAAAAAATATTTTAATGTTCAATATATCATATGATGTGCATGATATAAATACTTGATTTTAAGATAATAAAATACAATATCTTTAGATGATATTAAATAGAGAGACAAGTGTTGGTATGAAAACTACGATATATCACTCAAACGGACAAATAATGAACATTAAAAAAACTCAAGAATAATAGATTTTGCAAAAACTCTGATGAAAAAAAATCAATTAGAAACCAATACATATATAGATTGGATAAGATAATAAATCAGAGTATAAACGATGCAAAAAGAAAGGATATCAAGCGTAAGTAATATGGATCGAGCATTTCTGCTTTGATACCATCTTAAATTTTGATACTAGATCAAAACTAAGATGAATATCACTGATTAGCAGACACTACTAGGATTGATCACTGACAAATCGTAAATAAATAAACTATATACCTAAATCAAATGAAAGCAATGTTTACGTGGTTTGACCAACTTAACTTACGTCCACAGACGAAATGCCATAGGATGAATTATATTATTGATGACCAAAATTTTTTAAGATAGTTTTATAATTGCATTGCATTCTGATTTATAAAGGTGATTAAACCTAGGAAGATAGTATCAAATCTTATATCTTTAACTAGGTAATGTATATCTAGAAACTAATCACATAATATTCTAGATTTAATCTTTGATTCGGTCTTCGCTTCTGCACGAATGACATGGTCACCCGATCTTCACTTCATATGCATACGGTCACCTTGATCTCTTGTACGTACGGTCCATAATATTTCAATACGGTGTCTATGGAGCTAAAACTTAAAACTAAAGCCTGAATGTTCCAAATTTTAATAAAAATAAGTGCTCGTTCCCTCTAATATGGGACGACACAATATACCTAAATTTCTGGCACTTTTTTTGTGAGATAATCTTTGGCATATTATAACGTAACGTGCAATACGTTAAACATGTGATTTTATGTATTGGACTATGCTGTGCATGCATGTTTTACACAACTACGGTCAGTCTTTTATTTTTAGTGTATATGTATTTGTAATATGTGATATGTGATACCTTGTTTCGTTTAATATGTTTTCTACTCTTTTTTTTCTTTTATCAGATTTACGATTCTTACTTAAATCACATGCTGCAGCGATAACTGAAAAGTCCTCATGTTGGTATGAAACCAAAAAGTCTATAAAGATGATGAATTGGTTAAGGTACATATTACTTAGGTGATGCATACCAAGAAGGATGGGACCATCAAAAGTGATGACCATATATACTTTCTACCGGACAGTACAATTTTGATTTTACTCATTAACTTTACAAACTCAAACTATGAAAGTTTCTCTCTCTCTAACAAAACAAACAAAGATAACAGATTACAAGGCGGGAATCACGCGGGAAACAAAACTGTGATACTAAGTTAATAATAAAATTGGTAGAAAAGATAATCAAACATTACATGAAGCAGAGAAGAAGTGACATATCATTGTAGTGCCTGTTGTACTGAATCAGAAACAAACGCATGGGGGCAGAGTTTTTGCAGTTAGACAGTCAGCCAATGGAAATGGGGGCTGAGCAGATTGAATTGATTGTGTTTAGTAAAAAAGAGTACTGTAAAAATAAAAAAAGGAAAAGGAAAAGGAAAAGGAAAAGAAAAAGAAAAGAAAAGAAAAAAAGAGCGCGGGAATCGAGCAAATGATTTTGCACTCAATTGCTTTATGATTGACCCTTCTCTGACCCTAAGATAGTCATGGGCCCCACTATGTCCTTATAATACATGAAAACAAATATATATACATGCTTTTGTCCTTTCACATCAAACCTACCCCACACAAGTCTAGCAGGTTACCCCCCAGTCTGACCTCCTCCTGTCTTTAATGTTTCTTCTCTCCCTTCTCTCTCTCTCTCTCTTCAAATGAGGACCCGACCCGGATAAGCAAGCATAGACATGGGTCAATTTAGTCTGGTTTTCACTTTACTGTTTTAATGTTTGAAAAATCACTTGTGTTATTCGGTGAAAATAAAACTAGAAAACATTTCAATCCGGATGAGTAACAAGTGCTAAACGTTTTGAGTTAGCAAGGTAATATAGCATGCATTAAGTGGATTAGGTGGTGGGTTAATGGATCAAATTACCACTAGATAACATGTTAACATCTCTTTTATTCTCTATCTCTCTCTTTTTATCCACAGACCACAGTTCTTCTCACATTCTCATTCTCTCTCTCTCTCCCTCAATTTAAGCCACTCTTGTTGTCTCTTTAAAATTCCATTCTCTCACTTGTTTCTCTCATCAGTCATCACTATCTCTTCTTTTCCCCCCTGTAAAATTGTGATGTATCCCAAGAGAAGGAGAGAGGGGGTTTGATAGAGACCATATATAGACTGCATCTATGCTTCGCATACGGCAGACCTGTCCCTGTTTGCCCGGCATTCAAGGCGGGCTCTTAGCTATAATAAACTCGGCTATAAAACTCACTCTGCACCTCATCTGCTCTTCTTTTAATAACTTTTGTTCTACTATTAGGGAAGAAGGGTTTTTGTATGCATGTTGCAGAAAGCTGTATCTCATTCTCATCGCATACCACCACTATTTTATATTTTTATCCTCTTCTTGACCCCACATTGACTTTAAGTTTTCACTGTCTTCTTTTCATATTTCTTTTGGGGTCACGTGCGGTTTCATGTAAAGAAGTATTTAAATCTTGTTCTGAAATTCTCAGCTGTTTTTCACCATTACATGCAACTATGACTCTGTATATTTCGATCTAGCAAGCTAGCAATTTCAAACTTGAACAAACAAACAACCAAATCTCAATCATAATAAGTTACCAGAACAACCCAAAAACGAATAGTTACCCCTAAATCCACGCCTGCCGTTTATGTCGGTTTAGTTTTGGTTGTATTCATAGCTATCGTTTAATGATTCCTTCCTTCCTATAATAAATACTTACTTTGGTACAAAAAAGTAAGTCACTAGGCCAAGGCATTGAGTTTTGATGGGGTGGGGGACCAGTAATATGTGAACGTCAACGACCCAATTCTCTCTTTCGATGGTAACCGTGGTGGCTGATGATCAATCCATTTTTGATAATCTTCCTTTCGTTGTATTTATTAGGAAACACAATATGGTCGTTCGTTATAAGGACTACACGAAAATTGATATTATTGAATATATGAATGTATTGAGAATAAATGTTTATAAACTTGGTGGGGCGATATGGTTGTTGAATATGACAAGACTATGTTATCTAAATCGCTTCCTTTTGTTAACATTTAGTACAGAATGATTTGTCTCATGGTAAATTTTGCGTTTCTTTTTCTCGTGATAGAAATACATAACTTTGATTTATCAGAATTGGTTTTAATAACCCGTCAAAAAATAAATAAATAAAAATAAATAAATAAAGAACTATTTTTAATATAATTGTGGCTTGCTGGTCCATATACCTAGTCCACGGTAGGGCTATACGACCATAGAATGCCTACAAGATCCTCACACAAGTTCTCCTTCCTCACATCATGTAATAGCATCAATGGGCCTAGCTGGTTTTCTTTAAATGCGATCATTATACAGGCCTATAGTGAGGTTAATCCCAGGAGCAGAATTCGAACATCTTGCTCATGCGACCAAATAATTATTACGAGGATATCTTCATCTACATTTCGATAAATTTCACAAACATGTAAACTCATTTTTCATTTCTTTAATTGGGAACTATTATCCATGTTAAATTTAGATGTGGATTACAGAATGTACGTCTAAGAAACATATAGGTATTGCAAGACAAATGCAACTAAAGGGGACACATCCTCTATTTAATTAGGGGCAATCTAATTTTGATAATGAAAGGGGCCTAAAGGAACATCTTAGTGAACTTACCGGGAATGCTCAGCTGCTTAAGTTTGAGTCCAATAGATCTAGTGGGTATTAGATACCCCAAATTACTTAAAGGACAAAGTTCATTTTGTTGGAAGCTTGCAACAATATACAACGACGTTGTGTCCATATTGGTTCTGGACATATCCCGTTTTTCATAATGCTTTAGATAATTAGCTTATATTTTCACTGGAAGCTACCCACTTACTCATTCAGATAAGTGAATTTTATCAAGAGTGTTACTGCTACATCCTCTTCAGTCTTAAATTGAAACTATAAAACTTTTTTTTTCTTCTTCTTCTTCTTGAAAACTAGAGAAAAACCCGTCAACTTCTTCTTCTTCCTGGCTAGATCTGAATATTTTCTTGTTTTTAGTACTATTGGATATAGTTGATTTCGATTTAAAAGCTATTTTCGTTGTTTTTTTTTTAATAATTTCTTCGCTATTATAGTGATTTTATTTTCGCTATTAGGGCAATTTTATCTGCACTTTTATAGTGTTTCTTTCTAACGATTTGTCCGTGTTTGGTTTTCTTGATAAACGTACATCGATGATTCGACACGGGCGAAGATCAAGTTCTTCTTCATCAGAAAAATAGATCTAGGGTTTCGGGTTAGTTGCTATACATGAAGAATTTTTAGGCCAATCACTCCTCCGTAATAAGAGCATCTCTTTTCCAAGAAGAAAATCGATCAAAATGGTTGAATTATAATTCCGAGAACCATTTCTTCTCCAATCTCAAAGTACAAGATTTGGGGTGCTATCGTGGTAGATCGTTCTGTCTCTTCGTGATTTATTTATGTTTTGTATCTTTCTTTATATTTGTTTCATGTTACGATATACTTGTTTTTCTTTAAAACCATCATGTAAACGTTTCTTATTGAATGAAATACTTGTGGTTTGATGATAAAAAAAAAACAACAACTATAAAACTCATTAAGACTTATTAAAAGTCATGCTTCATATGTAATCACACTATCATATCGATACACCATGGAAAGGAACAAAAAATATAATTCTCTTGATAATGCATCTTTTAATCACCAAAAATTATTGTCTCATTGGACCTTCGTCTTGAGATCTCAAGTCAGTAAGGTTTATTTTCCTTCATGGTAATATTATTTCATGTGATTAAGTCCCATCTCCTCAATGCAGCACTAACTATCTCTTTAGACAATTCTTTCATCAAAGGATCTATGGTATTTTTCTTAGATTTCACATGGTCAATGGAAATAATGCCACTAGAGATAAGTTGTTTCAAAGAATTGTGTCTTTTACTATTATGCATAGATTTCACGTTATAAACACTGTTCTTAGATCTATGTATCGTAGTTGTACTTTCATAGTGTATAGATATAACTGGCACCGGCCTACGCCAGAGAGGAATGTCTTCTAAAAAGAATCTTATCCATTGGCCTTTCTCTCCTGCTTTATCTAGCACAATAAACTCCAATTTCGTAGTGGAACGAGCTATACATGTATGTTTGGAAGATTTCCAAGACACAAACGCTTCTGCTAGAGTGAATACGTATCCACTCATAAACTTAGACTCCTATGAGTATATTATACAGTTTCCATCATAAAATCCTTCAAGGAGGGCAGAATACCCTTCGTAATTCAAACAAAAGGTCATAGTGTACTTCAAGTACCTCAACACTCTAATAAGTGCATCACAATGCATCTTCCATGGATTACAGGTATACCTGCTAACCTACTCACTACATAATAATATGACTTCGGTATACCTATAAACTTAAAAACAAACGTAAAATATATAAGATACTAGAGAAATAATTAAGAAAAACATAAAAAATTGATATTCAAATAATGTAGTTTAGGCACCTATCAACAAGTGTGTTATCTTCCGTTATTCTAGGTGAAGAAATTGAAGATGGCTTTGTTGGTTAATTTAGGAAGAATAAGGAGCAGGTGGTACAATGTTGGCGAAGAATGAAGTGGTTTTGAGTTAGGATCTGATATAACTTTGTGGGTCTCTTGTTCGTAATAAAAGGGGTTTGATGTGTGCGAACTAAAGGTTTTCAATTACAAGGATGGGAAGAGTGTTCGAGTCTGCGTTGAGGGTTTAAAAGAAGTGTTGTGTGCTAGATATGACGATGTTGTTTGTTTTCAGGGACACAAAAAGTTTATTGTGGACAAATGGTATTGAGATGAAGTGTTCTAGAGTGGTGATTCGATTAAAAAGGTTGTGTTTCATTCGAATTTGAATCTGGCAACAAGACGGGTGCGAGTCTGTATGGTAAGTGAGCAAGAAACACAAGAAGAACAAGTTGCAGATGGTTCGTATTTTGTATGTGTGAAATTGAAGAGAAGAATATGGTAGCTAGGAAATGAAAGGTTGTTTATGGAATTGAAGGAGATAGGTCTGGGGATGGTTCTTTAACCCGTGGTCATATAAGAAGGTAGAGAGAAGATTTTTAAAGTTCAGATTAGGCATAAGTTTGAGAATGTGTTAATATTTGGAAGTGGTTGGACTTAGACTTGAATTTATGCCGAGTAAACAAGGGAGTAAATTCATGAAACAGTTGACAGTTTTAATATATTTAGTGTTTTGGGGTGAAAACAAATATACTGCAAAATAGTACTTTCGGTAGGTTCGAGCGATCAAAATCAAACAGGACAAGCCTAAACCAAGAGATGGTCATTCACGTCCTTCTTTGGTCACAAAGGTAGAAATGATGTTTTGATCTTAGGGGAGGGAAGCAAAGAAGATTGAGAAATTACTGTGTGATGAAAAAAAGTAGTATGTAGTTTAAGGTTGGATTATCTCTAAGATAGATCTTCGTTCTGCCTTGTCAAATAGATAAAGCCATCTATTTATAGTTTTGTTGTGAACATACTGATTTATCATTAGTAGTGGAGGTTGCCAAGAGATGAAGAATTAATAATCATGAAGATTGTAGTGGAGTCATGTCCGATAAATCAGGAGGATTGTATGACCACACTAATCATCCTCTCAACTGATCTTAACCGTCCCACTAGTTATTACCTTCTTGTCGTGGATGTGTTGCCACATCGCATATTGCCGTAAACCGCCGGACTAATACCCCAATGAAAATCCCTCCATGTGTTTTCATGGACTGCCACTATTTTAGTTAAGTCAAGTCAAATAACTTGCTAAATTAGTGAGGCAAGTTGCTCAGTTTACTAAGTCGCTTAAGTAGACAGACTTGATTGAAAACATGCTTAAGATAAGTGTGGCGCTAGCAATAGGCTAGAGCTAAGAGAGTTTAGAATATAGGTCAGGATGCGTCTCTTGTAGCGCGTGGAGAATACGGTTGGCGCTAGCTAAAGCTAGCTTTATAAAGTAGTGCAGCGCTGGCCAAGGTCAGCGTAAATCTGCGGCGCCAGCACAGGCTAGTGCTATAGATAGTGCTGCGCTGGCCTAGGCCGCGCTGGAGATAAGCATCGCCAGCCTTGTGCTAAAGATAGAGAGTGCATCAGTGGCCAAAGCCAGCGCTGAAGATATGCAGTGCAACCTAGGGCATTGAAGCGCTGTCCTTATGGTTTTTCTCCCTGAGGAATGACCATTAGTCCATGATACGTCCTTGAGGGTTGAAATAAGTAGATTTGAGTGTGTCCTCAGGGATCCATCTGATGCGACGCTTTCTTGAGGATTGACCATTGAAACTAAGTTGCGTTCTTGAGGATCAATCATCGAGTTTGAGATGTTTCCTTAGAAATAGAGTGTTAAGCTGGAATGCATCTTCGAATATCAGGCATCGACTGTTCTAAGGGTAGATATAACTTATTTTTTACTAGCATGTGGAAATAGATTGATATTGATGCGCATTTGAGACAGGTTCAAGGAATTCATCCAAGTAAGTTATGCAACTTGAGATTAGTTCAATATGACATTAATATTATATGTATTTAAAGAGATTACAAGGTCAATATAGAACACATGTAACCGTTTGTAGAGACTGTATTCTTAATTCTCTTGCGGAACATTGGTCAGTTGTCATCCAAGCAAAATTATTTCAAGTTCTTTCACTTCAGCAAAATATGGATTAGATTATAGTAATAAGAACAAGTTCGTTCCTCAGAGAGGTATGTGTTGTTATTCGTATTTGAAAACTTAGGTAACAGGGGGGATTGTGTTTTAAGACTAAAGTAATTAAACTGATTATGCTAGCAAGAATGAGTAAATTGAATCAATAGGTTGAGAGTACTGGTTAAGGGTTCATCTTCAATCATAATACATGCACTTTAACTAATAACTAGAGTTGTCACTTAACCATCCATTATCAATAGTCCTAGATCATCCCATCGAAAGCATACTCCGATAAATTCCTCATATCATCACATACCATAACGATGAATATATAAATACTACTCAAAGAACAACCTAATACAATATGCTATCAAGTTTAATCCTCCCAGAGCTTTAAGTTCTATAAATTAGACTAATCAGTGCAACAGATATACTACGAGTAATCTATTTAACATAGGTCAAGCTTCTACATGCACTCACACAAGGGAAAGACTACAATTGGTAACCAAAATATGCTACTTATGACAAGGTTCATCAACAATTCCGTATCTCAAAACCCTAGTCTAGCAATAGATATGTATTCATGGTTATTTAGTAGTGCTCCTAAACAAACAGTCAGACAATCATACATGGCGATAATAATTAGTAGAACAAGAACGATAATAATTTGTTAAGATAAAAAAACTAATATATTAATTTGGTAACATGTTCATGACATCAGACTACATCCTTAACCAATACAAGAAAGGTTTAGCTCATCATGGATTTCTCAAAATCCATAAAAATATATAAGAGAGCAAATAAAGCAAACACTAGAAATTGTGATGATCAATCGCAACTCCAAGCCTTAGCTCCTTGTTCTCCTTGTTTTCAAGATGTCAAAACACTACGCCATATCCTGTATTTTGCAACGTTTTAATTGGGTTTGCAACTAATGTTGCACCCTTTGAATGTCTATTATCCGTTCACACTCGAAAATACGTTGCTTTAAATCCTAAATATTAGAAGAAAAAAAAAGGAAACCAGGATGCGCTTGCCTTTATTAAAGTAGTTGAGGGTATAAATGTCTATCTAATTCTTATTATCCTCCCTTTTATTTTAATTTTTCTTATTTTCCTTTTATGTTTTCTGTCTCAGACATCGAGTTCTCCTCCCCCATTTTTTCTTCCCTTCTAACCCTAAGCGAGATCTCCAAATCAATCCCAAGTTTTCATAAATCAAAACCCATTTCTTCTAAACCCTAATCTCATGAATCAAAACTACTTCGAAAATCAAACCCAATTTTTCAATAACTCAAACCCTAAAAATATATTTCTTTTGTTAAGTTGAATGATTCTGTAAGGTGTGCTTGGATCCAACCTGAAGTTTTTTTCTCCAATGATGAACTAATGGATCCGGTATGGTATAAATTTTATAGTCATAAATCTATTACCCTTGTCAGGTTTAGTTTTTTTTCTTCTTATAATTATCCTTTAAAAGCCCTAGATTTATAATTATTTTTCCTGATTGTTTCTTTGTTTCGTAATCAGGAGATGGAGATAGTTTATGGTGTTGCTGATGATAACTTTGAGGTCACTACCTCAACTGGTGCAAGGTTTGTGTAGACAAAGACGCTAGATTTTGTAGGCATATCTCATATCCATGTTTTTGCAGTTCTAGGCCATTGTAGGTTGCAGATGAAGGAGTAAGTATAAATTAACTATATATAACTTCTTTGTGTAATTTTTATATTTGTTTGATTTTTGTGTCACTGATTTTGCAATTTGTTGTCCTGTGCAATTCTTTACTACATTTCTAGTTTTGGCTTAACTGTAGTTTTAGCGTTCACTATGTGCAATTTATTTGATTCATGGAGACACTCGTACCATGTGGTTCTTTGGTATTTACTATAGGTATGAAAAACTGCAGGCAGCAAGTCCCTATGTCAGTTTGGATGCTTCATGGTATTCTTACCCTTCCAGTCACCATTTGAGATCATATCATTTTTGTCTATCATTATGAGTTTTAACTATTTTCCTTACAGGTCAATGATGGTGGATTAAGGACAGCTGGTGAGGCTTCTCGAAGGAGTACTAAGGAAGATTGAACATAGTGGATGAGACATTTTATTATTGAGCTTCTCAAAGAACCCCCATCTCCGTCTTTACAATTGCAGGTGGTACCTGAATTTTTTTTTAAATTTCTTTTGTTATCTGTGCCTCTACTTTTGGTCGCGAGCTGTTTGCAGCTGGTTTTGTGAGTTTCTGGGCTCAGCTGAAGAGGAGATGTCTGCTGATTTGAAAGTGCTTTTGATGGGAAAGAAAGAAAATCGATTTGAGAGTTCATGATACACCAATTACAGTCACAGAGGTTGTTCCTGATAAATGAATGCTTCGAGAACATCTTTCTAATCTAGCTTGTGCTCGAAACTTTGTAGTTGGTTCATGTATTTCATTATATTATGGGCTATTCGTTACTAATTTACTATGTTTCGCTAGCTAGTGAATGTTAACTGATATATTTATGGTATATTTTGTAGGCTGGTTTCACTGGAATTGGAGTTCGCGCTGCTTACTGTAGTCTTCATCCTGTGGCTCCTGTTGTAGAGTTTATGACATATAACTTCTCAATTCAGGTCAGATTACTTTCCTGATGTTATGTTTCTTATGTATATGATGCTCAGAGTAACTACTTACTCTTATTAATTGGTTAATTTTGGATTCTTTCCCAGGCAATTGATCATCATATCATCAACTATGTAGCAAAATCAAACTACATGTCTGTTGGTCAGACATCTGTAGTTCTGTACCTATTGTTTTTAGAGGCCAAAATGGTGCTGCATCCGGGGTAGGTGGCTTGGCACTCAATACTCCCAGTTATGTAGCATTTCTCATTAAGCCGTTCAGTAGCAAGTAGCTTTGCGTCTATATAAAACCTCTCAGCAAAACCTTTCTATATTTCTACATCCAACAAATTCTTATTCTCAATTTTAAACTGATGAACTCAATAGACTCGTGTTTCTCTAGATAGTATGATAATGAGTCCAAAACAAACTCTTAACATTAAGAAATTTATGAGTTCATATATGCTAACGGTACTCCATTTATCGATTCTCTGATAATCATATTGTTGTAACCGCAGGGTAATTCTGCTATTGCAGGACGCGCTGGAGTTTTCCATGTTGCAAGTCCTGTTCCTTCAGGTTCTGTGCCCAATCCTGAGGTAAGAATTTCATTTACTAATGTTGTCCTCCATTTATGTTAAAAAAATGCTTATTTTTTTAATGCAGAAAGATGGTGTGTTAAAAATTGCAGGTAGAACTGATTAAGCCTGCTTTGGCGGGTACATGTAATGTACTAAAAACTTCTACCGAGGCAAAAATTAAGAGGGTGGTGGTTGTGTCATCTGTTGCTGCTGTTATAATGAACCCAAACTGGCCAAAAGGTCAACCCATGGATGAGTCATGTTGGTCGGTCAAGGAATTTTGTAAAACAAATGAGGTAACTATCTGATAAAAGACAACATGGAACCTATTCTTTAGACATCAATTTTACTTTAAACAATATGCAAAGAAAAATGATCTCGATGTGGTAACAGTTTGTCCATCAATTATTATTGGGCCGACATTTTGCAGTCTTCAGTGAATGCTAGTAGCTTATTTCTCATCAAGATTTTGAAAGGTATCTCTGCACATAAAGCCTTGTTGACTCCGTTAAAAGCTATCAGAAGAAGGGTATCTTGCACTGAGGTACATGTGTGTAGCTAGCTATGTGTGGTTATTAAAAGGATACTTGTGTAGTTTCTCTATAACAGAATGTTATATGTAATATCAATAATGTGTAGTACAAACCAATCCCTCACGTAACAGATGATAATAAATACTTGGGCTTTCTGGAGGAACTCCGTTGTATCCTTTGTATAAGCGTCTAGCATCAGCTTTATTTGAAGTGTATAACCACTGGAGAGTTCGTGAGAGAGTCTGATGAAGTGATGTTGATCAAGGAAGATGAGTCATTGAACAGAAAGAAGATGGGTTGAGTAAGATTGTTCGAGATAAGGGAATGGAATTGGTGAAGGTAAGTGAATCCTAATGGTTTCGTTATTGCATTGTAAGTTTTATGGTTGATCAAAGTTTATATACCGAAGATATTAGCTTATAAGACCCTTGTATTCAGTCAGATGTTGAAAGATGTAGATTTTGAAATTGATGTGCAAGAACCTTTCTTTACCCAACTAAGAGGTACTACGAGTCACTTTTCTATTTCGGTATTAGCATTTACTGATGATTATGTTTCTTTTCATTTGGTTCTTATAACTTGAGTGCTTGTTCAAGCTAATAATTTGTAATTGTCAACAGTTGGCTGAAAAACAATTGAAGGGAGGTGTACTGTGGGTGACTACAACCGGTAAGATAATAGACATTTTATTATTCGATAAAATGAAGCATGATGTTGTACTGTTTTGTCTTTTTCAATTATTTCTATGTTTAGTTCTGGAAATACGAACTCTATTAAGTCCAATTTCTGTTCTGGTATGCAAAAAGCTTCACCACTTGTGGTCTGTTGTTTCTAGGATCGGACCAGGTTCCTTGTTTCTTGTCAACAGATTTCTTTTACTCGAAGTTCAGGTGATCCTATCTGTTCAACACACTAGTAATGCTTACCTTGTAAAGTTGTACCCTATTGGTGCCTAATGATTTTTCCTTTCGCAGGATGTTAAACAACATCCTTCTTTTTCTGAGTTGTTGAAAACAGAGTCTTGAGAAAGTAAGTTCTTCCTGGTGTAAATACAATAGAAGAAGGTAAGAATGACATAGATCATCATGAATTAAAGTTAATTTAGATTTCTGAAACAAAAGCTTTTCAAAACTAGATGGTAATACAACATAGAACCAAAGGGACTCTCTATTTTAAGACATGTTACTTGATATGATGATTTTTTTAATCATTAGCTAGTGTTTGTTTCAAGTGTTTTATAAAAGAATGAGCTTAATCCACGTTTTTCATCAGACTGATCTTATTTATGGGGTAGGATTTCTGAACTCATACCTAAGAAACTCATTGTATCACATCTCTTCTGGTTAATTTCATAGTAGAGTTTTACGGTGTGCATGAGTCGTATTCAGGATGTATTCTAATCGGAATGCTATACTTTTTAAGTTTATCTTTATTTTTTATTTTTATTAATTGATGCAGTTATGCTCCCTTTGGATTCCCCTGTTCAACCTCCATGTTGAGTTTACTAAAGTACTTTTCCTCACAGGCGTCTTATTGAGTTATCAAATGCTTTCATCTTGGTGCGGGTGAGGGTGAATGATTGATCACCTTTTCTGATGTATGTCTCTTTGTCGAACTACGCAAGTTAACTATTGTCCTTAATTTTTTATTTTTTTGCTATTTCCATGGGAGTATCCCAAAATCCTTCATGGATAATTGGACAAAGTAAATGAACTTTGTTTATAATCATATGATTGTTGTAATGGTAAATCAATATAATAAATTGGGTCTTTTAGTTCATCTAGAATGGTATACAGGTGCAGAATTCTGCAAGAATTTGTCAATCGAATTTCTATTTTCTTTTAAAAACCTAAATTAAATTTGTAACGTATAAAAACATTGGTTAATTTAATAAATACGTTGCTTTAATTATAACTAAGCAACGTATAAAATAATTTAAGCAACGTCTATTCCGTTGCTTTAATTATTTTAAGCAGTGTTTATCTATGTTGCACTAGACGTTGCTGCTATCTGCAACACCGTTTTTACAACGGATATTTATGTTGTTTAAATGGGATCATGATACCTTGATTTAGAAGTTATGGAAGTAGTGAAAGATGATCTTTTGAGGTTATGGAAGTCTTTTTATATAGTCCTCATCAAATCTAGGTGTTAAAGTCCTAATGGGACAATGATACCCCTATTTAGAAGTTAAAAACTTGTCTTAGAAGTGGCTCTCGTCGTGCTAAAATTGGTAAACTCATTCCCCATCTTTCTACCGATTATTTTCATGAAGTATACAGAGATTTCATGTTCCCAAAACGTCCATAATCGGTAGTTTCGACCCTCTCATCATTTACCGATTATTTTCATGAAGTATATTGAGATTTTTGATCCAAAACAGCCCATAATCAGTAGACACAGGCTCCCATTATCTACTGATTATTTTGCTGAGCGTTTTACTTACTACTTCTCGACTGTTTTGATCATAACTTCCTCATACAAACTCGGAATGACCTCATTCTTTTTGCGTTGGCTTGGCCTTTGTGTCTTCTTCACTTGTAGAACTTGACATCCTTGTTCATTTCATATCGTAATGAACTTCTTTCTTCTTCTTTGGTTGAACATACTTCAAAACTCCTAAGAAACTCAAAGAAAAAACAAAATCAAAGCATAATGATATCAAAACTAACAAGAAAACGATGAATTAGAGTATCAAACTAATGCAAATAATGCGCTTATCGAATTCCTCTACACTTGCCTTTTTCTAGTCCTCGAGCAAACTACCTAACTAAAACTAAATACAACAACTCCATTTCGTTGAGGATACAATTACACTTAGCATATGTGACAAACTTTTAAACCCCTAGGTGTCCCTAGTGGACGAGTTATAGTCTCGTGAGGGTTTACAAGAGGTACACCCATAAAACCTAAATTCCAACTTTCAAAAACTTCATAGCACATGCATCCAAAGAGCTATGAAGACATAAGGTTTCTGCACATTAGCAATAAGAAATTAGAAGTATCAAAGAACAATATTCTCATCCTTAACTCTTGAGTTAGGAGAAAACCACCATACGAAAGGATCCAGCCTCAAGAGCGATCAAATAAGCATTCCGCCGCGACTTCTGCCTTACCAAAAGGGTTTTATGAATTTGCACTCAAAAGACGCACTTTATGGTTCTCATGTGTGCATGCAGGAATGAAGATAGAAATCCTGCGTTGAATGGTGGGAAGAAAAATGAACCTTCTGAATTATATGAAGATGTTATCCCATAGAAACGTGGGACGAAAACGAACCCCTTTTTTTCTCTCTCTCCGATGATCTCTATGGAAGGAAATCAACCACTATGCAAGGATGAGAATGCTTACTTACCTTCTCACCGGATTCACAATCAGCCCCCCTCTCACAGCGAATAGAAACGTCTTCGGCTTCAACTATTGATGATAAACTTCTGAACTTTGTAGAACGTCGACAACATGTACCCTTTTTCTTCGATTCCTTGTTGCTTGAAACTTGTCTATAGATTTCTTCTTTCCCGTGGTCTTAACCAATGAATAACTCTCTAACTATGAAATTAAAATGCATATCTTTTTGTATTTTCCGTTTTTCTTTAGAATATGCTACAAAAAGATAACAACTACAAACATAATTAAAGTTAAATTAACATGGCCATGGGGAAAGGAATTAAGCACCTGATTCTTCACAACTTGTGTTGCCTTGGTATTGCATAAACTTCATAAACTTACATCTTTTGCTTTTCTTTCTTTTCACTTTGTCTTGTCTTCAGTTTTGGTATAAAATTTTGCTCCTTTGTTGTTGCTTGCAAGCCTTAACTGTATTCAACTTTCTTCATGATTTTGATGTCGCTCTGCTTGTTGATGATGATGTGTTTCTATTGCTGCTTTGTCGAGAGAATGGTGCTAACTGCACCCAAGACTACAAGGTAGAGTTAGCGATTCTGATAACACCCTCATGATTGAAAAAATAGCACTCAAGAGATCAAAAAATAGTGCTGAAATTGGTGCGAAGTTGGGTAGCTCATCATTCTACCCAGAATTAGCGTACGATGACACAAACTCTAAAGGATAATTTTTTAGACAGCTATAAAGAGCTGAAGGTCTGGTGCCTCGCTTGATGTAACAATAGGTAGTCTCCACTAATGATCGATCATCTCCCTAATAATGTAGTCTCTACTGATGGTTTAAGTCCCTTTTTGTCATCTCTAGCTCTCAACAACTAAGAAACCCGAATGTCGTTCAATATTACTTCTAAGTTCAATTATTTCGGTCTCCGTATGTAGACTTAGCTAGAAGTATACTCAGTGACTCTAAAATCTCTAAAAGTTAAAATTTTTCGTGCAAATATGTATAAAAAGTTTAAAAACTCTACTTACAAAAGCGAATATTAAGAATCTATATGCCTAAACACTCCTACACACTTAAATTTTACATTGTCCTTAATGTAAATTGACTCGTCCAATGTAATATTCAAGGTGGGAAATCCTACTAATGATATGAAAAGATAAGAAAAAAAAAAACTAAAAAAAAAAGATAAAGATATAAAACCAATGGGTTGCCTCCCATTCAGCGCTTGATTTAATGTCGTCAGCCCGACTTGGCATTCACCTTACTACTCCTCCAGAGGGAGTACATATACAAAGTTGATCTCTTCCACAACTTTCGTTATGAACGGCTCATAATAAGGCTTTAATCGATGTCTGTTTACCTTTAGCTCTTTCCCTGTAGCTAAACTTCGAATATCTATTGCACCATGAGGAAAAACGTGAAGTACAATAAAAGGACATATCCAACGAGAACGTAATTTACCAGGAAATAAAGTAAGACATGAATTGAATAACAAAACTTTTTGTCCAACATGAAAGTGTTTTCTAGAAATCATCTTATCATGAAAAGTCTTTGTCTTCTCCTTATAAATATGTGAACTTTCATATGCATCATTATGAATCTCTTCTAGTTCATTGAGTTGGAGTTCTTTGCTTTCCTGCACCATCCATCTCCATATTGCATTATTGAATAACCCAAAAAGCCTTATGCTCGATTTCAATAGGAAGGTGACATGGTTTACCGTACATAAGCCTAAAAGCAGACATCCCAATAGGTGTTTTGTATGCAGTCTTATATGCAGATAATGCATTATCAAGCCATAAACTCCAATCTTTTCTTGTAGGATTCACTGTTTTCTCTAGAATGGACTTCACTTCTCTATTATATACTTTTGCTTGCCCGTTAGTCTGTGAATGATATGGTGTATCTATCTTGTGAGATACATTCTACTTTTTCAACAAGCCCTGAAAGAACTTGTTTTGAAAGTGTGATCCTCCATCGCTGATTATAGCTCTTGGAGTTCCAAACCTTGCAAAAATATGATCTTAAAAAAATTTGTAACCACTTTAGGATCATTAGTCAAGGTAGCTTTAACTTTCACATATTTCGATACATAATCAACAAAAAGTAGGATGTATAATTTACCGAAAGAATTAATAAAAGGCTCCATAAAATCTATACCCCAAAAGTCGAACACCTCAACAAAGTGGATAACCGTTTGTGGCATTTGATTTCAAGCACCTAGATTGCCCGTTCTTTGGCATCGATCACAAGTAGTACAAAATATGTATGCATCTTTGAATAAATTTGTCCAAAAGAAGCCACTCTCAAGTACCTTGATCGGTTTGCTTAGACCCAAAGTTTCCTCCACAAGCATACGAATGACAAAAAGACAGGATAGAATTGAATTCATATTCAGGTACGCACCTTCGTATAAATTGGCCTGAGCAATGTTTCCATAGATATGGATCATCCCAAATGTATTGATTTGCTATCTTTTTAAGTTTGTCCCACTCAGCACGAGATAAATTACTTGGGATTTGTTTAGACACTAAAAAATTCACAATATCAGCGTACCATGGTTCTGAACTGCAATAGAGAATAGTTGATCGTCTGGAAAGATTTCACGCAATGGGATAGCTTCTTTATCTATAGAAAGATGACTCAGGTGATCCGCAATAGTGTTCTCAATGCCTTTCTTGTCTTTAATTTCGAGATCAAACTCTTGTAAGAGTAGTATCCACCGAATGAGCCTTGGTTCGCTTCTTTCTTTGCAAGTAAGTACCTAAGTACTGCATGATCAGAAAACAGAACAACTTTCGTACCAATCAAATAAGAACAAAATTTCTCCAATGCAAAGACGATTGGTAACAACTTATTTTCTGTGGTCGTGTAATTATGTTGAGCATCATTCAACAATCTGGAAACATAATAAATGGCATGGGGTAGCTTCCCAGTATGCTTGCCTAATACTATACCGATCACACAACCACTGGCATCACACATAATCTTAAAAGGCTTGCTTCAATCTGGTGGTCTAATGATAGGGGTTGTTATCAAAGTTCTTTCAAACGATTGAACGCCACCAAAACACTTCTCATCAAAGTTAAAAACCACATCTTTTTATAATAATTGACATAATGCTGATGCGACCTTGGAAAAATCCTTGATAAATCTGCGATTAAATCCTGCATGACCAAGAAAAACACGAATCTCCCTCACCGTAGTGGGAGGGGTAAGAGAACAAATAGGATCTATCTTAGATTTATCTTTTTCCAAGCCTTTAGAAGATATAATATGGCCTAAAATCATGCCATGAGTTACCATAAAATGTCACTTCTCCCAATTTAGTACAAGATTAGTCTTAATACATTGTTTAAGAATTAATGTGAGGTTATCCAAGCACAAGTCAAATGAATCACCATACACACTGAAATCATCCATAAAAACTTTGATAATATTTTCAACATAAAATGAAAAGATACTTACGATACACCTTTGGAAGGTAGCGGGTGCGTTAGACAAACCAAAAGGCATCCTTCTGTATGCAAACGTTCCGAATGGACAAGTAAAAGTAGCATTCTCTTGGTCCTCAAGTGTTATAGCAATCTGATTGTAACTTGAATAACCATCAAGAAAACAGTAATAAGAGTTTCCAGACAATCTTTCCAACAGTTGATCCATAAAAGGTAAATGAAAGTGATATTTTCTAGTGGTTGAATTCAGTTTCCTGTAATTTATACAAACCCTTTAACCAGTTTGCACACGAGTTGGAACAAGTTCATTTTCATCATTTTGCACCATTGTAACGCCTGACTTCTTTGGTAGAACTTGTACCGGACTCACCCACTTGCTATCAGAAATGGGGTAGATAACTCCCACATCTAAAAGTTTGAGTATCTCTTTCTTTACTACTTTGAGTATCTCAAGTAGTATTTTATGCATGCATGTAGCTGGGCTTATTCCCTTGATGTCAGCGATTGTCCATCCTATATCTATTTTATACTCCTTTAACACCCGAATAAGTTTTTGTTCCTACAATTCAGTTATCTCATTCAAAACTATTACTGGAAACTCTTCACTATCACCCAAATACATGTATTTTAGGTGATCAGAAAGAGGCTTAAGTTCTAGTTTAGGAGCCTGTAAGATAAATGGCAAAGTTTTTTTATTATAGCATGGTAAAGAGATAAGGAAATATCATGAGTTGGTGAGCATTCTTGCAAAGAATTCAGGGAGCCTACGGCATCCTTAAATTCATCATTATATTCAAATATGCCATCAATTGGTGTAGTTAACACGGTGTCAAGCATATCTTCCCCATTCATATTGAACATATGTTGAGCTAAGGTATCAATAACATCAATAGAAGCAAGAGTGGATATCATTAGGATAACTCATCGTTTCATAAATGTTGAAACGAATTACTTCTCCACCAAATTTCTTTTTAAATTTCCTGATATGCACATAAATCTTGGTTCTAACCGTGCTCATAAAAGGTCGTTCCAACAGTAAAGGTAGAGACGCATCATTTGATCCGTCTTTCATCTCCAACACACAGAAATCTACTGAAAAAATTAGTTGATTCACCTGCACAAGTACATCTTCAATAATACCTCTAGGGTATCAATTGGAGCGGTCATCTAACTGTAAAGTAATTCCAGTTTCTTTTGAAGGACCTAAGTTAAGAGATTCGTATATATATGCATGCATAACATTTAATGATGCTCCTAAATCAAGCATGGCCTTATTAAACTTTGTGTTACCAATAAAAATAGGAATATCAAAACTACCTGGGTATTTACATTTGAGTGGGAGTTTCTTTTGCAAGATAGCCGAAGCATTCTCCCCACTCTCATTACCTCATTACCGGTTAATCTCTGTTTATTGGTGCATAAGTTCTTCAGAATTCTCGCATATTTAGGGACTTGTTAGATCGACTCTATGAGTGAATATTTACATGAATTTTCTTGAAAATATCTAAAATCTACGTATCTTGTTGCTCCTTTTTAGAGTTAGCAAACCTGGGAGGAAAAGGTAAAGAAGGAACATAACTTGAAACAAGAGGTCTAGATTTTTCTTTAGGTACCTCATCGGTTTGAGAAGATTCGGTAATTTTTTTCTCCAAAACCGGCCCCTTAGGGTCTTTGATCTTCTTAGCATCTTCTGGTTGCACAATTCGTGTACCACTTCTCAATGTCACAACATTAAAAAAATCTCTCGGATTAAGAGGTTGAGAAGGGAGTTTCCCACTATCATGTGCCTTCAGATGATTAATCTCAGTTTCCATAGTGCCCACTTGCATTTGTAGTTCTTTGATTACATTATCAGTTGTTTGCTAATTTTCTTGCATCACTGAAGTCATATTCTTCATCATGGCAAACATATATGATGATTTTGAGTTCTGAAATGGTTGTGGTTGTTGTACTTGTTGTTGAAAACCACTAGGACGATAAAAACCAGTCTTGGAACTGTAACTTGCTTGTTTGCATAGCTGAAGTTGGGATGATCTCTCCACCCTGGATTGTATGTGTTAGAATAAGGATCATATTGTTGCCTCTGCTGATTTGGGAAAATAACATTGAATTGATCGTTACTTTCTTCATAACCTTGGGTAGATGATGGCACTACCACGGCTGCAATTTGTTGCATCATTGCTGCCATGTTGCCCATTTGTTGAGGAAGCTTTGTAACTTCGCTAACTTCATTGACTCTCCTGACGAGTGGTTATGGCCCACGACTTGAGAATTATTGAGGATTTGCTGTCATGTTCTCAATTAACTCTCTAGAATGATCCACTGTCTTATTCACTAGTGCACCACCACCTGCAGCGTCAAGAAGATTTATGTCACTTGCTTGCAACCCCTCGTAGAAGTATTGGATGATCAATAAATCACTGAATTGATGATTCAGACATCTAGCCATCAATCTCTTGTGACGTTCCCAACATTCATACAGTGTATGTTCTGCCATCTTTAATACCACAAATATCTTTACGAATCTGAGTTACCTTTGATGCAAGAAAGTATCTCTCTAAGAAGAGTTTCTTTAAGCTCGTAACATAACCTCATCTGCATCTATATCCTTTGGTAGCATGGAAATGACTAAGTTATAAAAATCCATCAGATGTTTGTTTGAATCTTTATTAGCCATTCCATGAAACTTTGGTAGCTCACGGATCTACCCTGGCTTGATCTCAAATGTAGATATTGTTTGAATACACCATTGTTGTGTATCCAGCTTGTGAGAAGCTAAGTCCTCGAGTGTACGGTTTGCATCACCCATTGATTCCTCTTGATTGTCTTTTAGTACAGTTCCTCTCCGAGTCTCTATTCCAATTTTTCGATACCCTACAGGTTTTGGTTTTGGTCTCGATTTAAGAGCCAAAAGATAAGTACCTGAAAAATAATTCTTAAAACTAAATTAAAAACCAAAAATAAGAATTCAAAAAAAAATAACAATCTATTATTCCTCCCCGCCAGTGGCGCAAAAATTTGGTCGGTTGTCAGCCAAGCAAAAATATTTAAAGTTCTTTCACTTCACAAATATGGATTAGAATATAATGATAAGAACAAGTTTGTTCCTCAGAGAGGTATGGGTTGTTATTCGTATTTGAAAACTTAGGTAACAAGGGGGGTTTATGGAAGTCTTATTATATAATCCTCATCAAATCTTGGTGTTGGAGTCCTAATGGGACTATGGTACCTTTATTTAGAAGTCAAAAATGTGTCTTAGAAGTGGCTCCTTTCGTGCTACAATCGGTAGACTCATTCCCCACCTTTCCACCGATTATTTTCATGAACTATACAGAGATTTCATATTCCCAAAACCTCCATAATCGGTAGTCTCGACCCCCTCATTATCTATCGATTATTTTCATGAAGTATGCAGAGATTTTTGGTCCAAAACAGCCCATAATCGGTAGACAATGGGAGCCGGTGTCTACCGATTATTTTGCTGAGCATTTTACTTGCTTCTTCTCGACCGTTTTGCTCATAACTTCCTTATACAAACTCGGAATGACTTCATTCTTTTTGCGTTGACTTCGTATTTAAATTCTATTCAAGAAGATGGTAAGAAATTTTGGATTTCAACGCGTTGAAATTTGTATTTGGCTCTTCTTCACTTGTAGAACTTGACTTCTTTGTTCATTTCATGTCGTAATGAACTTCTTTCTTATTCCCTGGTTGAATATACTTCAAAACTCCTAAGAAACTCAAAATAAATAATAATCAAAGCATAATGATACGAAAACTAACACGAAATCAATGAATTAAAGTATCAAACTAATGCAAATAATGCACCTATCACACTTGCTTAAAAACCCACGTAGAAGTACCGGATAATCAATAAATCACTGAATTGATGATGCGGGAAGTTAGCCACCAATCTCCTGCGATGTTTCCAGTATTAATACAATGTCTCTCCCTCCATCTTCTTAAATCCACAAATCTCTTTCCGAATCTGAGTTGCCTTTGATGCATGAAAATATCTCTATAAGAAAAGTTTCTTCAAACCATTCCAAGTGGTGACATTACCAGAAGGTAAATAGTACAACCATTCCTTAGCAGTATGCATCAGTGAGAATGCAAAAGATCGTAACATGACTCCATCAACATCAGTTTATGCTGGTAGCATGGCCATGACTATGTTATGGAAATCTATTACTTATTTGGATCTTCATTAACCATTCTATAAAATTTTTAAATCTCTCGAATCAACCCTGGGTTGATCTCAAATGTGGAAGTTATTTGGATACACCATTGCTGGGTATACAACTTGTGAGAAGCTAAGTCCTTGAGTATACGATTTGCATCACCCATTGCTTCTTGTTCTTCCTCTACGTCTGAATCTGTGAATTCACTTGACCATGTACATGGAGGAAGTGGAGTGTTCACTGCTCGAACAAAGTCTTTTAGTAAAATGCCTGATCGAAGACGTATACCAATATGACTTGGTTTTCCCTCTCTAAGCATTCACAAAAGAAATAGTACCTGAAAAACAATTCTTAAACCTAAATTAAAAACTAAAATAAGAAATCAAATACAAAATAACAATTTGTTATGCCTCCCCGGCAACAGCGCCAAAATTTGGTCGGTTGTCATCCAAGCAAAATTATTTCAAGTTCTTTCACTTCAAAAAATATGGATTAGAGTATAATGATAATAACAAGTCCGTTCCTCAGAGAGGTATGGGTTGTTGTTTGTATCTGAAAACTTAAGTAACATGGGGGATTTTTTTGTTTAAGACTAAAGTAATTAAACTGATTATGCTAGCAAGAATGAGCAAAGAGAATCAATAAGTTAAGAGTACTGGTTAAGGGTTCATCTTCAATCATAATATATGTACTTAACTAATAACTAGAGTTGTCACTTAATCATTCATTATCAAGAGCCCTAGAACATCCCATCGAGAGCATACTCCGGTAAATTCCTCATATTATCACATACCATAACGATGAATATGTAATTACTACTCAAAGAATAACCTAATGCAACGTGCTATCAAGTTTAATCCTCCAAGAGCTTTAAGTTCTATGAATTAGTCTAATCAATGCAATAGATATACTACGAGTAATCTATTTAACATAGGACAAGATTATACATGCGATCACACGAAGGTTTTGAATCCAATTGGTAATCACAATATGTTACTTATGACAAGGTTCATCAACAATTTTGTATCTCAAAACCCTAGTCTAGCAATAGATATGAATTCATGCTTATTTAGTACCGCTCCTAAACAAACATTCATACAATCATACATGGCGGTAATAATTAGTAGAACGAGAACGATAATGATTTGATTAAGATAACAAAAATATCGTATTAATCAAGTAACATGTTTATGATATTCAACTACATCTTTAACCAATATTAAAGGTTTAGCTCATCATGTATTTCTCAAAATCCATGCAAAAAAATAAGAGAAAGCAATTAAAGCAAACCCTAGAAATCGTGATATTCAATCGCAACTGCAAGCCCTAGCTCCTTGTTGTCAAGTTTATATTGTCTCTTCTCAAAGTTTGGGAAGTCTTCTTATATAGTTCTCTTTAATTTTAGGTCTTTGGAGCTTCATCGGGACCCATATATATTCCTCAAAAATAGAGTCTAAAAGCGTCAAAAGTGTCCCAGGGAATTGTCAGGTTTGGCTACTATTTGGTGATGAATTACCAGCCGAACCTGACAACTTATTTTTCTCCATATTAGTGTCAGGTTCGGCTACTATTGTATGGATAATTACCAGCTAAACCTTCTTCTGGACACTCACCTTTTTCGTCCAAAACTTTCTCCAAAGTTCGGCTACTATTCTCCAAACTCATCACTAGCCAAACCTTCTTCTGTATAGTTTCTCCAAAACTCATTTTGGGGTTCAACTACTATCATTTGGTCCTTCTTTAGCCGAACATCCTCCTAGATACTTCAAAAACTTGATTTTAGGCTTCAACTTCGGCTGATTCGTGTTGAGTAATTAGTAGCCGAACTTCTCTCTGTAGACCCAATTTTTCAAAGCTTGTTTCACCCATAACTTCTTCATCCATGTCGGAATGACTCATTCTTTTTGCGTTCGTTTCGTCTTTCAATTTCCTTCAATATAGAGTAAAAAAATATTGGATTTGAATGAGTTCCATTCGGTCGTTTCTCTAGCTCCAATTGTAGCACTTGACTTCCTTGTTTATTTTAAGTCATAATTAACTCCTTCATTCTTCTTTGGTTGAATACACTTCAAAAATCCTAAGAAACTCAAAAAAAAAAAAATCAAAGCATAATGATATGAAAACTAACAAGAAAGAAAATAATCAAACATAAGTAGAAATACAATGTTCTTATATTTTGATGCAAAGCTAGAAATTTGCGCGAATATCTCAACAGTTTATGCTACTAGGCATAGGGCAATTTTACAGTTCTAACCCTAGCCAAAAATCCACTATCAACATTAAGTCCCCTGTTTAGTGAGGAACAATAATGTTATACAGTTAGCACTAGACGGTGACATTATGAATATGACAGAATAAATAGTTTAACTTAATCGTTAGTCATACCAGAAGCCCTGTAGCTGACTTGATTTTTTTTGGTGCAGTCACGTTGATGAAGCAATGATCGATTAGCAGGAAATGACCAATCCGCGAGATACATTTAGTGATGATCAGGCAAGCACGGTCGTGGGTGACATCTAGGGTTGGAGTCTGGGCTATTTGTGGCCCATACACTCGATGCGCATAAGGGAAGGTCTTCTTCCCTCCCGGACTTTGGAATTATATTGCTATAAAAGCAATCTTTGTTCCTCCTTATAACACCATCGTTGATTCTCTTCTTTGTCTGCTGGAGCTCACGTCTGCAACAACATTTTCGTTGGCAAGTTATCCAGCATATTTCCTACCATTCAAAGCTCATCAGCGCCAGCTCACGTCGATCAACTGGTGGCCGATGTAAGGTAAGTACGGGGCCTTCTTCTTTTTATCTTTTTTTTAATGTGAACATTAAATCACGTCTCCCCCTTTTCTCTTGTTCCTCTTCTACAGGTATTAAGAAGCTCTTGTGATGAGATCGACATTTCCAGTATGTGTTGATTGCCCAGCAACGTCTGCACGAGCACTAACCCAGGTAAGCTAGGGGTTTCAAATTTTTTATGTCGTTCTCATACAGTTTAAGAAGTCCAGTACTGTAGAGTTCTCTCTTCTTTTCTTTTTCTGTAAAGGAGAACTTGAATTCATAATGGAAAGGAGAGTTCTGGTGCAACATTTCTTGGAAACGTACCTCATATTTGCAAGATTCTTTGAACATATTTCTAAAGAAGTTAGCATACCTCCTGGCTTCATAGGTTGCTTTATTCCTAATTTTAAGAAATCCAGCACTATTTAGAGGATTGTTACTGAAACCGTCGTGAGATTATGCTTACAGAGAGGAGACTACATATCTTCTTTTGTTAAATTCAAGACATCTTAGACTCCTCTGAAAAATGGATAGGTTGGTGCAAAGTCATGTTGAATGATTCCAAAGTGTAGAAAGTTTTGAGGAATGCTCGAATACTCGATGCTGTCAAATATCAGATATTGTGAGGATGAATAAGGATATGAAAGGTCTTTTAGCTTTTATTTCCCGTTGGTGCTAACCAACTCATTCTGCAATGTAGCCTGGGGTGAGGTGATAATTACTCTGGAAAATGTATTTAACATGTTGCTAAGTCTGGAAATGGATAACCGAAAACTCTGATATGCGTCTGAATTCGTTGCCGAAATTGCGGATAAAATCCAAAATAAAAATGCGGATGCATATATCCAAATAATATATATGAAATATTATTTTTACGGATAAGGATACGGAAACAGTGATATCCGTATAAAAAATATCCAATACGAGAACTTTATATACGATAAACACATTTTTGTGTCTAATTTTCTCTCAACTTTTATAGTGTTGGAACTCATTTTATACTACATTGGGTTTTTATGTATTTATAGGTATTTCCGAAAAATAAATATTGTTGGAAAAATTAGCTCGAAAAAACTACTAAAGGCACCCAGAATTGATAAAGGCACCCACCCAGAATTTATAAAGGCACCCATACCTTGGATTATGGACACCCATTCATTTTCAAATTCAAAATATTTTTGCGGGAGAATTACTTCACGTAACTGTGAAGATTTCAGCGAAGATTTGCGGGTTATTTTGAGGAGATTAAGCAAGATATTATCTTGCCATTAACATGGGGAGATTTTATACGATTGGGAGATCACGAAATCAAGACAAAAGATAAAATCAAATCACGCAATTTATGAAAAAATATTCCCGCGTATTATTCTCTGTGAATGAAGATTTTTGGAGATTTAATGTGTCGTAATGTATAAATAGAGGTGCTGGGAAGTCACAAAAGGATGAGAGAGCATGGGGGAGAGCTCAGGAGGTAGCCAAAGATCGAAAGAAAAATTCAGGAAAATATTTATTCTACTGCTGTAAAGAAGAAAACGAAGAACAAAGGCTCCAGAAAACTGTCGCTGGAACTGCAGAACCCGTTGTTTATACTTTTGAATTTCTGAAGCGTCACTGGTCCGTTCTTTATTTCTGTTTTCTTCAGTAACGCAGAGAACAGTCTCTATAACGCTTATAAGCGTATCTGTTCTCCCGTGTTACCTCTATTTCACCATTGTAAGCACCTTTTGAGCTATGAAATATATTTTTGAGGGGTTTTCCAATACAATGAGGAGCTAAACCCCATCTTTGAGGCGACAGAGGAAGCTAATTTTCCAAAAATTATGTGGTAATATTTATTTAATTAATTTATGCAATTAATTTATGATTAATTGCCTTGGTTAAAAACTGATTTAATGATTTTTGTTAAGCAATTGTGATTTCGTTAGATGGTACATGCTTTGGCCTAGGTTTTAGATGTTCCATGTTTTTGTTATACAATTGTTATTTTGAAAATCTACTTGTTGCTATATTTTAGAATCAAATTAAATGTTAGAATTGCATAATTATAATTATTGAATTTAATCACTTTAAAAGTTGGAAAATAGTGGAATCCTAGCCTCTGTCCTCTCTCAATTTTATTATCAATTTTATTTGAGTTTTGCTATTTTTAGTCTTAGAAATTAGGTTTAAAAACAACTTTTCACAAGTCTTGAACGAACTTTATTTACCACTATTTCCAACAATTTTTGTTTTCCGGAAATACCTATAAATACATAAAAACACAATATTAGTATAAAATGAGTTCCAACACTATAAAAGTTGAGAGCAAATTAGACACAAAAATGTGTCTATCAAATACCCCCAAACTTATTATTTGCTAGTTCTCGAGCAAATCTAATCTAAAAAAATAAAAATAAATCCTAACTCACTTTCGCAGGCATCGTGATTGCACTTAGCGTGTGCAATAAGCCTTTAAACCCATAGGTGTCCCTATCGGACGAGTTTTAGTCTCGTGAGGGTTTACAAGAGGTGTACTCACAAAACCTTTATTCCAAATTCTAGCTACCTGTGAACGATTAAGGGTAAACACTAAACAAGCTATTTAGTTGGCTACAAAATTCTTTTTCTATGGGAATCATTACCTTATATGAGTCCAATTGCTATACATGAGTTATCACTCAGCATACTAAAATTCATAAAAGAATTCAAAACTCCACTTAGATAGTCGACCAACCACAATACTCAGAATCTATCAAAGTACAATCACATGAAAAGATTTAGAAGATGGATATAGACAAAATGAAGTTTGCGTGTGTTGACTAAGGTGAATGGTGTTTCCCGTATCTGTATGAAGGTCAGTGCCAGGATGAATGCTTGAGATACGTTCCCACTAGTTTTATTCCTTAAACTAATATCGACTCAGCTGGTATATACAAGGGTACCAGCGGTCGATTTATTGAACATATTTTAAATGTATTGACAACATGATTTGATTAAATGAACCCAAGCACATGCTCCTTATCAACATTGTACATGATAGTTCTCATGGATCCTGCGTTCCAGCTTGCTTAGGCGACGGAGACAGGGAGAACACACATATATTGCTATCAAAGTGTCAATTATTTTTATTTTTTTTGAATAATGGTCTAACTAATACAATAATGGGGCTTAATCTCAAACACTTCATCCTGGCGGTGATAACAATTTGATATTGATGCCCCACCAAATCACTTAGAAAAACACAAAAATTACAAAAGTAAAAACAGAAGGTGATATGGTCAAGATAGATTCCGAGATATGGTGACAACTATCATGTTATTTCTAACACCTGAGCTAGGCATCCTTTTATGAATAGACCATTTAGCTGGGCATACCTAATCCTATAAAAAAAGAGATAAGTTTCCATCTACCTAGAATGGTTAGTGTCACCCTGAATTTTTCACAAGTTTCTAAAGTTTGGAGTTTTATTATTTCAACTAAAAATTTCTCCCTTACCCCCAAACTTAAACCTAATATTTTCCTCAATGTTCTAAAGATGAATGATTAAATATATGAACAAGGAGAAACGGTTACCAATCGAAGGAAAGGAGTTAATGAAAGATATTACCGTGTCACATGAGCATGGGTTACCTCCCAAGAAGTGCTAAGTTTAAAGTTTTCAGCCAGACTAAGAAAGAATTAGTCACCTCACTAATTCATATAGCAATAGTCGAAACAACTGTGGGTCATCTGAATAAAACAATGTTATCCAAAATAGAAGGAAATTACAGCATACCCAGAAAGTGAACAAACAAAGTGCACCCTTATCCCTATCCATTGTTTTGTTTATGACAACTACATCTAGTTGAGGTTCAGGTTCGGGCTCTATGAAAGGGTCTAGATAAATCTCTTTAAGCTGAATTTCCCCATAGGCAGGATTCGAGGGATCGGGTTGTAGAGTCTGGAAAAACTCAAATAATAAACTTAAGGCACATAATAATAACCTGAATAATTTTGGATCCTCAAAGTCAATCAGATTTGACCCACACAGTTGACTACTCTTAAAATGGTGGTCATTCTTAAGCAAATGTGTCGATTCTAATTTCCTAAAGTAATTAGGCTTAGTCTTAAAACTTAATAACTGACACATTTGAAATTTAAACGTTCCCACATATGGAAGAAAATATTTTGGTGGGAAAACAAAGCCAATCTTGGTATTATTTCCTAGGTGTACCACATCGACCAGAGGATGGGTTTCTAACAACTGAATTTCTTTTTGGACATGATTAGGTTCGGGAAACAGTTCTTGAAGATAGTCTCTTAATATGGTAGAGGCACAAACATCAAGTCCCAAGTGAGGGACTTTTAAAAGAGTTAAAGATAAAGCACATGGAGAATGATAATCACTCCCAAACTTAGAATTTTGGGTGTCTCTAGATAGACTAGTCACAATTTCCCTAATTTTTAGATCATCAGATTTCTGAAAATGGTCAATTGCTTCTTCTAAGTTATAATCAGATGGTGCAATCTCACTCACATTTAAGATTTCTACGAGTTTATCTTCTTCGTTTGAGATTGTTGTCCCTGAATCGTTGGACTCTAAAACACTAGTCTCGGAATAGACTCGTTCCTCTAAACCATCGTCGTCTTCATAATAATGAGGAAATATTTCACCGTTTATAACAATGTTATCTCCAGTTAAATCCCTTTCCTCTTGAATTGGTGAATAATCATTAATATTATTAGGATCGGAACTAGAGACATCATTATTATCTTGAAACTCAATTGTTGTGAGAATTTCCTCATCATTATTACTACAGATTTTAATTTCCGCATCAAAAGTATCCTCATCATCATAATAATATGAAGATGATTTAACCTTATCTAAATAAATTGTGCCTTCTATTCTAACCTCGTCCTCTAAATTAGGTAAATATTCATCATTATTATCAAGGGTAAAAGTGGAAACATTGTATTGGCTAAGATCATTTTGAGCAATATTATTCTTTGCAGAAATTTGAATCATACTTAATACGAACCTATTTCTATCCTCAGTCATCTCCTTTATGATTCTTCTTGTATCCTCAGTGAACTCCTTTGCATTCTCAGTCAACTGCTTGACGGAATTCTCTATAGAAACAACTAGATCATAAGGATTGCTAGGTCGTAACTGCTCGTGTGATTCTTCTAGAGGAGGAGTTGGACTACTAATTTTTTTCCCCATACTTAATATAAACCTTCTTGTATCCCCAGTCAACTCCTTGACGGAATTCTCTAGAGAAACAACTAGATCATGAAGATTGCTAGATCCTAACTGCTCGTGTGATTCTTTTAGAGGCATGATAGGTTCATTATAAGTACTAGATTGCACCTGCTTAAGGGCATCCCTCCAAGATAAAGAACTCGAATTTTGCTCGTTTTCCCGTTCATATGACTGGTGCGCGTACGAATAGTAATTGGGGACTCCATGGTATGAACCATAACCTTCAGAAGGTTGGTAGTGGTCCCAAGTACTATCCACACTATGGTAATAGTAAGGGCAATGCCTGTTTTGAAACTCTGTTGGATATTTATTGTAATACCAGCTCGACATTTTCTAACAAAAATTTCCTAATAAATTTACAAAAAAATCTAAGAAAAGAAATCCTAACAGGAAGGGGTTCTAAACATACAAAAACAAGGCCGACTTAACCAAATCAAACCTAATGAATCTAGTAAACAAAAAGCATGATGGCTCCACTTAGATTGTTTCTAGACCAGCTTCTATTCTTCCAAAAGGCAACTAGTTACAGTTTTAGCAAACCTCTTAGAACGATCCGAATTAGATTAAGTCGAAGAGAACCAGGATAATCTCTAAGGAGCTTTGATAACCCTGTCTCTTTGGCACTTTTCCATGGGTTACAAGGCGGCTCTAATCAACTTAAAATAATCTTCTTGAACCTTGAGTTAGGCTAATAAAGTAACCAATACAGTCCTTTTGAATGATTTTCCAATAAGCTCGATACCCTATAAGTCTCTTTCTAGTCAAATTTTATGCTTAGGTTCGCGTTAGGTAGCGGGTTCCTAAGGCGGGCAGAAAGGATACGGTGATGAAATCCGAACCCTTATCTTATATGACCAGTTTCTGCCCTTTACTAGAAAATAAATTTCGTATTCAATTCCTCAACATATATGCATAAGAAGGAATACAGTAAACCCACTTGCAGGGGATTCGGGGATTGATAGAGTCTTACCTCCCGTACCAGACGGGGGATGTATCGGTTGTAGTTGACTCGGGCCACCGACTCTTGTGTCAGTGTACGAACCCGAGGGGCCGAGGCAATATCGTAATTGTCGTCCTTCCTTGTTGCAGTTTATATTTAAATACCCTTCTGTAGGGTTTAAAAATTAATAATAAAGTTCAAAAGTTCAAAGTCCAAAGTCCAAAAATAAAAAAAAAATATAAAAATACCTAAAATAATTACAAAAATAATAGCCAAACCCTAATACAGTTTCTAAAAATAAAAACTAATAAAATAAAGTAAAATAAAATAATAAATCTAAAAATAAAATCTTCTTCCCTCCTTTTGGAATCCTATTTTCTTTCCTTCTTTGGCTCTACTTCCTTTTTATAGCACTTTCTTCTTTTCTTTTTTAGTTTCACTTCAAATTTGAAAAGAATAGAAAATACCAAACGCGTAAAAAAGAACAAAAAAATAAATTCTAAATTAAACTAAACCTAAATATATATATATATAAACAATTCTAAAAACAGGTCCGCGTCGGCGGCGCCAAAAATGATGGTTTTGTAAATAGTGGTAAATAAAGTTCGTTCAAGACTTGTGAAGAGTTGTTTTTAAACCTAATTTCTAAGACTAAAAATAGCAAAACTCAAATAAAATTGAGAGAGGACTGAGGCTAGAATTCCACTATTTTCCAATATATATATACTTACTCTATATATGTATGGTTCCTTTCGACTTTTGGAACTTGGAATTTGGATTATGTTTAATAACGTACAAGTTATATTCACTATCACTATATTATTTTTGATTTTTTAGATGAATATTTATAATTTAGGGATGTTATAAATTAAATAAATAAACTATGACATTATTAGTTTTAGGATCGGATAACTATCTGATATCCGAAAAGTAATCTGGATACGAATATGGAAGAAAATCCTCATTTCCGATCGGATGTCGGATGGATACTGATATTGTAACATTTTCTCGGAAACGGATATGAATATAGTTGTATCTGTATTCATATGAAATCGTTGCCACCCTTACCTGTTGGGGTTTCCGATTGCAGGGAACGTCCCTCCTGAATGGTCCACTGAAGAGAGACGAATATATTCTTATAGGTAAACTATTTCTTGGATCTTTATACTCGCATTTAGACTCATTGGATCGTGACATGAAGATTTTTGACGGGTTTATGAAGATCGATTCTTGTGTCCATACTGTATTTCTTCAAGCATGATTGTGGAAGCATTTCCCAAGTTATGCCCCTTGAGCCGCTGATAGGTGCATAATTTACATGGTTTTAGTGCCAATTCCATAATTTCTTTAGTTATGTTTTTTTCATTATACATTTTATTACTCTTGTTTTCTATTTTGTTTCTCATGTTAGGACGATTCAACCAAAAAAAGTGGAAACGGCTTTAAAAGTGCTAAGGAAGTAAAGTGCTACAAGTGAAGAAAATTAAAGAAAAATGAATCTCCTTTAAATTCAGGAATTCTTCTCACATCTTGTAGAGGATTGAAATACTAAGCCAATGCAAAATGAATGAGGTAATTCCGAGTTCGTATGAAGAAGTTATGAGCAAACCCGTGAAACCAACTTGGATTTGGTATATGTTGAGCCTTATTGGGCCTGCGCGGGAAGAGAAATAAAGGGAAGCATTTTGGGCTCGCCTTTGACGTGAAACTTAGGATTTTTGTTGGTTTTTGAGGAGGTTAAGTCTCCTAATTGGATAAAGATCAAAAGGGGGTGAAAGAGTTTAATGGATTAGGTTTCTTAGTTGGATAGACATCAAGAGGAGGTTACCATAGCATATATAAAGAGGAGCCTAGACGCAGTTTACAACACAACTTCTCCACAAATAAGAGAGCAAATTTCGGTTTACCCCTTTAAAGGGGGGAACTAGGATATTTTCTCTTCTTCTTCTCCTTTATTCTTTTCTTATATATTTTTCATGGGTTTTTAGTAAACCCATGAGTAGTTGATTCTTCTATTGGTTGGAGATATAGTCGGAAGTTCTAAACAAGGGAATCAATCTGGCTGGTTAGTTTTAAATATTAATTATTTCTTTTATCGCTTATGTTCTACTGTTTATATCGTCATGTATGATTGAAAACTTGCTCGTTTAAGTTGCAAATTGAATGATCATGTGTTCATATCTAAAGCTAGACTAGGATTTGAGATCCGGAATTGTTGAAGAACCCTAATCACCGGTAGTATAATATAGTTGTTAACAACGGGATGTTGCACTGCGATTGTGTGTAGAAGCTTAACCTAGGTTAAATCCATATGGCTCTTGCGCCGGATTGCTTAGAATAACTTGATTGAAAACTTGATCGTTTAAGTTGCAAATTGAATGATCATGTGTTCATATCTAAAGCTAGACTAGGATTTGAGATCAGGAATTGTCGAAGAACCCTAATCACTAGTAGTATAATATAGTTGTTAACGACAGGATGTTGCATTGCGATTGTGTGTAGAAGCTTAACATAGGTTAAATCCATATGGCTCTTGCGCTGGATTGCTTAGAATAACCTCAAATCATAAATACCATTGCTTTCATTGGGTTAAACTTGAGTGTCTCTTACGCCAAGTTATTCATTGAGACGATTCAAAGAGTGGCTCTTGCGCCTTTGATGATACAAAGAGTTTTGCCAGAGTAAGCCTACGATAGGATGCTCTAGGGTTATTGGTATGAGAATGATTGAATGTTATCTCTAATCGATTGAAGAACTTGTTCGGTGATGGAAGATGAAACCTCTAACCAGTATTCTCCTACTTGATTTCAACCTTTATTTATTTATTTATTTATTTTCTTTCGTTAGTTTACCTTAGTTTAATAACTCTATAACCCCCCTTTTTGGTTACATAAGAAGTCAAAGAAAAATAAAAATTCATGGCTCCTCGTGGGAACGATCCTTACTACCGCTATATTACCTTTTAGTATTAGTGGGAAACATCTTGATTAATTTGTGCACAAACGACACGCACCAGCCGCGCCTTCATATATGAATGGAGATATTGAGTATGCAAGAATTTGTTGTTGGAAAATGAAGAAATTTACCTATGTGAATCTCTTTGATTTGATAGATGTACAGAGTGAGGTGAACTTTAGACCATGGGGCTCGAAACATAAGCGCATAATCCCACCAAATACTTTTGCTGGTGCTGCTGAGGTGGTTCTTTGGTCAGGCTCGAAGAGGAAGACCAATATATCAATTAGCGGTAAATTTGTGTTTATGAACAGCTGTGTCCCAGGTTACATCCTCACCCTTGGTATTCAGTGAAGGTGTTCAACGTTGATCGCACGGCTCGTCAGATGGGTTTTGATCAAAAGGTGCCTTGTGGTCGTATTGAAACCCCTTCTATTGAAGAATTGAAAAAGAATCTGGATGTTTATTGTTTTGAAGGAATAAGTCTCACTCTTTTTCGTTCAGATAGCAAACCTCGAATGTCATTCATGTGTGCACATTTATGGAATGAAAAGAAGGATCGTTTCATAAAGTTTGTGACAGGACTTCCGTCGGTGATACCTTGTGTCCCTTCCAAGAGTGACGAAGTTTGTGAGACGAATTTGCAAAAGTCAATTGAAGTGAAACGAAAGCTTATTATTGAAGCATCGCACATCAAGTAGCGGCATTTTCTTTAATTTTCTTGACTCAAAGTACGACTATTATAACTTGACTAATTAGTTTATTATTTTACAGCGTGTGCATGCAGTGCGCCCTCAAGTGGACAACATTCTTGTCATTGCTGATAGTCCCCAGTCTCTAAGGTAAAGACCACGAATGATTCTTCATGGGAGCAAGGCTCGACCTCGTAGTAAAGTAAGTCTTATGTTTGTCAATTTTAGTATTACTGCGCTTCATGAATTAGAATGTACTCATTATTTCACGTTATTTAATGTAGCATGTGGATCCAAATGTTCTTACCGACCCCGTGTATATAGCATATGAACATAAGTCTGAGGATAAAAAGCTTGAAAAAGCGTCTCGTCTCCCTTTAAGAATAGTTTGTTTTCTCACAACAGAGAATTGAGTCTTTTTCCCACTTTGATTCCTCCAACACTCACAGGGGGTTAGTGGATTGAAAATTATTAGAAGTTTCAGAGAGATCTTAAATATCATGTTAGTCGTTAGAGACTTTAAAAGAGTTTCTTAAACACCATAAAGAATTTATTTAAGTTTTTTAAATTCTCAAAATATCTTTGTCATTGGTTAGAAACTTCTAGAAAGTCCTTTAAATGCTCATGTTATTGGTTATCGGCTTCAAAGTCATGGATTTGGAATTTTGAGAGACCTTGGGAGAATTTTATGTGAAAATAGGCATGACAAAAGTCTCTCCAAAATAAGTGATATTTTGGGAGACTTTGAAACTAGTGTTGATTTTATTTTATTTTTACAAGTAACTTTTTTCTCTTATGTAACGAACATCTAGACTATTGATTAATCAAGTTGCGTTGTATTATCCTCAAGTAAACCATTTGTATGTACATTAGTCTATGCTTTTGCAACTATACTAACATTAACATACTAGTCATCTATAATACATTACTTATAACTGGCTTAACTACATATATGATGAGTTATTAGAAAAAGATATAATTTTTCTTAAGGAATCCAGATTGCGTAAATTTTAATGATTTTGGGTTGCTAAATAATATGTGAACTTTTTCAATAACCGTGGAGTTTAGGTTATTTTGGTTTTTTCCTTTAAAAAAATGATCAAACAAACCCACTATGATCACATTTGTTGTCTATATAAATCACAAAAACTCCCTAAAAGTCCACTATTTTAGTTTTTATACATCACAAAGACTCTCTAAAACACTCATATAAGTCATTTGAAATCTCTAGATTTCTAAAGAATCTCCGAGGAAAAACCTCAGAGTTCTCGTTTGACTACCCCCTTGTTAATGTCTACATGCGATGTTGTAAGCTCCCATTTCTCTTCTTTTGATTCTCTTGACTGTGAAGTACCTAAAAACTCAAAAACAAACGTAAATACGAAATTTATAAAAAAAATAACAAAGAAAGCGTAACCAATTGATATTATTTAAGGTGTTTTAGAAACCTATCAACAAGTTAGTGACATATCAACAATAATAAACCTGTAATAAACCACATTTCCTGAACAACTATGATACTAACTAGGAACTAATTAAAATATAATTACCATTGACACAAAGTGTTTATGGATGAAGTAAACAAGCGAATAAACCAATCTAACTGATTAAACCTCAAAATAAGAACAACTATATCTGTTACAGGGGAAAAAATCAAGTGAAAAACTTCAATAGATTAAACACGAGAAACACATACAATGAATCTCGACTTCAAAATAAATTCCTTTATTTTCATCAAGACAAACCTAATAAACTGAATAAATTCAACTCATTGCTAGAGATGAAAACTTTGTATGAACTAGATTCATATCAACCTCAAACCCACACACCCAAATCATTACCAAAAGTTTATATAATAAAAGATTACAAAAGAGACTCATACAACCGCTCATAGAGTAGCAAAAGTTCAAGTCTCAGACAACTTCGAAAGACCTGAATTTCAACAAACTAACTATACAAGAAAGCAAACTACCCATGCTTAGAAACTAAAGAAGAATACAAGTAAAATACACAAAATTGGAAATCTTTACAAAATAAATTCTATAAAGACAAAACCCCTAATTTTGTGAGATACTTCACATATTTAGGTTTAAATCAATCATGATAAAATATAAACAACAAAGTGAGGGTTTAAACCTGATAATAAGGTTGGTAAAAATCAACCAACTGTTGGTTGATTTTTATTTCAAATCTCAAATTGTTGGTTGGTTTTCAATTCTGGATTTATTTTCTTGATTTTCTAGGGTTATGAAAAGAGAGTATAGATCTAGATTTCTAGTACCCGGGTTTTGATTAGGGTATAAAGATTAAGAAATAAAGGGATTGATTTCTGTTTTTCAACTAAAATCATGACAAATCTAGAGTTTATCTGTTTAGGAAAAAAGAGTGTTGAAAGAGAGGCGATAAAAAAGAGGAATTATATTTATTTATTTATTTAGTTGGGAGGGGGGCTCATTGAAGAAACAAAGATAAAAGGGTGTCTGAATAGTGCAATAAATAAAATAGAAACATATAAAACTTAAGATAAAACATAGATATGATACTAATGAAGTACAAGGAGTTTTTGATCTGCGAGGGAAAGTAAAAACATGATTCAATTGTTGGAGGGAAATAATTTTGGTAGTGAAAAAAAAGAGGGAGAAACTAGGAGAATGTATTTCACCTCTTTTCTAAAAATAAAATTAAATTAAAACTAGAAAACAGAAAGTCAAAAAAGATAATCAACTATAAATAAACTGGAAAATCAAGGATATTACCAAAAAATGCAATGTATATAAGCGTTGCACATACGTTGCTCAATTATCTTAAAATAATTCGTATTTGTCTGCAACGTCTATATCCGTTGCACATCTAAAAATTTGAACGTTGCAAAAAACAAGACATGGCGTAGTATGCCGTTACAGGAAATGATGAAAAGTCACCACTCCCCCATCATGTGCCACGTATGAAACTACTTGGTCCATGAGGATGTACACATGTTAGAAATAGCAAGGCTGGCAAGTCCATTGGGATAATAACTAGTCGGGTACTCACTATTGGCAGAGTGAATCCGCCTATGTACTTTAATCACTAACCAGGGGACTTGTAGTAACCTACAAGTCACTAGAACGACGCCAATATAAGAAAACTCGTAATGATTAAGGATATTAGAGCCACTGAAAAGATTCACATTCATCTTCTAGTCTCCAACTAGCGAACTTGAAAATAATTAACAAGATTTGCCTCATTACATGGAATGACGCCAGTACTAGGAAACTTATAATTTAATGACATGTGACCCACTGAAAAGATTCACAATAATCCCCTAGCCTCCTACTAGGGGACTGGGATATAACTAACAGGAAAGGCGCCATTATATGACAAGTATATCCTAGGCAGAGTTAAAGAAGTATGGCTTAGAAATGGTTGTAATAAAATTACCAAAATTCTAGGGTATAGATATCCCAAAGTTAGCAAAAAAAATTGTATATCCGACGACTCGTATGGGCTTGACGCAGGATTAATTGGATAGACGCCAGTAGAACCAGATGTCTCAGTCGAACCCCTCCAGACTAACCATCTATGGTTGATAATGATCAAAAGGGTTTCCCCCCTTAACGTGGGAGGTCAGACACTGAGTACATTTCTCTCCAGATACATGTATACGGGTAAAGTACGTAAGCTTGCATGGAAAGGCAGGAAATACACGTGTTTGTCATCCCATGGATGGCAAACTATAAATAGAACATTTTTATTCCTGACAAGCTCATAGATCATTTTGTGAAAAACCATAGAATCCCACCCCTAATAGATCACACTAGGGTGCACTAACAATGTTATAATGGTTTCTTCAATCAAAGACTTACTTAATTCTAGATTGTGGCAATGGCTCAGCTATCATTCCCAATCATTAGTAGGACTACCTTTTTCTGGACAGGCCGTTGTGACACTTGCACAGTCTTGTAATTTCTAGAAGGGCTCGGGAACCCATTTAGATAGTTCTATCACGAGTGAGGACGCTCAATTCTCACAACTTGATTGTGGACACATACATACTGTCAGTATTAAAAGACAACTTATTGGTATCGATGGAAAACAGAGAATTCCTAGGTTCATACATAATTATAAATGTTTTGGTTATCCTTGTCCTTTCATCTTCCTACTTTTCTTTAGGACTTATCGCGTTATAATCTTTTTACTAGGTCAAGGTTTGTCCATATAGGTTTTCTTTGTCAAGGTTTTAACGAGACAACATATGCGTGTCTGATAGACACATTTTTGTGTCTTATTTGTCCTGTATTCTCTATTTTGTTAACACTTATTTTCTACCTATCATGGGTTTTTATGTGTTTGTGGGTATTTTTGGAAAATAAATATTTGTGGAAAAAATGGCTCAAAAAGTTATTAAAAGCACCCGAAAAAATTACTAAATGCATCCAAGGAGAATTGTTAAAGGCACTCAACCATTGGATATGGGCACCCCCTTTCATTTTCAAATTCCGAAACTGGCGGGAGAAGAGATATTTGACGCGTGAGTATATTGAGTTTTTCAAACTCGATTTTTATAGGATTTTTAATAGTTTCAACTATATCAAATTGAAGTAACAATCTAAAAAAGGCCTCAAGCACGTCACAACGAGTGTTTCAAGCCGTAAATCACGCCTGGAAAGTCTATCAGATGATCGGAAAATAAATATTCCCTTTTTTACGATAAACATGAATTAGAGTTTGATTTGGATTGTATTTTTAGTCTTTATCAACTTAGGAGGAGTTATTAGGGTTGATAAAGCTTATAGAAAGCAAAAAGATGGAAGAAAAACGTAGTTGGGTGGCTCGGAAAAAATTGAGGAAGAAAGAAAAAAACCTTCTCGTGAAGAAGAAGAAGACCAGAAAACTGCACCAAAATATAATTGCAGAAACAGTTGTTAATTCCATTCTTCAACTGCATTCGAGATCCGTCGTTGATGAATTTTCTCATTACTAATCTCTTTTAGCAACTACACCTAATTCAGAGTTGTTGCAATACTCTGTTGCAACAGATATAAGCATATCAAATTCCTTGTTTCAATTATTTTTTATTTTTTATTTCTTCTTAAGCACTTTTGAGCTATGTATCAATCTTTTGAGGGCGTGTTGAGCATGATGAGCTAAACCCGATCACTGGGATAATGGAGGAAGCCATATTTCATGAATGAATGGAAACTATTTTTGATTCTTTATGAATTTTGCATTGGTTTTAAATTGATTTATAATTTTTCTAATTAGTTGTGATTTTATCTGATGGTGTATGTTGGGACTTAAGAGCTTTTGATCCGCCATGCTTACGATTTACAGTTAATGTTTAAGAAATCTACTTCTGACAATATTTTAGAGTTGATAAAAGAGCGATAATTGATAAAAATCATTGTAGAAGTCACTCAGAAGTGATTTTTGTGGAATCCAGAGTCCCAGTTCTTTCCAACATTGTTAAAATCTTTTAATTATTTTCTAGTTTAAATCAAAATTAGGTCTAAAACGAATCTTCACAAGTCTCACTGAACGAACTATTTTTACCACTTTTCTATAATGATCAATTTTTTGGCGCCGCTACCGGGGATTTGTTTTTAGGTTAGAATTTTAGATTTATTTTTGTTTTTAGGTTTAATTTTATTTTTAGATTTTATTCATTTGTTCTATTTTACGTTTTTAGGTATTTGTCTATTTGCTACAGGCTTTGGATCAAAAAGAAAGTTGAGTCAAAGATTTTGGTGATTAATTAAGGACTTGGAGTTAAAGAAAAATCGAAAAGAACGGAAAAAAAAAAAGACAAAGATTTTAATTTTATTTTATCCTTAGGGTTTTATTTCTTTTAATTTCAGAAAATGTATTAGTGTTTTTATTTTTGGACTTTTTGGATTATTTTTGTTGTGGACTTTGGACTTTTTTTTGGACTTTATTATTTTTAAATCCTACAGAAGGGTAGTTTTAAATAAACTACACATGGAAGGACGACAATTACTATATTGTCTCATCCCCTTGGGTTCATACATTGACACAGGAGTCAGTGGCCCAAGTCGACTTCAACGGTTCATCGCCCATCTGGAACGGAAGGTAAAGCTCGATCAACCCATGAATCTCTTGCAAGTGGGTTTATTGTTGATGTGGTTGTAGATTGTGGTAAATAGGGTTTGTTTTCGAACTTGTGATTTTTTTTTTTAAATCTAATTTCTAAGACTAAAAATAGCAAAACTCAAATAAAATTATTAACAAAGTTGAGAGAGAACTGAGGCTAGGATTCCACTAATTTCCAATTCTTAAAATGATTAAATTCAATAATTATAATTATGCAATTCTACGTTTAATTGGATTCTAAAATATAACAACAAGTAGATTTTCGAAAGAACAATTGTATAACAAAAGCATGGAACATCTAAAACCTAGGCCAAAGCATGTACCATCTAACGAAATCACAACTGCTTAGCAAAAATCATTAATTTAATTATTAACCAAGGCTATTAATCATAAATAAATTGCACAAATTAATTAAATAAATATTACCACATAATGTTTGGAAAATTAGCTTCCTCTATCGCCTCAGAGATGGGGTTTAGCTCCTAATTGTATTGGAAACACACTCAAAATAGATTTTCATAGCTCAAAAAGTGTTTACAAAGATGAATTAATAGTAACACAGAAGAACAGAAACGCTTATAAGCGTTACAGAGACTTGTTCTCCGCGTTACAAAAGAAAGAAAAGAAAACATAAATAAAGGACGGACTTCTGGTGCTGTTTGAAATAAGACTGCTTCAACAACACTATCAGCGACAGTTTCCTAACGCCTTATATTCTTCCTGTTCTTCCCACCAGCAGAAAAAGAAATATTTTTCCTGATTTTTTTTCTTTCGATATCTGGCTACTCTGAGCTCTCCCCAATACTATATGCCCATCATATGACTCGAACACATCCTATTTATACACCACAGGCCATCAAATCTCCAAAAATCATCATTAACAGCAAACAATACTCGGGAATATTTTCTCATAAACATCGTGATCTGATTTGATATTTTCTCTTGATTTTTTTGCGTATCTTTTGATTATGTGCAATCAATCTTGAAATGGCCATAATAATCTCTGATTTTAGTCCCAGAAATCACGTGAGAATCCCTTCCGAGATCAACACAGAATATCACTATATTAAAACGAGTTTTCCCGCCAAGAATTTCATTTGAATTCAAAAGATTGGGTGCCTTTATAAAAGCCTGGGTGCCTTTATAACTTCTTGTGGGTGCCTTTATCAATTTAGTGGGTGCCTTTATAACTTTTTAGCCAACTTTTTTCACACTAATTAATTCTCCAAAAATACCTACAATTACATAAAATGATTCAATTAGTACACAATCGAGCTTTAACAATATACAAATTGGGAACAAATTAGACACATAAATATGTCTATCAATTGTATTCCTTCGTAAGCATATATGTTAAGGAACTGAATACAGACTTTAATTTCTAGTAAAGGTCAAGAACTGGCCATACAAGATAAGGGTTCGGATTTCATCACTGTATCCTTCTTGCCCGCTTTAGGAACACGTTACCAAACGCGAACCTAAACCTAAAATTTGACTAGGAAAAGACCGATAGATAACGAGCTTATTGGAAAATCTATCGAAAGGATTGTATTGGTTACTATGTTAGCTCAACACAAGGATCAGGAAGATTATTTTAAGTTGGTTCGTGCCACCTTGTAACCCAAGGAAACGTTTTCCAAACAAGTAGGATTATCCAAGCTCCTTAAAGATTACCCTGCTTCTCTCGATTGACTTAATCTAATTCGGATTGTACCCGGGAGGTTTGCTAAAACTGTAACTAGTTGCCTTTTGGAAGAATAGAAGTTGTGTAGAAACAATTTAAGTGGAGCAATCATGCTTTTTGTTTGCTAGATTACATAGATTTGCTTGGTCGTGTCAACCTTGCTTGTGCTTGTTTAGAATTCCCTTCAAGTTAGGATGTCGAACTGGTATTACAATATCCAATACAATGAATATCCGACAAAATTTCAAAATGGATATTATTCTTATTATGACCACAGTGTGGACAGTGGTTGGGACCATCACCAACCTTTCGAAGGTTATGGCTCATACCGTGGTGGTCCCATTACTATTCGTACGCGCACCAGTCATATGAACGTGAAAAATAAGAAAAATGCGAGTTCTTCGTCTTTGGAAGATACCCTCAAGCAGTTACAATCTAGGACTCCTTATGATCCAAGTGTCTCTCTAGAAGAATCCCTCAAGCAGTAAACTGAGATGACACATAGGTTTTACTTAAATATAAAGGAAAGTTTTACAACAATGAGTATTGCTCAAAATAATCTTAATTGCCAATATAGTGCTACCGTTGATAGTTATTCACCTAGTCAAGAGGACGGGGTTATATTTAGTAACACTACAAGTTTAGAAGTGGTTCAACCATCTTCGTATTTTTATGATGATGATTATAGTGTTGATGAAGAAATTTGTAGTCATAGTGATGAGAAAATTGTCACTCCAATTGCGCTTCATGATGATATTGTTATTTGTGGTTCAAATACTAATAATTTTAATGAGTATTCACCTATTCAAAATTAAGAGGATTTGACTAGAGATACCACTATTTTAGACGATGTAGTATTTCCTTGTTTTGAAGCCGATGTTGATTTAGAGGAACGGGTTTATCCTGAGAATACTGTTTTGGAGTCCAATGATTTAGAAACAATAGTATTAGATAAAGAAGATAGACTCATAGAGATTTTAAATATGAGTGAGAATGCACCACCTGATTATAACTTAGAAGAAGAAATTGACCGTTTTCAGGAATCTCACGATCTAGAAATTACGGAAATTGTGACTAGTCTATCCAAGGACACTGAAAATTCTAAGTTTTGGGGTGACTATCATCTCCCTGTGTTGTACCTTTGACTCTTAGAAATATCCCTCACTTGGGACTTGACATTTGTGCCTGCCTCTACCATTTTACAAGATTATCTTCATACACGTTTCCCGAACCTAATGATGTCCAAAAAGAAGTTCAGTTGTTTGAGACCCATTCTCTGGTTGATGTGGTCTACCCAAGCGATAATACCAAGATTAAATTTGTATTCCCACCAAAAAAAAAGTATAACAATTGTGGGAACGTTTGAATTTCAAATGTGTCAGTTATTAAGTTTTGAGACTAAGCCTAATTACTTTAGGAGATTAGAATCGACACATTTGCTTAAAAATGACCACCATTTTCATAGTAGTCAACTGTGTGAGTCCAATCTGATTAACTTTGAGGATCCATAATTATTCAGGTTATTATTATGTGCTTCTAAGTTCTTGGTTTAGTTTTTCCAGACTCTACAACCTGATCCTTTTGATCCTGCCTATGAGGAAATCCAGCCCATGAAAATATTTTATCTAAACCCTTTTATAGAACCTGAACCTGGACCATAACTAAATGTAGTTGTCTTAAACAAAAAACTAGATAAGGGTGTACTCGGTTTGTTCATTTTCTTGGCTTGTTGTTGTTTCAATGTATTTGGGATAGTATTATTTGATTCAGATGACCCACAATTATTCTAGTTGTTGATATATGATTTTTTTGAGGTGACTAGTCATTTCTTAGTTTGGATAAAGACTTTAAACTTAGCACTTCTTGAAGGTAACCCATGCTCATGCGACACGATAATATCTTTCCTTAACTCCTTTCCTTCTATTGGTAACAGTTTCTCCTTGTTCATGATTTTAATCATTTATCTTTAGAACATTGAGGACAATGTTAGATTTAAGTTTGGGGGTAAGGGAAAAACTTTTAAGTTGAAATATGAAACTCCAAAGTCTAAAAACTTGTGAACAATTCAGGATGACACTAATCATTCTAGGTAGATGGAAACTTAACTCTTTTTCTATAGGAATTGGTGTGCCCAGATAAATGGTCTATTCATAAAAGGATGCTTAGTTCAGGTGTTAGAAATAACATGATAGTTATCACCATATCTCGGAGTCTATCTTGACCATATCACCTTCTGTTTTTATTTTTGTAATTTTTTGTCTCTTTAAGTGATTTGGTGGGACACTAGTATTGCCGCTAGGATGAAGTAGAGTGTTTGAGATCAAACCCCATTATTGTATTTTTTTAGACCACTATTCAGACCAACAATTAAAAGAAAAAAAAATCAAGTATTGACACTTCGGTAACAATATGTGCGTGTTCTCCCTGTCTCAGCCGCCTAAGCAAACGTGGAATGCAGGATCCATGAGAACTATCATGTAAGAGATGATAAGGATCATGCGCTTGGAAATGAATGATCCAATCATGTTGCCAGTACATTTAATAATATAAATATAATTGTTTTATTTTCAATAAATCGACCGCTGGACCTTTGTGTATACCAGTTGAGTCGATATTAGTATAAAGTTTAAGACCGGTGGGAGCTTATCTCAACCCATTAGGATTCATCCTGGCACTGACCTTCAGACAGATATGGGAAACACCATTCACCTTAGTCAACATGAGCAAACTTCATTATCTCCATATCCATCTTATAAACTATTTATGTGATTGAACTTTGATAGATTCTAAGTATCGTGGTTTGAACGACTATTTAAGTAGAGCTTTGTTTTCTTATATATGAATTTTAGTATGTTGAGTGCAAGTGCGTGTGTAGTAATTGGATTCATATAGGGTAATGATTCCCATAGACGAAGAATTTAGTAGCCAATTAAATAGCATGTTTAGTGTCTACCCTCAATCGTTCACAAGTAGCTAAAATTTGGAGTAAAAGGTTTTGTGGGTATATCTTTTGTAAACCCTCACGAGACAACACTCGTCTTCTAGGGTCACCAAGGAGTTTAACGGCTAGTTACACATGCTAAGTGTAGTCGTGATTCCTACGAAAGTGAGTTAGATTTTTATTTTGTAGATTAGATTTGCTCGAGGACTAGCAAATAATAAGTTTGGGGGTATTTGATAGACACATTTTTGTGTCTTATTTGTACTATATTCTCTATTTTTTAGCACTTATTTTGTACTTATGGGTTTTTATGTGTTTTTAGGTATTTTTGAGAAATAAAAATTTGTAGAAAAATTGGCTCAAAAAGTTGTTAATGGCAACCGATGAGAATTGTTAAATGCACCCCCACCATTGGATATGGGAACCCCCCTTTTATGGGATCTTTAATAGTTTCAACTACATCAAATTGAAGTGACAACCTAAAACAAGAACCCAAGCACGTCACAACGAGTGTTTTAAGCCATAAATCACGCCTGGAAAGTCAATCAGATGATCGGAAAATAAATACTCCTTGTTTTGCAATAAACATGAATTAGAGTTTGATTTGGATTGGATTTTTAGTCCTTATCAACTTAGGAGGAGTTATTAAAGTTGATAAAGCCTATATAAAACAAGGAGATGGAAGAAAAACGTAGCTGGGTGGCTCGGGAAAAATTGAGGAAGAAAGAAAAAAACCTTCTCGTGAAGAAGAAAAAGACCAGAAAACTGCACCAAAATACAGTCGCAGAAACGGTTGTTAATTTCATTCTTCAACTGCACTCGAGATCCGTCGTTGACGGCTTTTCTCATTACTAATCTCTTTTAACAACTGCATGTAATTCAGAGTTGTAGCAATACTCTGTTGCAACAGATATAAGCGTATCAAATTCCCTGTTTTAATTATTTTTTATTCTTTTCTTCTTCTTAAGCACTTTTGAGCTATGTATCAATCTTTTGAGGGTGTTTTGAGCACGATGAGCTAAACCCCATCACTGGGATAATGGAGGAAGTCATATTTCATGAATGAAAGGTAACTATCTTATTCTTTATGACTTTTGCATTGGTTTTAAATTGATTTATGATTTTTCTAATTAGTTGTGATTTTGTTTGATGGTGTATACTGGGACTTAAGAGCTTTTGATGCGCCATGCTTACGATTTATAGTTAATGTTTAAGAAATCTACTTTTGGCAATATTTTAGTGTTAATAAAAGAGCGATAATTAATAAGAATCATTGCAGAAGTCTCTCAGAAGTGATATTGGTGGAATCCAGATTCTCAGTTCTTTCCAACATTGTTAAAATCTTTTAATTATTTTCTAGTTTAAATCAAAATTAGGTCTAAAACAAATCTTCACAAGTTTCAGTGAACAAACTATTTTTATCACTTTTCTATAACGATCAGTGTCCAACACCGTATCATGTCTCTTTTTCTCGGGATATCGGTGATTTTACTACTTATTGTACGATCTACATTTTTATTTTCCTTTCATTAAAAACCCTCATTATGTATGTTTCAAGTCTACATAAGCTGATAGGGGTAATCAATGGAGAACGTCTCTGCCTAGAGCAGCCCTCGATGAGTCTGTCATCTCCGGCTAGTATTTATGATAAATTCTCATAAAATAAAAAAAGAGCCTTGTGGTGCAGTTTATGTTCGCGATTTGAAACTTTTAGCTAGGTCTGACTTAATTGGCAGGTCAAAATCAGTTGCCTAAAAAATAAAAATCACCTACAGAAGTAAGGTTACCCAGATTCAGATTGATGTTCTACACATCGCTGGTAATATGATCGAAAATCAGGTCATTGTTGCAACCCCAGTCACAGCAAGCCAAATCAACAATCCCAAATCTAATTTGACAAGTTATCAAGTAGGTGGATCAGCAAAGTAACTATAACACCACTCCCAATAGTTGTTGGATCAAGAACGAAAAAGAACCTTAGAGGCTTTTCTGTAGTGAAAGCAATGGACTCTGGTCATGTACAAAAGGTTTGAGACGAGCAGCGAGACATTCAGCTATTAGATTAGGAGAAAAAAACACAACCGCGGAATGATAGACTAAATTCTGTGTTTATTTATTAAATCAGTTCTGAGGTACAAATGATGTGTTACCCACTGTTGTAAAGAATAAAGAAATTGAGAGGGGAAATATAGCAGGAGACTTTGACTTAAACTGAGAGACCTGTGTAGGGAATAGCCTCACACTCTCTCACAAGAATTTGAGATTGATCAATCAACCAAACCAATTTACACATTCACATTTCTCACCACTACCCAACAACTCCTAAATATCCTGTGCAAACAAGTTGCCGTAGCCCAATGAGTGAAAAAAACTGCCACCGGCCGGAGAACAGAAGAATCCTAAGTGATAGTTGCTTCCTAATCAAAGCATGAGAAGAATAGGTTATTTTCTCTAAAAAACCCGCTTTTGTTAATAGTTGTTGTATGCTCCCACTGTCAAATTCAGCTTTCCCCTAAAAAATTTATTAGAGCCCCTACATTGAGTTAAGAATGGAGTTAATAGCGAAGTCAGGCAGAGGATATACATCCTCGAGCGAAGGATCCTCATTGTTCAGTCCACGATTCTGTCAGTTCCCCAATTTCTACTACTGTTAGGCCCAGGCTGCTCACTGTTGCTTAAGTAGTATGATGGGCCTTTAACTTTAAGGCGCTTTGGCTCAATATCAACAAATGATGGTTCTCTCTCTGTATTTCCTCTATTCATCTGAAAGTTAGGTTTTCTGCTGATTTCTCTTGCTCGCGAACTGTCATCAATCCTAGAAGCTATGAATTTGGTGCCTGATGCAATTGCATTCCCTAAGTTGATCCTGTTCTTTGAAGCCAAAACAGAAGCTTCTTTCGAATTAGAAATGGTTATAAAATGCCGGTCCATTTTCTTGGTAGTGTTACAGTCAGAAGATTGTATCTGCTCATTGCTCCCTTCTGGATTGAGCTTCTTTAGCCTTTTAAGCCTCTGATAAGAGAAAATAAAGAGTTTGTTAAGCTATGTGTTAAAATCTTACATGCAAGTAAAGTTGTAAGCAATCCCAGAGGTAAAACAAAAATGAGTATTTGCACACTGTTTCCAGATCCCAATTGCGTTTAAGTTCAAATCAAAGTTCACAACATAAACCAGATTTCAGTTTCTGGATCCTTTCTCAGTAAAATGGGCTGCCTGGATACAAGGATGAAAATAAGGACCATACCAATGCCGGAAATCACTTTTACTCATTGTAATACTAAATATAAATATTTCCAAAACCCTTACCTGTTGCTCAGAAAACTTCAAGTCCGTATCATCTACAGACCTTCGCTCCATTTTCATGGAAGATCTACGTTTTACTCTGAATATCTCTGTATCAGAATCATCATCATATTGATCAACATTGGGTGAGATATGAGATCCCCGAGAACTGTCTCTGATATTACCCAAAGATTTGTCATATAATGGAGAATATTGTGAAGGTTTACATGCACTAAGTGGTACTTCCTCAGAACCCTTGGTTAGAACAGCCTGTTAGAGAGAATTTGAAACAAGATTAACTCCAAAGTTCAAGGCCTCGAGGAACAGAAAACCAATCTCATGAAAAGAGCTTACCTTGGGCTCTAGAAATGAACATAGTGTTGACGCTGCAGATGCGAGAGAAGGTTCAGTTTTAATAAACTCTTCACTGTTTCTTGACACGGGCAAGAAATCAGGATCACTATTCAAATCTCGCACATGAAACATTGTAGCCGTTCTAGCTTGAAGATTCTGCTCAAATCTTATCTCACAGTATGGAACATAGCCGGACTGATCAGGGCCTGGAAATAACTTTGACTGCAAACACAAATCACTTCCAGATTTTAGTTGCTGTTGAACCTCGTCCAAAATTCCATCTTCCTTCTCAAATTTCTGAGCCAGAGCTTCCATTTCATTAAGGTCTTCCCTGACATAAAGATCACGACTACTGCCACATGGGCAAACTGATTCACTTCCTGCATTAAACCAAGACAGAAACAAATGATCAAACTAAATTGTTTCTGGCATAAAAGGATTCATTCACCCTATCGTAAGTGCCCCTATAACACCTTAATAAGTGCTGGTATTAGGCAAAGATGAATCCTGAGCGTATTGTCAATCCTAGCAAATATCTGCCCTGGGCTCAGCTCATCTCATACAACACACTCAGGAGGTTTAATTGCGAATTGTGACGAAGCGCTATACACCCACCAAAATAAAATAAAAAATCACACCTCCTGACAGCCAAACAATCTTCTAAATGGTGAATCTATATGAGAGTGGAAGATATGCATACCATGAAGGAGGCAGATCGGTTGTGGAGAACAGTTGCACTGAATGGATGCTACATAACAATCTCGTTTGCAGATACCGCAGAGAACCGTACCACGAGACTTCAAAGAAACACTTGAACAAGCTCTTTGCTTCATTAATGACCAGCGAGCACGATGCTGGAATCTCATTAGATGCACAAATGAAACCTTAAGGCAACGGTTAGAATCCAATTTCAAATACTCTCCATACTGGACATCAGCTGTTACAGATGAAGACCTAGAAAGAAACATTGCTTCTTTACAAAGAAGTTCCTCGTGAGGAAGAAGAGGAGCTCTATTAAGATGTGCATAACGTCGGCTAGCCACAGCCCCAAGTGGGAACCAATCACTGATTGCAAAGTTTACTGCCTCACCACAGTTGAAACCTGAATTTGCAGAAATTCAATGTTATAAATGAATACAAATCCCTTTTTTGTTAAAATAAAGACTTCAAAATGACTATAGGAAATATAACAAGTGCATACCATGACTAAACCCTGCATGATATGCCCGTGGAAAGGTGATAACAAACTCCCCAGGCTTTTGAACAGCTTTATACACAGGAACATCGTGTTCTAGCAAAATGTTTGGAGGAAATATCGTAGTTTTACCCAAAAGTTCATCAAAGGCACCATCTTCCCCATCAGTGGATAGAATATCCTGAGTGTAGACATGTTCACGAACAACCTTTTCAAAATCAGGAGCAGCGTCACCGGGAATCCCATACCAAGTTTTTGATGCCCCACAGTGATGATAATTTATGCTGAAATATGAAGAAAATGCACTCTCAGTGGAGAGAGAGAGAGAGAGAGAGAGAGAGAGAGAGAGAGAGAGAGAGAGACCTGTACAAGTAGTGATCTTCCACATGCCATGCAAACAAACTGAATAGCATTCCGATGTAAAGCATGGGATCGGTTACCCCCTAAAATACGGCACAAACATCATAAGAATATCAAAAGTTATGATTTATTAAAAAAATTACTTAATAATAAGCAAGAAAAGAAAAAAAATTCAATACCGGAATCGCATTTTCGAGAAGACGCAGTATGGAATTAGGCAACCGAGAAAGTGTCTGAGATACAGAAAAGAAAACAATGAGTGAATTTCTTAGCATCGGAATGTGATCACAAATGGAAGTGATACTGACTAACATAGTCCCTGTTACAATATTATTGAACACCTAAACCAGATTACAGTTATGACTAGGTAGTACGAGAAACATGTTAACAGAAGAACTAGCATAACTAAAACTTAAAGAAGTTGACTAGCATGATCCAAGTCATAGGTTCTACCAAAGTAAAAAAGGTCGACAATTAATGTGCATGGAGGTAGATTAGAAGCAAAGATATATACATATACAGCTAAAATAAGATCTTGAGCAGAGAAATAGGACCAGACAAGTATCAGACAACAAATATAGATGTACAATATAAGAAATTTCTTCACGACACATCAAACAACAGAAGGTAAAAAAAAAAAAGTGACTCGCATGATAAAAGAATAAACACCTTTAAGTTCCATTTACTTTTCCCAAGCTGATCAATAGGAGAGGACGAAAAAGCACTACCATCAATATCACATGCATACTCAACAGATTCTGTCTTGCCACAAGATATTTCATTCCAAAACTCCTTCTCCATATATGTGGAAGGAAGACATCCAGCACTATAATATCTACGAGTAAACACCTTGTTTGCCATTTTCTCAAAGTCCCGAAATGTATAATTTCTGAAATAAAAAAATAAAAAAATAAAGACCTGAATGTAATAAGATGACATATAACTCTTCTTAGATAGTAAATTACCTTCCACTCCTAAAGAAAGTGACTTTGTCTTCGGTACTCCACTCAGCGAGCCGAAGAGGTTGCACTCTAGTCGTGAACTTGAAATTAGTTTTCTCTTTCATCAGTACAACCCCAGCTGGAACAGAAGCATTGACTGGAGAAATGATCTTGCATATGCCTGAAATTTGATGCTCAGATTTAATTCTATGTAGAAAGGAAACAACAAAACAAGCACCCATTAGGGGTAGGTAACTATATTTCAATTACTATGTGCATTACCATATTTTGCAGCCTCTGGAGCAATCTTTTGCAGATATATTAAGGGGTCTTCAAATTCATCCTTAGTTGGATAAAATATAGGGCACTCTGGAATTTTGTCAGTCCAATCCAGATCAGCTATTTCAAACTTATCCACCTTATGCTTAGAAAAGGCATCCCTTCCACTTGAACCCAGCCGAGGAAAAGTGACTGGGTGAACATTCATTCGAGTCCCACATGATGTGCCTCTAAGAGCATCTCCTCCACTTCTGGTCATCATATTAGTAACATTTAAATGTTCAGGTGTAACACCTGAACTCAACTGCTGAAACCTCTTCTGCTTCAAAAATTTTAACCCATTGTTAGCATCACTTGACAGACAAACCCTTCCTTCCACCTGTAATCATGTGAAACAGCTGAATGCTTAATATCAGACAAAGTATGTAACAATCAAATTCAAACATAATGCATACAGGGGGAAAGGTAAGGGCGCCACTGAGGTGACACATTACCGAAACATTTTTAAGTATGTACTTTATCAAACAAGATGTATGCATTCAAACCAAATTAGTTGTGGACTAATCAGGACGACAGTTTATCATGACCCTACTTCACCAACATTACATATTATTATACAGTGAGAAGCATCTTAAGGCCAGAAAATTCCATGGTTGACAACATTTCAATAAACACCTGCATTCTCGAATCTAGAAAATGTCTCACTATAGTTGCTATTGTGTTATTTTGAAACCTAATTCAGTTGATATTTAATAAGAAACCCATTTTAAGTAGTGCCTTCAGGATGTTTCAAAAAACATACCAAAACTATTTGTTTTGGACAAGTTCAGTTAATTAGTATTAGCACAATGACCTAGACTATTCAGCATTCAAAATCTCTACTTAAAAATTGGCAGGACACAACTTGAGACATAAAAACTGCAAGTATTCATCTGTAATACCTTTGCCCTAAAAATCACTACTGGTACAAACTCTTTCAAAAACAATAGATTCAAACATAGCTTCACTACCCGAATTGGTACAACAAATTAAAGAACACAAGATAATGATCTTCCAAAAAAAATGTGCTGCTAAAATGGGAAAGTTAAATTCTAATAATTTAGTGCGAGTCTTATCAATCCAAACAAGATATAACCCTGTATATTTTTTACATTGAATATTTTTGCAAATTGAGGACATTCAACTAAAAAATCATGAGTTTACAACAAGGAAAACATAATTTCACATATACTCTAACCTTCTTCGTATTGAAACACAAATTTTCCATTTTCTGTTTTCCAACACAAGGAAAACAGAGATGAAATATCACCAACTGAAACGAAAATAAAAATAAAAATAAAAATGGAGATAGAGAGGGAATAACTAGCTGAAAATCCTAGAAAATCTATCAATACTCAGATAATTTTCAGCAGATCCAAACAACAAAAATGCCAGGAAAAAAAAAAACATACCATCTCATACCGAGCAATTTCTGAGAAAGCCTCCTTTATAAAATCTTTCAATCAGCAAAAAACGACCCTAACAGAAGATCTTCACCGTGAAACATCCAAAATAATACTTATATAATCCACATTCTACAAAATTCCAGAGATCTAAAATTTTCCGGTTACAAATCACAGAATCATCAGGCAGGGAAACAAACGGTTAAGCAATTTGGTTCTGGTGGTTCTCCGGTGGAGTAAAAAAAGGAGGTATACCGGTGGAAAAGAAAGGTTTTTAAGAAACCGAAGAGGAAGATGAGAAACAGTAAAGGAATTTTAGAAGGAATGCTTAGAAAAACGGAAAATAAGGAAGGATTTGGTTATTTATAGATTCCATTAATAAAAAAGGAAAAAAGTTATTTTAAAATAAGTGATTATTAAAATAAGTATTTTTTTAATAATTAATAAAGAAAGTGTGAAAGAATGCGGTAGTTCTGTAGTTGTTAAGTTTTGTTCAACCAAACAATACGCCGGCTTCTATAAAACGCGGTTTTCATTTTGTGACAACAGGCCGGGCACCGAACAGGAAAATGTATTGGGTTAGGACCGTTAGGTCAATTAGGTCCAACCAGTGGATAAATTAAGTTAAAAATCAAATAAATATATACTTCCTCTGTAAATATTGTTTTTATTTTTAATTGTCCATCTAGCTTTGATAGGGATAGTTTTAATTCCTAAATAATTTTTTATATATACCTTTATTAATAATATTAATTTAATACTAAAATAAATTTAATCTTTTTTAGGTTTAATCAAAAATGGAGGGTAACATAGAGGAAAGAGATATATTTTTATAACTTCCATATTTTTTTAATCTAATACAAAGTTGTTTTAACTTGGACAGAGAAGTACAAATTTGATGTTTTATATAATATACTTCGAAATTTACTAGTTTGGTTTGAAATGTTAACATTTTAAAAAGAACGGTGAAATTTATAAAACTACCCATATTAAATACTAAATTATTACTATAAAAATAATAGTAATTTTTGAAAAAAGGAAGAAAAATAAGCAGAAAATATAACAAATATTTTTTTAAATATAATTTATTTAATAGATTTATTTATATATCTTTTGATTTTATAATTATAAAAAAAATAAAAATATATTTAAGTGTTTAATGACTAAATAACACCATAAATAAAAGCTGAATTTTTATTTAGGAAAGATGAAAATAAAATAAAGGACTAGTAAATTAAAAGGGAGGGAGCATCTTTTTTTAATAACAATTTTTATGTACAACATGGAAAAGAAAACAAAATCAACCAAATCATTATTAGTACTTTTATGTATACTAGATATAGTATTCACATAAACAGTAAGGGGACGAGTGATTTTTTTAACCTTTAAATTTCTAGTATGAAGCTCACCTTTAGCAAAATTTGCAAATTTGCAAATTTTCATTTTGAACCGCTCAAAAATCCGGCAGGTTCACATGGTTCAGTGGTCCAATCGAACGGTTCACCCTGTTCAATAGATAAACCCCGATTTTCTAGGAAATAATTGGGTAAGTGGTGACCCAAACCAGTTTTATGACTGGTCACGAGTTTCCCAGTCGGATTGGACGGACCAGTTTGAGTTTCAAAATATTGTTTTTAACTTCTATTTTCCGTTTTTGACTAATTTGCTAAAAAATATACATTACAAATTACTCTAGTATATTGAGTCGTGTTGGAGAAGCTATGAAAGAACGAAAAATGTCTGAAGGAAATCTCTTACCTTCGTTACTATAGTAAGAATACGCACATTATGTTCAAATACATCAAAGATAAAAACAGGGAGAAATTACAGACATCTTGTTTCAAAGATGAACTAGATGATATTTGGAAGATGTCACGTGAACTTATATTCCGTCATTTGAAGTAAGTTGTCCTAAATTGCAATAACATGCACATGCCATCCTTATCATATTCACACCCATTAGGGTTATGTGTTTGAATAACTGATCTAGATTTTGACCACAAGTAAAAATGATATCTTGAGAAACTGGTTATTTTGGTCTCGTTAGAGGGACACCGATAAAACTGACATCATTTAAGGGACACCGGACCTCGGGCATCACCTAAGGGACAACATGATCTCTTTTAGAAAACTAACTCTTTCACACTAATTCATTCTTTCCGTAACACGACTACAATACACCTTAGTTACAAATGTTTCACTCTTACAAGTTACTTAACTTCTACACTGTTATTGCCCAACTAACACTTTATCATAATCCTACACCAACATCCTAATACAACTATACATATGGATTCATATTAGATACGTAACATTCCAAGCACATAATAGTTAGCCATTGATATTCATCAAATTGTGGAATCACGACAAATTCAACTCAATCGTCATCCGATAACACATTTAAGATGGTTATAGCAATCAAACGAAATTCCTTCACGGGTATAAGAATCATCCAATTAACTTACATAAGTCATTAGAGATAGAAACCAAATGAAAATAAAATTACTATTAACAAACCCTAAAATCGCTTAAAAGACACCGGTTTAGTCCGTAGTTATATTCAAAACTGCTATCTAATTATAATTATAACCAATTCTGTTAAAAAATTGTGAAATTTTTTGATCAAATATGGCAATTAGATTACAGTTGAAAATTTTAAAGAGTTAGATAGCAAAATAAAAAACAGTTATATGAAAAGAAAACAACACTTAGTATCACAATTATTTTGATAAATAAACTAAGTTACGTTACCATTGGTGTAACTTTATGATATGATATTACCATTTTTTCCATAAAACTAATGCATAATCAAGAACGAGATTTTGTTGGCATATACACATATATTTTGACGCGTTCATAGATTTTTTTTTTGTTAATAATTATTGACTAGGGTTATTTCCATTTAGAGTTGGCAGGTAAGTGGTGTCCTAGGGTTTGCCCGTTAGTTTTAAAAATTACCTTAATACCTTTATATCATAAAAAATTTAATTTACTTTAAAATGATTGCATTGTATTTTGTTTCACGTTTATTTTCCATAACAGAGAGGGCGAGGAGATGCAGAGCCCTTAGTAAATTTTTTCTCTATAATCTGTTGTTTTATTTTCGATAGATACTTCAAAATTGAAATCTATTGTAATAGTTAATCTTTCACTGTAAACCTAGCCTGTTGTGAATGTATTATGCACATATGTATATAACTCATATCATTCCTTGGGGTTAAAGTTTTTCTTATGTTCCTTTAAAAGTTCAATTCGAACGTGTATCATCTGAAATGTTAACATATAATACTAACGCGAATTTATAGTTACAAACATGATCAAAATGTACGAAACAAAAACACTCACTAGGTCTTCAGGTGACCAACAACTTTTATAATGTTCCGAGAATTGCGGTAAATCATCTAATTTCTTTTCCGGTAGTATTTTTCTGATTTTCTAAACTTTTTTTCCTAATTATTTGGATTTCCACTAAAATACTCTTCAAATATCTCGATAGTTCTTTTCCACAAATCAACTTGATTTCTCATACAAACGGCTGACGAATGCCGTCTGACTGAACTAAAACCTAAACGACAATCAATATGTGTCTAAGTGAATAAGAATTACAAACGGCAGACCAAATGCCATCTGGTATGCAAGATGGTACGGGAGAATTAGGGGAGTAACTCCTCGTATAATCGATGTTTAGCCCACTAGTTTGTTGGAAAAGGACTAAAAAATGAATCTTTAATTGGGAATACCTCTATAAAGTGGGAATATTTAGGATTATATCAACCTAGGTATATTGATAAAGGGTGTCCTAAAAACCTATAAGTGACTAATTTATCCCTTTCTAACCTATAAAAACTTCCAACATGCGTATTGGTCGAAAATTTTTAACTATGCCATCTAAAAATAATAGTCAACAACAGTCGATATGGTATTCATCCGTTCTAATGTCCACTGTTAAACATGAGCATGGTATTCTTTATTGGATAGTCTAGCTATTACAAAAAAATTATATAGATAAAGGATTATTAATTTTTATCTTAAATTATTTTATATTTTATTTTATTATACAACTCTAATTTAAAAGTATCCCCAATTAAAAGTTCTAAAAAATCATAAAAAATCACTCTTTGGAAGTCTTTCCTATAGTCTTGCTCTCATAGATAGAAAGTTATTAAAGGATCTGATACCATCGTTTGTACATCAAATTATGGATACGTTGGACGTGTAATTAGATTTTTTCAGGAAAAAAATCCTAATTAGATCCTCGAACATCAAAATCTTGATGGGTAGTTACAACCCCTGAACAGTGTAACTACCTTACGGATAACGAAAAGTGGACATAAAATTGAAAACTATGCAAACACGTCGGCTAATCAGAATTTGTAAGCAAACACGTGTCAGAAAGGTAATAAATATATTTTTAACTATTTTCTTATTATAAACAGCTCGCGGGAGAAACGAAACTGCCAGAACGGAATTAGCTGGCTGTTACAGCAGTGTTCCACGCGCCGAATACCACTTTCACGAGACGAGACATGACATTAAAGTAAACTGAAAAAAATTAATAATAAATGGAAAACCGCTTCTGGTTTTCCTTCTTTTGGTGAAAAATTAAAAAGGGCGGTTTTTAACGCGGAGGTTGGTGTAATTATTAGTATGTGTATGGATGGGTATGGCCTAGTGGGCGAAAACGAAATGGAGAAGTGTTGAACCAGTCGTCTTAGGCAACTCGGCTTGAGACAGTCAACTCTTGCCAACCCCCTCCTCCTCCTGTACAGATTGCGGCTTTGGCTTAGCTTAGCTTGCCTTAGAAGCTGCAAGTACGGCTTATGTTTAATTTTCACGTTTCGGGGACCAAATGGAAATGGATATATATTTTTATTAATGTTTCCGATTAAAGAATATGGTGTTATTTTCTATGTGCAGATTGGAAATAGAGAAGTTAATCTACGTCATCATTATGTACAAACGTTAAGTTTTGCGTTTATACGTTACGTTGTTATAATTATAAACACATGTTACATTATGCTCCTATATTCCTATTATTAATTCGATTCTAATGCGGTGATTATTTAATTAATTTGATATTATTGGATCAGCTACTCCTTATATTTTTGTTGATATTGTAATTAAGAAATATATGTGTATAACTAATGGATATCTAATACTCCTACTTTTATACCAATTTGTTTATACCATATTTATTTTTAGTTCTCAGTTATCAGTGGTTGGTATAGATAGTAATTAAAATCATTGCATGATTGTTTTGACTTGTGTAGTAGTCACTTTCTAAAATTTAAACAAATAAAATATCAAAATATATCGATTATTTGAAAACTCAGTGGAGTTCCATTTTATTCCGAAGAGAGTCAATTGTTTGTTTGGCTCATGATCTCGCTGCGTACGCAAAACACCACAATGTCCAGACTTGGTGTATATCTTCCGAAATCCCCCTTTCTCTGTACTACGTTAAGTTCATCCCTGTGCTTGTTTTTTTGATTTTTTTTTCCTTCTGCTTTCTTATAGCTGTTTGCTCATTTGCTTTCTCTGCCCAGGCAGACATCCAAAAGAAAAAAGAACAACATTTTAAATCAAAATTTTCATATTGCATCCAAGTTCGAAAGAATTTGAATGGTCTCCACGACTGTTTAGGTATAGGGTCAGCAAGTAGAAGCACATGACAGTAATCAGAAGCACGGGACAATGATCATAAGTAACATGGGTAAGATAAAAGTTTAGCAATTGGAAAATGCAAAAACCAACCATATATTTATAAAGCCGTATCAACCCTAGTTTTTCTAATATCAGTACTATATTTATTATTTGACCAGGTATAATCCTTATTGGTATACCTAATATCCAGAAGTCCAGAGTCTTTAACTTTATCTTGGACCTAATTATCAAAGTTGTTAGTATTTTTACCCAAATGAAAATTTAGATCTCCTACTGCAATCCAATTTTGAGATACCTCTTTACTCAAATCATACAAAAAATTTCATTGAGTTTTCCTTGGATCAGTATAAGTAGATCCATACATGAGAGATAAAAAAAAACATCTGACTTAGTTTGATTGAGTTTAATTAAAGCATGAATAATGTTATCCGCAGCAGAAACCATGTCACATGAAATACAATCCTTCCACATTAGAACAAGACCTCCAGCTAAACTAACTATATATATACATTCATAGTTATGATAATGTAGAGATTGTGTAGTTGAGATCATCATATCCACATTTATTTTGGTCTCAAAGAGCAATAAAAAATCAGGGCTTTGTGTTTTAACTAGATTGTGGAGTTGCTGATAAGTGAATCTATTAGCTAGACCCTGAAAATTCCAAGTTATTATCTTCATGTTAAAAAGTAACCAAATATTTTTGTAGATAAGACAGTTTAAAAACTTGTTGGACAAATACTCCAGAATAGCAAGATCCAAAGTACTATATTTTCCATAAAATATTAGTTGACTACTACTAGCCAGAGAATCAGGATAGATATAAGCAAAGTGTAAAGTTCTGGAGCAAAAATGAAAGACACGGATATAATAGAAAAGTCAATACCAGGAAAATTAAACACGAATTTGAATAAGTATGAAACTACGAAGAAAGGATATTAAGCAGGAAAGTTTCTAGAGATGTTACCAAACTTACAGGCCCTCCTTGATCCTTATGGAAGTTCTCCTTTGTATTAGTATCTTTTTCCTCAATCATGTCCACTTTCATTCTTTCCGTCAAGTTGGCTTGATGTTCTGCTACAGTGTTTTTCTCAATAGTACCCTTGTATAAGTCATGGTTATTGATAATAAAATTGTGGGATTTAGAATCAGAATATTTAAGCTCATTCAAATCATTTCTAAATGTTGCCTAGTAGTATCATCCTCTTGCACACCTTTTGATCTCATTTGAATGGCCTCACAAATAGTTCGTATCATTAGATCAATATCATCAATAATATATACCTCATAAGCAGTCGTAAGTTCCTTATAATATTTTATATAGCTTTCATTTGGCATAGCCCTTACTTGCATATCATCAGCTACTACAACTCACATCCCATCATTGTGATCCACAGTAAAGCACTTACCACACAAGTTATATGGTTGTTTCTCTCGGTGATATCTCACCAAACTACTTCCCCGAATGCAGTATTCCACCACCCACCTTTCAATAAAGAATTTGACAATTCCACTTCAACTCTCCATGTGTTATATGATCAGGTTTTGAATCCAAGGATGAAACTTTACCTTACTTTCATCATCCATCAACTCAACAAGGCTCACAAAAGTGAATTTCTTTTTACTCCATCGACACATTCTTGAATACTCAATCGAACTCGAATATACAGGCTTGGACTGAGGAGCATTCTCAAAAAAAATCTCTTATAACCACGATTGGAAAAAAAAACAATATGGATAAAAGATTCAACTTTCATATAGCCGTTTGAAATATCTAAGTCACGAGTTAAGTAAGGAATAAAAATATAAAGAACCAAGAAATAGAATACCTATGGAAAGTATATCACCTCGGTCATGACCAGAGTGTAAGGAATGCAACTACACATAAAGGATCGCAGTAACATGACCTTCAGAGCTACCAGTTCCATTACACCGTTAATTTGAATAATTATTGTTCAAACCACTTTTACCCTTGTGCAACTCTTTCATCTTCTGTATCATATGCAAACTAACTTGTATGCTTTTATGTTTCAGACAACTCTGAGGGGATTTCCCCTGTAACAGGGAGGTATAACAGGTTAGCCACATCTACTCTCCCTACAAGTAGATAGTCGTATGAGTCATTTCACAACAACGAGAAGCAAATGATATCAAACCTCTTGTATTTTTGTTAATGTTCAATGTCCCAAATGCTCTCACAACATGAATTATTCCAACATCTTCTAAAAATCTTCTTGAGCGAAGGAGTACATAACATGATCTTTATCCACCATGTCCATTCTGATAAGGGAATTTGAGGCGTCTTAAATTCAATAAATAAAGCATTGTATTCTTTTTGATGCAAACAAAACCTAGCTATAGTTTACGGGTAACGCTTTGAATTATAATATATTTTTCAAAACTCATAATAAGATAAACCATATAGCGGGTGGAGCGACACATCCTATAGAATTCCCGTGAAGAACTTAACATTGGGAAAATTTTGAAAAGCAGCAGAATTTCCCCCTTTAATATGACTAGAATATGCACCGATGTCATCCTCACGTTCGCTAGCCATTTGCAGTAATTCATGACTTTCTTCCAATAGAAATAATTTATATATACAAGTATAAACATAAAATATGAGCAGAAATATGAACCCTAGTTTACCTCTTCTTAATTGATACTAAAAATATCACTAGTAGTCATTATTGATGTGTAGTTGACTAGGAGGTATGACAACAATGAAGACTGATACAAATAATTGTTGCCACAACAAAGAAGAATGGGCAAGAATCGAAGAAGAAGTGATAAATTGCTCATGGACACAAAAGAAAAAAAAAGACCGAGGGAGCAACCCTCGGTCACAGAATTCAAAAAAGAAGAAGAAATCTTACGTGTTTTTGTGGATGCTTCTTGTTATGGGAGGAGGATTCAAGTGTCGTTGGTAACAAAACAAGAATGGGAGAACAAGGATTTATTTTATACAAACGAGACTGTTAATTCAAGGGAAAAGATGAGCTTTCCTTATTTAACATACACGCCTATGGGCCTTGGCATTCCCATCTAAAGGCACCTCCTCTAAGATTTTGTTTGTGCTAACTGCTTCTACCCTTTTACACTACAAACTATTGTCCGTTGATGCTACCCTATCAAGGTTGTCCCTTGATCATCATTGTTTTGCCAGCATGAGCTCAGAGTAAAAAAATCACAAGGAAAGGCATCTTAAAGGTCAGAGATAACAAATTTTATATTGTCACCATCTAATGCTCTTACTATGAAATATTATTGTTCCGCATTAAGCCAACGAGGTACATGGTGGAATTTTGATACAGTATAAAATTGTAAATTTGTCTATACCGTATTAGAAATAGCGAATTTATAAATTTATTTATTTTCCGTTGTAAATGGTGGATTTTTAACAAAGGATAAAATAATAAATCGTCTCTACCCAGCAGTAGAATCAAATAAATAATATAATTTCGTCTATGCTATTGACCCGGCATCAAAAGCATAAGATTTTTATTTTACATTCCGCAAGAGAATTAAAATATCAAATGCTCACTACTGGAATCTCATACTGATCCTGTGGCCTCTTTGAAAATACACATACGATATTAGAGCCTCACCCTGCTGAACTCTCAATATTTTACATATAACACTAGTACTATACAACTCAGTGCTTACTCCTATACAATAATAGGAAAGATCCTAGATGAATTAATCTAGTATAGAGCATCATTGTCCTCAAAGTATCACTTGTGATGATTACAATTCTTTCCCAGATGTCTCTCACTATACATAATAAGCATCCAGAACACCTCTTTGTTCCGGGTAGATGTTAATGCTCCTAGATAGATTGCCTACTAGTATAGAGAAACTTAATTCCTCTTTATATTACCTGGTTGAATATTTAGAGTGACTTTACAGTAATATTCAAACTCTAATTGAATAATATTGATTGTTCATAACGCATAACGAGCTGCACACGGATGCACTAAGTCGAATCATCACACTTTCATGTAGACACTAATTCACCATCGCGCCAAATGCAAAGCTATGGATCTAATAATGATTGGTTGAGCTTAAACATTACACAATTTCAATGTTGGTTGCATTAAAATCCCAATTTCGGTTGAAATACAGCGAAACCCTAATATTGGTTTCTGACACATCGTCATGTCACCTTACAAAAAAAAACGTGACCATGGGTGTGGAATGGGGCATAATATTCTAACCTACATATGTTCTTCTACATGTCTACTACGACATACTAAAAAGGTATCCCATTTCGAATAACAGTTTAGGAGATGTGATCTAAACGCTAGATGAACTAAAAAACTATCAGAATTTCATCTTGAAGTTTACTATTTGCTCTGTTTGACGGACGAAACTAGCTCAAAACATAAATCCTTTCTCTCTAGGATGTATCCAGCGATCTCAGGATTCTGAATTGGGGTTGATCATCGAAAACGGACATCGTATGAAGAATCTACAACGTTTTTACTGAAGGACGTCATATCTGAAATTTTCACCCACGGGTCTAAATAATTGTAATGCTCTTCAAAGCATCGGTCGAAGAGCGCCGGTCGAAGAACGTCGGTCGAAGAGCATCGGTCAAAGAGCATGGAAGAGAAAGATAAAATAATAAAGAAAATAGGGAATTTATGGGACCGACGCCAACCGGTCGGTCGGTCGGCCTCCCTTGGCCGGTCCCACTCCCATATTCTTTTTCCCAAAAAATTTATTATTTTATATATATGTATTATTTTAGGATTTCCCTTTTCCATTAAAACTCTTATGCTTTTTCCATCAAAGCCTAAACTCTCTTGCTTCAAACACATAGCTTTGCACAACTATAGAAAGACGACATGGTACACAAAGCATAGTCCTACTGACTACCAAATTCTTGCTTAACCAATAATTGGACCTACGCTTGACCGATCCCACCATTTTGTCGGTCCTCCCTCTCTGGGATTGTCCTTCTTCTCTAGTTAGTCTCTTCACTAGCCGCTCATCTACCATCGGTCGTCTGGCATCACTCATCTACCAGCGGTCGTCTGGCATCGTTCATCTACCATTAGTCATCTGGCATCGCTCATCAACCATTGGTTATCTAGCATTGTTCATCTGTCATTGATCATCTGCCATATTAAGATTTATCTCAATTGGTCCCTCTACCAACATTTAAAATAACCTCATTTTTGTCCTACTCTGATGAAAATAAATATTTTACAATTTGTTAACACTCACTCAACTTAGTGATTGCACGACCAAGCGCTCACGCGACTTGAGGCTCGAACAACAAACATCATTCGAGTATTGTTGCTCCTCAGATGACATGATGATCGACGCAACTACCAGTGTTAATATTAATCAGACTCTCTACATTCACAGTCTATTAAGCATCACTGCTTGTCTCAGCACACAACTAGTGCTTCATTCATTGAGTCAACATGCTAGACTCATCAACACGCTAAGATTGACAGTCTATCTTGGTCAACGACCCAATCGTCTAAAAAATAGACTCAACCATGATCAAAATATCAATTATGTCACATAGAGGGATACTCACTAGGGTTTTGGTCCTGCGGTCTACAACACGTGTGGTTGCACAACTGTCAAGTCCCGCTCACACGACGGAATCGGTTTTCACCATGATTTTCACTTCTCCACTCTTCCACTTCTCTACAACTATCACCACTTACGAGATCAATGTGTTAACTTCTTCTGCTATAAATAGGTTCTTCAACCTATCGACATGGGACACGAGTTTTATCTCATAAGCACTTGAATGATCACATAGCTATCATTTTGTCTTTACAGAAGTTCAAACACATACAACCATCGACATTCAATTTCATTTATCTCAATATTCTCTCTGCTTTCCTCCCTACATATCAAACCTTCTTCTTCCTTTGTGACTGAAGCGAAATTGAAATGGTCATTTCTTGATTTAGACCAATTTCGTACAGATTGATCTCTCGAATCTTAAAAGTACTTGTATAGTACAAATGTTTGGTATTTAAGCGATTTGATATCACAAGTACTAACCTACTCGATCACTCTTTCCATTTTACCCTTCAATCGTTTTTACCACAAACACCCATATCAGAAATATAGAGTCTGGAAGTTAAGCTCCCTTTCGAACTGAAAATCAGATTCTATTAATAGTTGTAGGAAATTCTACGTTGATCTTATAACCTTTATATGAAATATATATACATATGCTGATAGGCTAAAAACCTATGATCGTAATCGCACGACGTCTACAAAGTAGAAGCGGCAAATATGGGTCGTTCCTACAAGGATTGAGAATATTATCTCTGGTTAATATATAAATTATGTTGTAAAAATAAAGAAAATTATTTGGACGGATTTTATGAATTTTAATTGAAACGATAACTAAACAAATTAATTAAATAACCAGAAAGAAGAAACATTAGGGTTATGGATTCCACTACTTCTGATGTCTATAAAAATTTAAATTTAATATCTCTCAAACTACTCAAGACCGTTTCAAACTCAATCCCATACCTTGGAAAATTTAACGTTATAAAATATTTACACGACTCAAGTCGTTTTGCAAAGATATAATTTCCTTCGTTTATAAAATATTAATAGCTTAGAAACTATTTAGAACAATTAACATGAAGCTTTATAAGAAAAAAATTTAATCATTATATAACATAAATAAAGAGAGTAAATTATGTCTAAGAAATTAAATATTAAAAAATATACATCAACAAATAGCTTCCTCCATAACCCCAATAAATGATTAGCTACTCATAGAGAGACAAATAGAAGAAAATTGATTAAACATTAAATTTATTTATTTAGAGTTGCTTATAATTTTTTTTATTTTTATGTACAATTAACGACAGATCTCTAGAGTAGTTGAATAAAGCACTGACTTTTGGTGTATTAAAAAACAAACTGTCGCTGGAGCTGTTGAGAAAACTGTCATTGTAGCATAGGAAACAACCACGGTTTCCGTTGATAGTTCTGGAGCGCCTTATGTTCTTCTTCTTCATCACTGAATTGTTGAAAAATTTATGATTTTTGATTCTCTCGGTTCTTGCTCATGCCAACCTCTCTGTGATGTTCCTAAATGTCTTATGTTTATACTACACCAATAATAATTCACTAAATCTCGTCCAGACCTTTTCTGACGATTATCAAATCTCGATCATTGTGTGTTGTTTGTATTCGTATAACTCGAGAATAAGATGATGTTTCCTTATTCGAGAACAATATGTTGTTGTCAAGGAGATAAAAAATATATATATCAAATCAAACCAATCTGAGATTTTTTTTTTTAGCAAGAATTAACAATTTCACGTGATATTTTATGGTTTCACGTTTCGAAACTTGTACATAATCCTATTAATAATGCAAGAAGATAATTCTTGTCTTAAAACTCCTTGAATATCTCCAACAATCGCTAACCAAATCGTACAACTGAGAGTCCAAATTTCCCGCCAAAATCTGTTTTTGAATTGGAAAGATGGTGCCCTTAATCAAAAGCATGAGTGCCTTTAAAAAAAGTCATGGGGTGCCTTAAACACTTTTAAGCCAGATTTTCCACAATAGACAATTCCAAAAAATACCTAAAAACATAGAAAATAATAATTTTAATACAAAAATTGAGTATAAATATGAGATCAAATAAGACACGAAAATGTGTCTATCATATGCATACCAAGTGCAATATATAGCTAAACTTTTGATATTTGCAATCTGAGTTTATGCCACTGCAATACTTCCCCGGATGAATTCCTTCGCTTCAAGTATCAACGACCGAGATTTGTCCGAAATCCAGAATTTACACAAAAGAGAAGAGCGCGCAAGACATCTAGTATGCTCTCTATAACATGGCACCAACCTCTATAGCTCCCTAGAGCATGGCGCAAACCTCGCTAGCATCCTCGCTTAACACGGCGCTAACTTCACTAGTATCCTTGCTTAGTATGGCGTCAATCCTTATTTAGTCCTCGATCAGTGTGGCACAAATCCTTGCTTAGTTCTAGAGCAACATGGCACCAATCCAATTGCTTAGTGGTAGAGAGAACGTGCAAATCTATAGCTTGGCCGAAATAACAACGTCAATTCCTTGCTTGGCCGAAAGCATGCCACCAATCCCTTGCTTAATCCTTGAGCATGGTGCCAATCCTTGCTTGGTCCTTGAGCTTCCCTTGTATGGCCGGTCCTTTGGCGTCTCTCGAGCACTCCTTGCACTATCTTTGAAAACTTTGCATAATCTTGACTTCGAACACTTCCAAGATTGTGTCATTTCCAAGTCTATGCACTTCCAGGCTTGCCACTTCCAATCTTCTGCCATTTCTAAGTCTGTGCAATTTCATGCAACTTCCAAGCTTATGCCATTTCCGAGTCTGCGCACTTCCAGGATTGCTACTTCCAAGCTTGTGCCATTTCCGAGCTTATGCATTTTCAGGCGTTGAGAAACACTTGCATGATACTGGGACAACCCCAGTTCTAGATTACTTCTTGGTGCTAGTCCAATGTTAGCGCCAATCGTCGCAGCCCTCACAATGTTGGACTTAGCACTCATACACGCATTCTTTGATATTCAAATGCGACACTCGATACCATTGGCTACTGGCTGCTCCGATTTATGCACCAAGCCACCAATTGCTAGTAATCAATTATTGTTACTAAATGGCTAACATCTAGCATAAATTACTAACAATTGCATCATCATGCCCACCATTAATGGGGTGCGATGCTTAAACAGTGCTGAAAAGTATTGGTTTCTCGGTACTCTGAGCCACTGAAAGACTTACTAACCTTACTAGACTTAACACTAGTAGTTGGTTTACTCAATTAGTTAATTGAAAGAGTAATTCACATGATCCAACCATCAAATCTACGTGACATCAAACATGTCATAGGTTGATACTCATTTTGGTATTGGTGTGGAGGTTTACAGCTTGTGAAGTGTAATTGAACACCCACGATAATAAGAAATTAAGTGGAACATGACTGGATGAGGGATTACTTATATTACGGTTTCAAAAATCTTCCCAGCAATGATGGGCAAGTTCTCCACCTCCTTATCTCTCCACCTCTTTCACTTATTATATGATCAGAGCCCAGCACTATAAATAGATCACTTCATCTATTTCTAAAGACACAAAGCAAGTGAATCAACAAGTTTATTGGAGTTTATCAGACTATCATAAACAATCCCATCTTTTCCACTTGAACTCTACTACAGAGACTTGAATTCTTCGACTAGAATTCATTAAGATCTAATTTCATATTTCTCTGATTCCCTCTCTAAGATCAATCTTTCTCCTCCATTATGACCGAAGCAAGGCTTGAACGATAATTTTCTTGGTTTAGGATAGCCTTGTACGATTTTGATCTCTCGTATTATTTACGATTTACCATTTCACCCTTTTATCTGTTTTTCCACTAACACACGTATTCAATACTAAAGTTGGCTATCCAAACGCTAACAACAGTACACCACTAGCCACTAACCTTAGTACTTTTGGATCATAATAATTTAGTATTTATTAGCAATAATACTCTTGTATAATTATAAGACTTTTATCAACACGAGGAGCTCGGCGTGGTGTATAGTGTCCAATCAACCAAAGGAAGTGATCGTTCGCTTCAACCGTTTTGGATACAAGTTTGATATTATCTTCATCTACTGTAAATGTCCCTGGATTGATAAAAGGTTGGGTCATTTTCAAATACTTTGGTGTAGAAGGTATGAGTTTGAAATATTCTTTGAAATGGGATAGATGTATATATATTGCGTAAAATATAAATAATCAACAACTAGTTTTTATTTAATAAACATTGGAAGTACAATCGTTATGGAGATATATTTAGCATATTATGCCGGCTTAGAAAAATTCAACTGATTTGTTTAGACCTACATAGGTCGGTATTGTTATGACATAAAAATCAATATCGACTTCTATGTAATGACTAATTTTTCACAATAATTATATGTCTTGTCCTTTTCACCAAACATCTCAAAGCAGATACATCAACAGTCGGTATTAATTTAGGGGATTCGAACATGCCGACTGTAGCCTATAATGAATTGGAATTACACATATAGAACACTTTGAGTCATTCATCAATACTAAAACGAAGATTTCATTGAAGGAAAAGACATTACAAGAAAGCAAAAGACATTAGAATGAAAGAGAAGACCTAATGTAGATAATAACATTACACTTGAAGAGTTAAACTTTATTGAAATACGAGTCCCTTTCTTTCAACATTTGAGAGCATTCATGATGCCTGGATCTTTTTCCATACTCTTGTTTGTATTCGTCAAGAGCGAGATCATAGTATAGTTGAGATGCATTTTCTTTATTTTAAAGTTCTTTCATAAGAATCTTCATTTCAGACAAAACCGTTTTAAAATCCTCACATCTTTCATACATTAATTTGAATCTTTCCTTAATGAGTCGAAATGATCTTCCCTTTTGATTATCGTCTCACGCCACAAAAACAATAAATTTACGATTCTAGAAATTATCCGAGAGTTGAGATAAGTTAATATTTAGATGTTAGTCATGCCTTGTAGTCGACGACCAAGTGATGTGTTCGTCTTTCTACTCGCAACCCATGTCTCATACACAGCCAACGTGAACCTAGGTTTGCCGGCGGTGGAGAACTATTAACAACATCGACTCAGTGAGAAATATGATAAGAGAATGAACGAGACCTAGTTTTTCTACACTGTCTAATTGATGGAGGATGGTAACCCTAGCAGAAGACTAGGCGTCATTGTACAACTGCCTTAAGAAGTCATTTCTTAAATAGAAAGGTTATCCCTATCTTTGCTTTGAATCTCTTTATAAATTTGGCTTCCCCATAGTAATTTCTTACTTTACACACAATTGAGACTTGTGTGTTCGCTAGCTTCGTGTCCATTGTAGCCAATGACTCCGGACAATGTTTTGAGCTCCTATTTCTTTTTTTTTTCTTCATGTGAATCCAAAGTACCTATAAAACTCAAAACAAGTGTAATATACACTAATACAAGAGAAATAACTAAGAAAAGCATAGAAAATTGATATTTAGATAATGTATTTTATACACTTATCAAATTCCCCCACACTTGTCTTTAGGGCTGCACAAAAAACCGAAAACCGGCAAAACCGCACCGAACCGAGCCGAAAAAGACCGAATCGAGCCGAACCGAATATCTAAATGGCGATGAACGGTTATGAAAAAAAAAACCGGTTAATCTTGGTTCGGTTTTGTTCCTACCCTAGAACTGAACCAAAAAAACCGATTAATAATAGTCACTGGATTCAGAGGGTTTTTAGCCGTTGATCTCTAACCTAGTATATAAAAAGAAAAAACCTAGATTTGTTTCATTCTTTCTTGCTGCGCCTCTTTTTTCTTCCCATCTTCAGTCTTCTCTGCACACCTCCCTTTATACCCTAATGCTCCGCCTCCGCTCTCTCTTCAGTCTTCTTTCTGTCTCATTCCTCCGCTTTCTCTTCTCTCTATTTCACTCACTTCTGCAGCTCTACCATCATAAAAACACCACCATCAATATCATGATCTAAGCTTGAGAGAACAAGATTAACTCAAACCATTCTCACACTCGATGCATGTTCGATTTAATAAAGAATCTGTAAGCACAGAAGAAGACGAAAACCCAACCATTAAGAAGACTGCAGAGAAATCTGTAAAGGTTCCAACAAAAACTGTGAAGAAGAAGATGATGAAAGTGGAGGAGAAGAGTGTGGTTGTTAAGAGTAGGAAAGTGTATGATCTTCCCGGTCAAAGGCGTGACCCTAGATTTGAAGTATGTTTATTGACACTATTTCTGAATTTTTATTTATAGAAGTAATTTTTCTTAGGGATTTCTATTAATGTGTTTGATGATTTTTTGTTGGATTTGCAGAGAGACCCATACATTTCTTCCCCTCTTCTCTGCTAGTTTTTCTCTTCTCTTCCGATCCATACATTTCTCTGCTGCTTCTAAGAGTATTACTTATGTGGAGAATGGGTTTGGTTTTGATTTCATTTATTGAATCTCAAAATATGACCTTTTTTTCCATTTTTATTGATTATCTTGGTTTTTTATTGTCTAAAGTGTTGTGGGTTTTTCTTGTATTTATATATCTGTGATTGAGATTATAGATTTTGGGGGTTTCTCAGTTTTGTTTGAAATGGTGTGTGTGTTTTGCAGGCTACTGTGAGTGATCTACAAGAAGCTATTCGGCTACTGTCAGTGATCTACATTGGATCTCACACCAGAAAATCCATTCTTTGTGATTGCTAGCGATGGGGTGTTCGAGTTTCTTTCTAGCCAGTCTGTCATTACATGGTAAGAAAATTGTTATTTATTCTATTTCAATCATGTCTACTTCTGTTCTTTAGCTTCATCTAGTAATGAAGCGGGTATACTGCTGAGTGCTGAGTGATATACTTCTCCTGGAAACTAATATCACAATTAGAAGAAAAAATCTATAAATATCACTATTCCTTATGTGGTTAAAACGATTACTAGGTTAGCTGGCTTCTTTCTTATTGCAGTTAAAACTTCCAAAAATGAGCAAAATAAAGTAGAAAATGGCAGTTGATATCTTTGTATAGCTTTTTTGATCCTACAATTATAGTGTGGTTATTACTTATTAAGCTTCTTATTACATTAAGTTCATGTAGAATTTCATTGTGTTTGTTGTGGATGATATACTTCCATCATATTTATGACATTAGTTGTTTTCAACTTTATTCTTCTCCGATATGCAGGTATTCTATGTCACTTATTCTGTTCGTTTTGTTTGAAATGTTGTGTGTGTTTTGCAGACTACTGTGAGTGATCTATAAGAAGCTAATCGGCTACTATCAGTGATCTACAAGAAGCTATTTGTTGATTCTTTAGTTTGTGAAGCAAATAGATAGGTTACATTGCCCTCTTGTCATTTTGTGTGCTGGTTGGTATAATATGTGTGAAAAATATCATATGTAAAGAAAAGAACTAAAAGGGATCTTCAGATCTTGGTTTGAAATATGTTGATCGGTAGTAACATTAGATAGGAAAAAAAATGGTAGAAATGGATTAGGAAGGAATAATGTGTGAATGGAACATGAGTTGGTTGTTTTATTAAAAAAAAATCTGAAAATAATCGGTTAAAACCGAAATCGAAAACGAAAAAACCGAAACCGAAACGGTTAAAACCGAAACCGAAAAACCGAAACGGTTAAAACCGAACCGAACCAAAAAGCTTAATGGTGACACTCGGTTTTGGTAATGGTTAGGGCAAAAACCGAACCGAACCGAGCCATGTGCAGCCCTACTTGTCTTTTGCTAGTCCTCGAACAAACTAAAATAAACTAATATAATCATAAAATATACAACTCCATTTAGTTGAGGATACGGTTACACTTAGCATGTGTAACAAGCCTTTAAACCCCTAGGTGTCCCTATTGTATGCATTATAGTCTCGTGAGGGTTTACTAGAGATATACCACAAAGCCTACTCTTCCAAATTCCAAGTATTCCAAAGCACATGCATTCAAAGAGATAAGAGGAAATAAAGTTTCGACACACTAATAATAAAAAGTTAGATGTATCAAAGAACATTATTCTCATGCTTAACTCTTGAGTTATGAGAAAACCATTGTATGAAAGAATTCAGGTTCGAGAGCGATCGAATGTTTCTGCCTCACCAATAGAATTTTATGAAATTAACACTTAGAAGACGCACTTTATGGTTCTCATGTGTTGGTCGGTTGTCATCCAAACAAAATTAATTCAAGTTCTTACTTCACTAATATAGATTAGAGTATAGTAATAAGAACAAGTTCGTTCCCACAGAGAGGCAGGTGATTGTTAATTACTTTCGATTACTTATATAAACAGGAAGGTTTTAGTTATGATTATAACTAAATTATACTAAAACAAATAGATTAAAACGAATATCAGAGATAAAGAACACTGGTTAGAGAGTTCATCTTCCATCTTCCAACATGTTATCAACTAAATCATACTCAACATTCATGCACTCTCAATATCAATAACCCTAAAGCATCATATCGCAGGCTTACTCCGGCAAAACTCCTATTATCATCAAAGGCGCAAGATCCACTCTTTGAATCCTTTTCAACGAATAACTTGGCGCAAGAGCCACTCAAGTTTAACCCAATAAAATCAATGGTCTTTGTGAGTTGAGGTTATTTTAAGCAATCCGACGCAAGAGACACACGGATTTAACCTAGGTCACGCTTTTACACATAATTGCATGGTAACATCCCGTCATTAACAACTATGTTATGCTACTTGTAACAAGGATCTTTCGACAATTCCGTATCTCAAACCCTAGTTTAGCTATAGATGTCAATGCATGTTCATCTAATTCGCGACTTAAACAAACAAGCAATCCATCATACAAGGCATTATAAACGATAGAACATAAGCAATATTGAAGAGATTATGAACATATGAGAATGAATAATTCAATTAATAAACATGTTTTCCAACTTAGGACCACATCTCTAACCAATAAGAAAGGTTTTTTTCATCATGGGTTTCTCAAAATCCATGAAAAATAATGAAGAAAACAAGTAAAGCAAATCCTAGAAATCGTGATGTTCAATCGTAACTCCAAGCCCTAGCTTCTTGTTCTCCTTGTGTTTTCAAGTGTAAAAAGGTGTCTCATTAGGGTTATGGAAGTTTTCTTATATAATATTCATCATATCTAGGTGTTAGAGTCCTAATGGGACCATGATACCTTGATTTAGAAGTCAAAAACGTGTCTTAGAAGTGGTTCTCGTCGAGTCATAATCGGTAGTCACGACACCCTCCTTATCTACCGATTGTAAGAGCGCAAAATATGACTTTTCATGTGTCCAAAACTTTCCATAGTCGGTAGACAACTTTCCATAATCGGTAGATAACTTGTCATAATCGGTAGAATCGATTTCCATGTTATCTACCGATTTTTGGAGCAGAAAAACTTCGTTTTTCTGTACCCGAACTGCCTATAATTGGTAGATAAATTTCCCTGTTATCTCCCGATTATTTTGTTGAGTATTTCACTATTTTCTTTCTGTTGTTTTGCTCATAACTTCCTCATATGAACTCCGAATGACCTCATTCTTTTTACGTTGGCTTCGTATTCTTGTTATCTTAAAAATGGTATTAAGAACTCCTGGATTTGAATGAGTTGAATTTGGTATTTGTCCCTTCTCCATTGGCATAACTTGACTTCCTAGTTCATTTCGTGTCGTAATGAACTATTTTGTTCTTCTTTGGTTGAATACACTTCAAAACTCCTAAGAAACTCATAAACAAACAAAATCAAAGCATAATAATATAAAAAATAACAAGAAATCAATGAATTAGAGTATCCAACTAATACAAATAATGCACTTATCATGTGTGCATGCAGGAATGAAGATAGAAATCTTGCACACGCTGAATGGTGGGAAGAGAAAACCTTCTGACATAAATCTGAATATCCCATAGAAACGTAGGGAGAACAATACTTGTTTTCTGATGATCTCTACAAAAGAAAATCAACCACTATGCGAGGATGGGAATGCTCACTCGCCTTCTCATTTAATCTACAATCAGCACCACTCTCACAACGTCACATAGAAACGTCTTTATCTTTGGATTCAACTGTAGATGATGAACTCTGTAACTTCATAGAACTTCGACAATTTCTAACTCTTTTCTTCTCAAATTCTTGTTGTTTGAAACTTCTTTATAGATTTCTTCTTTCCCACGGCCTTAACAAAAAAATACAAAAAGAAATATATACAAAAAAACTTTTTTTTTTTCTGAATTTTTTTTCCTTTTTTCATATATATATTTTTTTCTGATTTTTTTCAAAAAAAATTTAGACAAGAAATATGAAATTCAAACTAAAAGAATAACAATGAAACTAATATGGCCGTGAGGAAAGGACTTTACCTCTTGATTCTTCATAACTTGTATTGTTTTGGTATCATAAACTTCACAAAAAATTCACTTCTTTTAATTTTTCGCTGTTGTACATAAGTCTTCAACAAGGATATAGAATTATGCTCCTTGTATTGTCACTTCACTTTGAATCTGGATTTTACTTTTGTAATGTTGCTTGTAAACCTTAAACGTCTTCAACTTGCTTCAAATTTATAATGTTCCACTTGTCGATGATAATGGTGTTTCTATGGACCTGTTATTGTCGAGAGAGAGAATGGTGCCAACTGTAAATCAAACTACAAGGTAAGGTTTTTTGCAATTCTGATGTCACCCTCATGATTGATCGAATTAGCACTCAAGAGATCATAAAATAGTGTTGAAATTGGATTGAGGTTGGATATCTCATCATTATACCCAGAATTTATGCAGATGAAACACTCTAAACGGACAATTTAGATAGGTACAAAGACTTGAAGGTTATGTGCCTCACTCATAGGTATTGAATGATCGACTTCTCTAATATTGTACTCGCTACCAGCGGTTTACGTCCATTTTGTCATCTCTGGCCTCTCAACAACTAAGAAACCCGAATATAGTTCTCTAATACTTCTAAGTTCAGTTATTACGATAAGAACTTCGTATGTAAACATAGATAGAAGTGTACTAAGTGACTCTAAATTATCTAAAAGTGAAGGTTTTATGCAAATATATAGTTACAAAAATGTTGGAAAATATCTACCTAAAAGTGAATACTTAAGAATTTTATATTCTTAGCACTCCCCCACACTTAAACTTTACATTTTCCTCAATGTAACTTGACTCTTCCAATGTAAAATAAAGGTGGGAAATCTTATTATGATATGAAAATTCGAAAAAAATTAAGAAAAAGTAAAAGAAATACTAAACCAATGGGTTGCCTCCCATGCAACGCTTGGTTTACAGTCGTCATCCCGACTCTCTAATCGCCCATAGACCAACAATCTTGCACAATCTCTTGTATCATGGGATCCTCTTCATCCTTAAAGAATTCAAGTGAATTACTCACCTCATGTAGATCATGGTCCTCTATCAAACTCTTCAACCAATCTCCATCCGTCTCCGCCTCCATAAAAATTTCAGCGTCAATATTATCATTATAATTCTCAGAAAGTTCAACCGGGTCTTCCACAATATCATTCAATTCGGTTTCATTATCAACATACTCTTATTCGTTTTCAGACTTACCGTAATCAGAATCTTCATTGGTTTCACAACCTTTATCACAACATAGTTTCAGTTCCATACGAATAGTCCTACTAATTTCTTCGAGAAGTTCTCCCGGGGCTCCGTCATCTTCCAACTTGTATAGTTTCTGAGCAAGTTTTATAACATTCACACGCTTCCCACCATTAACTACAATAGAATCTCTCGCCCACGACTCTTCCCTTTGAATGGGTGAATGATCATGACTACGATCGGGAGTTGTGTAAGGTAAACTATTGTAAAATTCAGTTTGTGCAACATTCTCTCTATCATGATCAAGTTGTTCTAGTCTATGTTGCAAGTCCTGTAATCCATTAATAACATGCATACAACTTAAGTAAATCCAATTGGAAGTATAATTGTCCCACCTTGGTGGTTGACTTACATACCGACTACAAGGTTGTTGGTATGTATGTAAATCACCATAAAATTCTCTCTAGGATTTTGATCATAGCCAATAATTTGGTTTTGATTATATCCCAAAGGTGGTAGGCAATTTTTATAGTGTTGTTGAGGTTGAAAACCGTATTGGTAGTTGTAATATGCTCCTTCCATGAGAAATAAGTACCTGAGATAAGATTCTCAAAACTAGGTTAAAATCAAAAATAAGAAACAAAACCAGAATCAAAATAAAAATAAAACTAAAAACAAAAATAAAAAATAAAAATCCACTGCCTCCCCGGAAGCGGCGCCAAAATTTGATGTGGTCGTATTTCTACTCGCAACCCATGTCTCAGAAACATCCAACGTGAACCTAGGTTTGCCAGCGGTGGACAACTATTAGCAACAACGACTCAATGAGAAATATGATGAGAGAATGAACGCGGCCTAGTTTGTCTAACTGTCTAATTGATGGAGGATGGTATCCCTTAACAGAAGACTAGGTGTCATTGTACAACTGCCTTAAGAAGCCATTTCTTAAATAGAAAGGCTATCCCATATCTGTTCTTTGAATCCCTTTATAAATTTGGCTTCCCCATAGTAATTTCTTACTTTACACACAATTGAGACTTGTGTGTTTGCTAGCTTCGCGTCCATTGCACCCAATGACTCTGGACAATGTTTTAAGCTCTTATTTCTCTTCTTTTTCTTCATGTGACTCCAAAGTACCTATAAAACTCAAAACAAGTGTAATATACACTAATACAAGAGAAATAACTAAGAAAAGCATAGAAAATTAATATTCAAATAATGTATTTTATGCACTTATCACCAAGCACGAACTATGGCAACATCTTCCTTGGTGGTGAATTTAGTAGCTATGTTTTTGTTTGTTTTTTTATGACGAAGAAATAAGAATATATATGAGAAGTACAAGGAGTATTTGTTGAGAGAAGTCTTCCTCTATATATAGCTTTAAGACCCAACGGCTAGTTATTTGAAAAATCAAGCCGTTGGGTATATAATCAGAGAAATCGGCATAGTTTGATAATCAATATTCTATGTCGACTTTGTCTCATTCAGTATCAAAGGATTTGGTAACACAGTCAGCATACAAACAATGACAATGTGGAGTACCAACTGAAACATAAACCTAACAAACCAGAAATTTGTACAGTCGGCATAGATTTTCAAGGTTACGACCATGCCGATTGGGTATTATTATGTATTTCAAAGAGGATATGTAAACAGTCAACATAGATTGCCAAGGTTTCAAACATGCCGACTGTATACTATTATGTTTCATAAAGGAGATTCTGAGTCATTCATTCACGCTAAAACGGAAATTTCATTGAAGGAAAATACATTACAAGAAAGCTAAAGACATTACAAAGAAAGAACCGACCTAACGTAGATCATAACATTACACTTGAATATTTAATCTATATTAAAAAACAAGTCATTTTCTTTCAAGACTTCATAGCATTCATCATGCTTGAATTTTTATTCCATATGAACGCTTAAATTCTTTAAGAGCAAGAGTTCTCTGAAAAATTGAAATCAATAATACGTTAGTATTATATTCAAATCGGATTTGATAAACATCTAATCAAGATATACTTACTTGTCGCTCACTGTCGAGTTGATAATAAGAGATCTTCATGTCAGACAAATTTGTTCTAAAACTATTATATCGTTCATAGATGATATCTAATCTTTTCTTAATTATATTCACCGTTCTTCCTTTTCGATTGTTGTTTAACGCCACAAAACCCCAAAATACACGGTTCCAAAAAGAATATGTGGTTTTGACGTAAGTTAATGTTTAGATGTGAGTCATGCTTTGTAGTTGACACCTACGTGCATACAACAACAATATCTTCTTTGATGGTGAATTTACTAGACATGTTTTGTTTTTTTAATGAATAAATGAGAAACAATATGAGAAATGTGAGGATTATTTGTTAAGAGAAGTGTGACCATTCTTTGTTGAAAGAAGAGTTGTTTTTATAGATCGAAAAACCCAACGACTAGTATAATGGCTCAATTTCCAAAAACCAGGTCGTTAGGTAGACAATGTATTGTTCAATAATATAACAATCTCACCAACAATCAAAATTGAACATATGTGTCGGCATTGAAGTGAAAGCAATCAACATTGTTTAAAAATCTAGAAACTATACCAACTTCCACTCAATCATCACCAGAAAATTTGGAAGAACAGTCGGCATATAGCTAATAAGAAACTATAGTGCCGACTGAAACACAAACCATTAAAAGCATATATGTATACAGTTAAAGCGTTTATCCGACATTCCTTGAGTGATCTAATGAAAAATATTAAATGTTTTAAAAAAGAGTCAAATAATATTTGGTGAATTTAGACGGGAATCTTAATCACTGTAAATGGAAAGACTTGGCTGATAGATTCGGCTACTATATCCTTGTGTTGATGGTGGATTTTTGACAAGGGAGAAAACTGTAATATTATTTTTTGCCTAGCTGCAGAAACATGAAATAAATATTATAAATTTCTGACCCGGTATCAAATTTATTAATACACACGCTATTTTACAATCCACAAGAGAATTGAGAATGCAAACTCAACTCCTTGCTAAATTAGCCCTGTAGCTCTTTTTGCATATATATACTCAACTAAATCCTCGTTATTTCATGTGCATCCATGCAAACTATTTGTACAAAACAGAATTTACTGATTATACAAAATTACGAACATTCAGAATAGAGGCTACGCCAATTCTGAATAAAAACGCTAATTAGATGCATACCATCTAATTGCAGAGTCGCATCAAGCATTGTCTCAAGTTGTAAACTTTCACAGATGAATCTCTTGAAAATGTTCTGTATATACTGCTTAAAAGTTACGAATAAATACTAACATTAAATCTCATATAATTGAGAAACCCTAAACAGGCCATAAATATGGCCATAATATTAACGAATGCCAAAGCTAGTGGTGCATAAGCAATAACCATGACACTAGAAAGTACCATCCTTAGTGAACATTAACCACATTCTCAACATTAATGAGTAGCACACACATTTGCCAAAAGGGTAGAAAAAGCTAACAAAGCCAACAAGGCCAATACGTCAAACGACCAACTAGCACTGGGTAAGAAATGGGTTAACACGCTAACGCCTACATTAACTAGTTAGAGCTTCCAGCAGCGCTAGTAGCCTGGCTAGCACATGTGCTAACTTCTCCCTCTTTGCGCGTCTTTTAGCCCTTCACTCTTGCACCTATACTCGTGTCATACTTTCCCCTTGCTATTAGCGTCAATACTTGGCCATAATCATAATGTGTTGACACAAACTCATCAATAGCTTTATCTTACAACAAAATCACGTGTTTTGAGTCCATGAATCCACTAACTCTACGAGAAATCAAATCATAATGGGGGATTAAACATGGGGTCTTGGTATGGTGGTTACAGCAACATGGGCGTGGAAACACCCCATGACAAGGAAGTTACAGAGTAGTGGTAAGGCTGAAGCAGTTAACGGGTTAAAGGAGTAATGGTTTCCCGAAGATTCCAAGGCGGTTAAGCCATTAACCCCAGGACTCCCACCTCTCCGTCTCTTTGCTACTTCCACTACTTTAAAAAGAAGTGCGTGTTCCTAAACTATTATAAATAGGCTCATTCAGAAAACACAACAAACTTATCATTCTCTCAAGCTCTTGTATTTTTTCAGTAGTTCAACACTTCTACACATAATACAACACACAAATTCCTTCAACTTTCTTTGCTTCATTCCTCTAAGATCAACCCATTTTCTCTCCTTGTGACTGAAGCAAGGCGGAACAGCTATTATCATGGTTTAGGTTTGTCCTGTACGATTTTGATTTTTGAATCTAAATTTTTTTGCCTAGAATCAATTTTTAGGTATTAACAATTGGCGACCACAGTGGGAGATCAATCTCTCAGTCACGAATCCAATTATTCAATCATCTAAAAATCAATTCTTCAATCATCTAAGAAAATAGTGGAACTTAGGAATAATTCAATTACTATCAATCCTAATATTTCCCATGTCAATACCAATGGTGACGCTCATAACTCCTCAGTCAATGGCATCACCAACCCGCATCTCAGCAAAGGTACTACTGAAGTAGTCGAAACCCCAATCACTCTGACTGAGTTAATGCGAAGACAAGAATCTTAAGCAAGAATTCTAGCGAGATTGTAAGATGCGGTAGGTGCTCTATTCTCTTCTCTTGTCAAATTAATAGAAAAAGTAGGATATCGTAGTACTTTCGAACGAGGCCCAGGATCCACAGAACCAGGGATATATTTCTCGACTGGTGATCCTCCACCTCACAACATTGGAAGCCTCACCACTACAGAAAAACCAGTGAAGCAGGAAGCCATATCCTTAATTGAAAACTTGTGCGATCTTCTTCACTTTTCTAAGGACCAACATATAGACACCTTTGCTTCTCTCGACCACATAGCCGTGGACATGCACCTGAATCCATCTCCGATGGAGATAGAAAAAGCCATGTCAGACAGCCCAACTATAAATAGCGTCACCTTCACCGAGGAAGACATGATGGCTGAAGAGGGTCGCAATCGAGCCATATACACCACCGCTCATGTCAATGAGACTGAATTTAAGAGGGCCCTTATTAACACAGGAGCAACTGCCAATATCATTACACTCAGGATGCTCAAAGTTGCACAGGTTCCACGAAACCAGATCATACAACATCCCATAGTAATGAAGGATTTCGAACGTAACCACACTAATTCCTATGGCCATGTTTATTTAAATTTGCAAGTTGGTCCCATTGTATCCAAGGTGAAATTCCATGTCATTACAAAAATCCCGAATACCATATGATACTGGGGCGCCCATGGATATATGACAACAAAGATGTTCCTTTCACCTACCACCAATGAGTGAAAGCAGTGTTGAACGGAAAAATTATACGCATAACAGCGTCGTCATCATCCTACACTCCAATATATGATGTTGAGTTCTTCAAACCGGAAGATGATGTCGTCGAACCATCCAACAAAGTTTATAACATGTCGTTGTCTGACTGGGCATCAATAGCAGACGAACCATTGACTTTTGCTGCAAAAGCCGGGTCATCGGGAGCGACGGGAAAATAGTCTACCTCCATAATCAATGTTAGAAATTAACAGGGGAGGCCTACAAAGAGTCCCCTCGTCAACAGATATGCAGCCACAATGAGGATCAATATCATGAGGAGATCCAGGATGCGTCGCGGCAGTTACAAGACGGTACAGACGCTACTGACGACACACTTGAAACTATCAATATAGGAACAGAAGAAAATCCACGACCATTTTCAATCATCTCAGGCATGTTACCAGATGAAAAATTAGGGATTATAAACGTACTCAAAGACTATCAAGACGTCTTTGCACGTACCTACGAAGAAATGTCAGGGTTGGATTACAAACTGGTCATTCATCACTTGCACGTTGCTCCTGATAAGTGCATAATTTACATATTTTAAGTATCATTTCCTTATACTTATTTGCTAGATTTTGTGTGAATTACTGTGTGTTATTATTACTTTTGTATTTTATGTGTTTTATTAGGTTACATCTCTGAAAGAAGTGAAATTGAGCTCTACAATGAAGAATTACTAAAGACCCAGTTTAGCTCATTCAAATCCAGGTCATTCCGAGTTTACATCTCCTGTATATACTTGAAAGAGAAAGCCAATGCAAAAAGAATGAGGTCATTCCGAGTTCGTATGAAGAAGTTATGAGCAAAACCGTGAAACCAACTTGGATTTGGTATCTGTTGGGCCTTATTGGGCCTGCGCGGGAAGAGAAATAAGAAAGCGTTTTGGGCTCGCCTTTGACGTGAAAATTAGGGGTTTTGTTGGTTTTTGAGGAGGTTAAGTCTCCTAATTGGATAAGGAATCAAAAGGAAGTGGAAAATTTTAATGAGATTAGGTTTCCTGGTTGGATAAGGATCATGAGGAGGTTACCAAAGCCTATATAAAGGGGAGCCTAGATACAATTTTCAAGATAACTTCTCACAGATAGAAATTATTATTTTCTTAATCAATTTTTAATGACTTTTAAGAAAGTCATGTCTAGTTAAACCCCACCACTGGGACAATGGAGGAAACCATATTTCATGAATGAATGGTAACTATTTCGATTCTTAATGACTTTTGCATTGATTTTTAATTGATTTATGATTTTTCTTAATTAGTTGTGATTTTTTTTTATGGTGTATGCTGGGACTTAAGAGATTTTGATGCGCCATGCTTGTGATTTACAATTAATGTTTTAGAAATCTACTTTTGGCAAAGAAACAGAGTCAATAAAAGAGCTATAATTGTTAAAGAATCATTGTAGAAATCATTCAGAAGTGATTTTGGTGGAATCCTGAGTTCCAGTTCTTCCCAATATTATTAAAATCTTTTACTTAATTTCTAGTTTAAATCAAAATTAGATCTAAAACGAATCTTCACAAGTCTCGGCGAACAAACTATTTTTACCACTTTTCTAAAACGATTAGCTCCTGACACCAAACCAGTCAAACAACAACTCAGACAGTTCAGACGCGAAGTTGAGGAACAAATCAAGACTACAATTCAGAAGTTGCTAGCAGCAGACTTCATCAAACCTATCCAACATCCCACATGGTTGTCTAACATTGTCCCTGTTAAGAAAAAGAATGGACAAATAAAATATTGTGTGTAGACTTCAGGAACCTGAACAAAGCCTGTCCCAAGGATGACTTTCCTCTCCCAAACATTGACATGCTCGTGGATGCTACCAGTGGAAACGACATGTTTTCATTCATGTATGGCTACAACGGCTACAATCAAATAAAGATGTACGAGTATGATGCTGAGAAAACCGCATTTCGAACTCTTATCGGGAACTTTTATTGCAGAGTGATGCCCTTCGGATTGAAGAATACCGATGCTACTTAACAAAGAGCCATGCCAGCAATCTTCCACGACATGATGCACAAGCAAGTAGAAGACTATATCGATGACGTGGTAGTGAAATCCAAAACAAGAGAATCCAATGTAGACGTTCTACATGAGGTCTTCAAGAGATGCTGAGGATACCATTTAAAGATGAATCCTATGAAGTGTGCCTTTGGTGTATCCTCCAGGAAGTTTCTGGGATTTCATGCAGAAGGAATTAAGGTGGACACGACCAAGACACAAGCTATCACCACCATGACACCGCCACACACCGTAAGGGAAATTAAAAGCTTCATGGGAAAGGTATCATATATTCGACGCTTTATTTTCCGACTAGCTCAATTTGTTGCTTCATTTACACCCTTGTTGAAGAAGGAGGCGAGTTTCGTCTGGTCATATATACAACAAAAGGCATTTCATCAAATTCAACAATTGATGTTATCGTCAGTCGTTATGAAATCTCCAACTCTCGAAAAACCATTACTTCTCTACACGGCCTTTAGCGAGGTGGCCATATGAGCTCTATTGGATCAAGAAGATGATATAGGGACTAAATGTGCCATTTACTATCTCAGTCGACATTAAGAAATGCAGAGCTGAGATACTCCAAAGTTGAAAGAGCATGTATATCATTGGTCCATGCCGTTCAGAAGTTTCGACATTATCTATTGGCAAATAAAGTAGTGTTGACGGCTATGATGACCCTATAAAAAAGTTACTATCAAAATCCGCTCTCATAGGACGAGCAACAAATGGTTGTTGCAAATGTCGGAGTTTGACATATCATGTGTATCCCCAAAAGAAATAAACGGAAAGCAGTCGCAGATCTACTTGCAGACTTTCCAAGAGAAGATGATACAACAACTCATGAGGACGTACTTGGAGAATTCCCAGACATCTCGCTCGTTGAAGAAGAACCCTGGTTATTATACTTTGATGGCTATGCTACCCCCCAAGCAAAAATAATGTAAGAGCCGGAGTTGTTCTAGTTTCGCCAGCATGTGAAGTATTCTCACATTCATTCAAGCTGGACTATAAATGCACCAACAACTCTGCAGAGTATGAAGTTTTTCTATTGGGACTATCGTCAGCCAAGCAAGATGGAGCGACACGTCTCGAAATACGAGGAGACTCGAAGTTACTAGTAAACCAGATGAATGGTGTATATTTTCTCAAGGAAGAAACACTATCCCCGTATATGGATGAGGCACAGAAGATTTTAACTCACTTTGCTGAGGCTACGATCGTACATACGAGGTGCACCAACAACAGACACACCGATTGCTTGGCCATTCTAGTCTCGAAACTACAATTCGAAGACTCGGAAGCGGCCCTCATGTGCAAAGATGTACCATGCCCTCGACATTGATGAATAATCCTGGCGAAGAAAAATCCAACGGATGTAGGACGCCTATTATCCAAGAGCTTAACAATTCGCACAACCAAGGGAAGGTCAGTATTAAAGAGTTAAAGCATTTCTTTCTATTATATAGAATATTATGTTATACAAACTCAGATGGCTCTCTTGTCGAGAAGCCCAGGGGATGATGAAGCACCAGGGAGGATTAATCAAGTACACCATGTGATGTACGGTTATACACTAGTGGTAACCTTGTATAGACGTCTCCAGCGTCTTGGGTGTTACTGGCCCACCATGGAGCCCCAATCCCGATTATTGCAGGGATCTTGCTCCAATTGTCAAATTCCGCCACAATAATTAGAAATACTGACTATACACAATGTTAAGGACTGGCGGGACCCATATATTAAATATCTTCGAGATAATATCACACCTCAAGAAAAACGAGAAGCGACACGCTTGATCCGAAAAGCTAAGAGATTTGTCTTTCACGAAGGAATATTCTATTGGAAGAGCTTCGGCAGCAATCTGCTGCGATGTCTGGAAGAAGAAGATATTCAGACCATCCTGAAAGAAGTGCATGAAGGAGAACACTAGAGCAAGAGGAAATTATTTCTCCAAGTTCATGAGAAATATTATTGGCCAACTATGGAGGACGATGCAACTTCGTTTGTTCAGAAATATCACCAATGTCAAATCCATGAAATCTCATTCACACACCTTACCTTCCTCTTCACTCGGTAAGCAGCCCTTGGCCATTCTACATCTTGGGACTGGATCTTATTGGAAAAATCAATCCATCCTCGTCAAAGAAACATGAGCATATACTCACTACCACGGAATGCTTCACCAAATGGGTCGAAGTTGTACCTCTCAGAAGCACGACCAAAGCAACTATAACGGCCTTCATCAAAGAACACATTATATACAAATTTAGAGTGCCAAAACACATCGTAACAATGGCACTCCATTTGCAAATAAATGTATGCGGAAATTGCTCAAAAGTTATGGCATCAAGCAAGTATTCTCCACGCTGTACTACCCTCAAGAAAATGGGAAAGCTGGAAGCACCAACAAAACTCTTATCAGAATCCTAAGTCGTACCGTTTATGACCATCCAAGAACATGGCACGAACAGTTACCTATAGTTTTATGGGCATGTAGAAATTCTCTGAAGTTCTCTACACATACCTCACCATATTCTCTTGTATATGGGGCCGATACCTGTAAAGATTAAAGTCCCATCAGCCAGAATCGCAGTAAAAAGTGGAGTTTATTGGAATGAGTTCAAAATACCCAATTCTCGAGTAGCGGATTTAAATGTACTCGAATTCAGACGATCCAAAGCAGAAAAATATGCAAATACTTGTCGACAAATGATTTCCAGGGCGTATGACAAGGCAGTACACGGGTGTTTCAAGTAGGGGATCTAATACTTAGAACATCTAAGCATATTCGACCAGATGTGTCTGTACCGAAGTTTACTCCAAAGTGGGAAGGGCCTTATGTGATCTCCAAGGCCATGAAAAGTGGGTATTACGAGTTGGTTAGTATGAATGGAGAAGTTGTAGGGACAGTTATTAATGGTAAGTGGCTCAAGGCATATTACGCCTAAAAATACCTTTCCTTCCACAAGTTCAATATAACTTCAAAACATATATTTGAACTCTCAAAATTCAAAACCCACTACATTCATCTGAAACGTTCTTTATTCAAACTACTTTAAAAAAAAAAAAAAAAAAAAAGAGAGAGAATGTTTCGCTACCTATTCTACGACCCAAAAAAAAATATCTAAGTAGAGGATAATCGCGGTGGTGCAATTTCCCCCAATCTCTCATATACTTATCTGAACGAGTCTGCAAATCTCGGACTATCTCTTCAATTTTGGAGGCTTCTTCCTTCAAAGATTTTTCTTCCGCCAAAGCTGCTGCATGAACCTCTTTGACACTCTCCAAATGATGACACAACAAGTTTTCTTTGAAACGAAGGCCCTCACAAGTAGTCAACATCTCATCCCATTCCTGGATTTTCAAATCCGTAACCGTGTACGGAAGCGCATTATCCATCTCAGCGATAACAGGAAGGAGTCCTGCGACGACTGTTACAAGAATAGGAGTATGGCTCTTCACCAGCTCTGTTATAGAAATATGCCCGTATTTTTCCCATATTTTCATGTAGAGGTCCACATGATGTTTCGGCACAACAAATCTTCCCACCGCCTCATACTTCCGAGATGCTGATTCCATTTCTAACTCAAAGGGGAGCCCGGATTTGGGATAATCATGACTGGAGTCAACATTCGCAACAGAATCCATGGTTGTGGAGAAATTCTTAAAGCCGTCTTCAACATTTTCTTCGTTATTCACTGGTACGAATTCCTCAGCTTCCTTAATCCCAACATGTTTAATCTTCATCTCTTGCTATAATCAAACAAGAAACAATAGGATTTAAAAAAAATGGGCGGTTTCAAAAAAAAATTGGGGGGGAGAAAGTTACTTACCATTGTCTTGAAGCTCCTGGTGCTCATATTCCTCTTTGGTACCTTCTTAACCCGAGAAACCTAGGAAAAACAACAATCGAATCATGTTTAGGATTTCACCATAATCATCATACAATATGAAAGTTGGGGGAGATAAGAGAAACTCACTCGACTTGCAATCCAAGTAGTACGCTTGACACATGAGCTTCCTTGGTTAGAGCTACCATTGTTGTCAGACATGTTACAGTGATGAAGTGATGTTATTCAAAGATCTGGAGAAGAATGAAAGTGAAAATGGTTATATTCATCCGCTTGTTTAAATAGACAAAGGTGGGAAACCCTAAAATTCAAATAAGTGGAATTTTCTGAAATTTATCTCGAGGAGAGTGGATCTGAGCATGACTGCTGACCAAAGCTCCAAGACCGACCGTTTCCAAGAGGGAGGTGACAAGCTTCACCAAGTAACCAGATCAGCACGGAAGGTGACAAGCTTTACCAAATGACCGGTTTATCACGGGAGGTGACAGGATCATCAGTGCATATACAACTTATCCACGCCCCCAGACAGGTAGACTTGTGGTTGTGACTCTCCTATTTGTTATGCTCACATGGACGATTATTCTTATTCTAAACACAACCCTATGTAGTTGCTGCCAAGCGTCACAGGTACTATCAACACAAGTTCTTCTCAACAAGCTCATTACAAGCCTATTGCAATATTGCGGAAAAGATGAGTAGTCATTCCTAGTCTTATGAACTCTATTTTGTTTGAAAATTCCCTAGTATCGATACCACCATCTAGTGCTTACCACGAAATATTAATGTTCCGCGCTAAGCAAGGGACTTAATGTTGATGGTGGATTTTTGACAAGGAAGAAAATTGTTATATTGTTTTCGCCTAGCTGCAGAAGCATGAAATAAATATGTATAAATTTCTGACCTAGCATCAGAATTATAAATACATATCGTTATCTTATACTCCACAAGAGAATTGAGAACGCGTACTCATCTCCTGGATATATTATCCCTGTAGCTCTTTTTGCATATATATGCGCCATAGAAATTTCAGAGCCTTACTCAACTGAATCCTTGTTGTTTCATGTGCATCCATGCAAACTATTTGTAGAAAACAGAATTTACTGATTATATAAAATTGTGAACATTCAGAATAGAGGTTACGCCATATCTGAATAAAATTGCTAATTAGATGCATACCACCTAATTGTAGAGTCGCATCAAGCATTGTCTCAAGTTGCAAACTTCTTCAGCTGAGTCTCTTGAAAAAGGTATGTTTGCACTGCATAAAAGTTACGCATAAATGCTAACATTAAATCTCATACAATTGAGAAACCCTAAACAGGCCATAAATATGGCCACAAGATTAACGAATGCCAAAGCTAGTGGTGCATAAGAAATAACCATGGCACTAGCAAGTGCCAGCATTAATGAACCTTAACCACACTCCCAACACTAATGAGTAGCACACACATGTACCAAAAGGCTAGAAAAAAACTAGCAAAGCCAACAAGGCCAATATGCCAAACGGCCAACTAGAATTGGAGGGAAAATGGGCTAGCACCGCTAGCACAAGCGCTAACTAGTTAAAACTGCCAGTAGCTCTAGCATTCTGGATAGCAAACATGCTAACTTCTCCATTTTTTCCCTTTGCGCATCTTTTAGCCCTTCACTCTTGCATCTATGCTCGTTTCATTCTTTCCCCTTGCTATTGGCGCCAATACTTGGCCATAATCATACTGTTTTGACATAAACTCATCAATAGCTTTATCTTATAACAAACTCACGTGTTTTGAGTCCATGACTCCACTAATTCTACGAGAAATCGAATCATAATGGGGGGATCAAACATGGGGTTTTGGTCTGGTGGGTACAACAACATGGGCGTGGAAACACCCCATGACGAGGAAGTTACAAAGTAGTGGTAAGGCTGAAGCAGTTAATGGGGTAATGGAGTAATGGTTTCCCGAAGATTCTAAGGCGGTTAAACCATTAACCCCACGACTCCCACCTCTCCATCTATTCACTACTTCCACTATTTTACAAGGAAGCGTGTGTTCCCAAACTATTATAAATAGGCTCCTTAGCCCATTCATAAAACACAAGAAGCTTATCATTCTCTCAATAGTTCAAATCTCTACGCATAATACAACACACAAATTCCTTCAAATTTCTTTTTTTCCCTCCTCTAAGATCAACCTATTTTTTCTCCTTGTGACCGAAGTAGGGCGGAACGACTACTATCGTGGTTTAGGCTTGTCCTCTACGATTTTGATTTCCAAATCTAAAGAAAGTACTTCTACAATATATTGTTTTTCCTAGAATCAATTTTTAGGTATTAATACTGTGGAGAGATAAAAAAGAACCTTATATTACTTAGATATGTTAACCAATATCATCCCGGCGCTAGAATTACGGAAAAAGTGAGTATAGCAACATATTAGGTTGTTCTTAAGATTCTTAATTACTTTGCTTACATATATTATGTAAGTTTTATTATTATTTCATAGGAGACGTGCTCTAAGCTTGTGGGAGACACGTAACGTCCGACCCTTCCTCCACTATGATTGTTATCGATGTTTTAAGCGCTATGTTTGGGGATACATCAGATTACTAACCAATGAGATTCATTGGTGTTTGTTTTATTCCCTAATTTTATTTTTTATCCTTGGTATTAAGAATGTTGAATCATGTCTTAAGGAGGTCAGAGTATATTAATTCAGTCAGCATTGTCCATTTTTACAAACGCAATGTCGACTCCTCTGTTGGCATTGAATTGGTTTTAATTAACAATGTCGACTCCTTTGTCGGCATTGGATCGTTTTTAATCAACAACGCCAACTCTTGCTAAAAAGTAAATAGGAAAATATATGTTGGTTTAAATCAACAATTCAGACATGCCGATTAAATATCTTTTTTTAGAGAATTGTATTATTTAAAACAAACATAAACCTTAAAGCAAACGTTGTTTTACGGCGTTCCAAAGAAGAGCACCATTAATCAAACAAACCAAAGTTAAACCAAAACCAAAATTGGTTAACACGACCCAAAGAAGAACACCATTGTTCAAACCAAAAAAATATAAATCACTCCCGCTTAGCCTTTTTCACCACCCGCTTCTTCTTTCCCCGAACAACTCTTTCTCATCAACATTTTCAATGTTCTTTTACGGAATTGCTCGAAATTGAATGTAAAAGGTTTATATATGGAGTTAACAATTTTGATAATATATTCAAATCCATTCCTCTATAATTTAAAGGAATTCCGATAAACCCAACATACAAAGTAACGAAACCTAATATAAGAAGGGGAAAAAACACAGTATTTTCCGATTCATAAGGATATGAATTATTTTCTTTATTTCTAAAATGAGTCAATGTAATAAGGGGTTGCGTTCCTTTTTTTACATTCCTATCAATTTAATATGCTTTCTTCGGAAAAAAAGGAACTTGTTTGTTGACCCTGTGAATTTATTCTAGGCCCAGCACCTCTTCTTTGGCAACTTTGTATCTAAGCATTTTCCCAGTGCCACTAATTCGTTTCCGCTATTTTTCATAATCATTAATACAACATATTGTAATTATACTTATATAAGAAGAAAGTGTATCATTTTCCATTGAATAAGAATATATAATATAAATAGAAAAACATAAGTATAAGCGAAAAACATACGTACCATCATTGATAAAAGCTTTTTCATAGAAGTAAAAGATAGAAGAGAAGTTGGAGCAGGGGTTCCTTTTTTTTTATGTAGGGGGATTTAAACATTCGTCGGGCGTACCACGTAACCATGACCCCAATCTACGAATCTTGCAATGTAAAGGGGATCCGCTTCATCACCATTAATTGTAGCAACCTAATCATTCACATCTACCATACAATATCGATGTCTTTCCCTCTAATACTTCGGGATTGGTGGTGGTGTGTATGTTAAGATAGTTTTGCTCGAGCTTGATTTACACTTCTCAAATTCATGTCTGAAAATGTCTTCAACAACATAACGAACTTTAGTAGTTTGCTTGTACCTAAGTTATCTCATTACATGGTAAAAATTGTACATGACAAATCCTCATGGGTTAAAAGGTAACATCGTCATACCTTATGATTTGGTGGTCGATTTCTCTATCCTCCTTGTAAGGATCAAACACTACCTTATCATCCGTTATCGCATACAAAGACAATATAACAACCATCAATCGTTTATTGTTACCTGGCTTTGGACCCTCTTTGAACCGGTATCTAAGATCTCTAGGTTGTCCTCGCTACCAACCTGCATTTCTGGTCAAGTATTTCAAATTTGTGTACAATGTTGGGAAGTGTTCATACGCCCAAACCTATATAAAGATCATAGAGTATATAAGAACTAACATGTTCTTAACATAATTGAAATTTTTTAAGAAGGACAACAATAATAAAATTGTTCCTAAATTACCTGGAGGAGAGTCATATTCCCGACAAATTGGTTAGCGGTCACCTTAAAGGCCTTCCGCATCTCTCCTAACAATTGTGCAACCACTGCAGTGCCCCAACGAGTAGGTGTGGATGATAGACACATTTTTATGTCTAAATTAAACTCGATTATCTATTTTGATAGTGTTCGATTTTGTACTTATTATGTCTTTGTAGGTATTTTCGAGAAACAAATATTTGTCTATTCACCATCACTGGGGCGACGGAGGAAGCCGTTCATCCAATATTGTGGTAACTTCTATTTTAATTATATTTATTCTATAATTTTTATTATTAATTGCTTGAATTAAAATTGAAAAAATGGTTTTTCTCAAATAATTTTGTTTTCTTCTGATGGGTCATACTTGGTTTTTAAACTCTTGATGTCTCATGCTCTTGATTACAATTACTCTTTCAAAAACCTATCTTTGGCATATTTAGATTAAATTGAATATAAGAATTGTTAGATGTTATCACTGAAGTATTGGTTAATGGTGGAATCTTAAGCCCTAGTTTTTCTTCATCCAATTTAAAATCAAATTGTTTTAATTCTCTTTATTTTCTGTTATTAAAAATTAGGTCTAGAAATTAAATCTTTACAAGTCCAAGAATCGAACCTATTTTACCACTATTAAAAACTACATCAATTTTTGGCGCCGCCGACGTGGATTTGTTTTTAGGTTTAGAGTTTTGGATTTATTTTTATTTTTTATTTTTATTATTTTACTTTGTTCTATTTTACGTTTCTTTTGGTATTTATCTTTTTGCTACAGGTTTTGGATTTTTGATCGAAAAGAAAGTGAGCCAAAGACTTGGAATTAAAGCTAAAGACTTGGAGTTAAAAGTTAAAGCTTAAAGAACGAAAAAGAAGACGAAGATTTTTCTTAATTGGATTTATTTTATTTTAGATTTTATTTGTTTTTGTTTTTTAGAAAAGTGTATTAGGATTTTAATTGTTTCTGTAATTTTTTTTATTTTGGACACTTCTTTTTGGACTTTCTTTTGGACATTTGGATACTTTATTTATTTTTAAACCCTACGAAAGGATATTATTAAATATAAACTGCTACAGGGAAGGACGACAATTACGATATTGTCTCGTCCCCTCGGGTTCGCACACTGGCACAGGAGTCGGTTGCCCGAGTCGACTACAACCGATTCATCCCCCGTCTGGTACGGGAGGTAAGACTCGTTCAACCCACGAATCCCCTGCAAATGGGTTTATTGTACTCCTTCGTATGCATATATGTTGAGGAATTGAATACGGTTTTACTTTTCTAGTAAAGGACAAGAACTGGCCATACAAGATAAGGACTCGGATTTCATCACCGTTTCCTTCTTGCCCGCTTTAGGAACACGTTACCAAACGCGAACCTAAACCTTAAAATTTTGACTAGAAAGAGACCGATAGGGTAACGAGCTTATAGGAAACTCGTTCACAAGGACTGTATTGGTTACTTTGTTAGCCGAACGCAAAGTTCAAGAAGATTATTTTAAGTTGATTAGAGCCGCCTTGTAACCCAAGGAAAAGTGCCAAAGAGACAGGGTTATCAAAGCTCCTTAGAGCTTATCCTGTTTCTCTTCGACTTAATCTAATTCGGATCGTTCTAAGAGGTTTGCTAAAATTGTAACTAGTTGCCCTTTGAAAGAATAGAAGCTGGTCTAGAAACAATCTAAGTGGAGCCATCATACTTTTTGTTTGCTAGATTTAATAGGTTTTATTTGGTTGAGTCAGCCTTGCCTGTGATTGTTAGAATTCCCTTCCAATTAGGATTTTTTTTTTAGTTTTTTTTTAGTGTATGCCAAGACCGCTTGAAGCCATCACTGAGCGGACTTGGAAAAGAGACACTCTAGGTCGTTTGATTAGTGAGAAACCTAGTAGTTTTGTAAATGGAAACGAGGACCTCGAAGACTCTTCTTTTGAGGGACCTTTTTTTGAAAATTTCAATTTTGAGAACTTGACACTGTGTGAAGAAGTTACTTCTAGTCCTTTGATAGCGCCAGCAATGGTAACTTTAAAAGCTTTGTTGAACCCGACTAGGATTTCTCGTCCATCATGTATCAAGTTAGCTGAAACTGAAGCAAACTATGAGTTGAAACCTGGGACCATACAGATGCTCCCAATCTTCTTAGGGAAAAAAAAATGAAAACCCCTATTTCCATGTTAGGGATTTTGAGGAAATATGTAGTACCATCAGGATCAAGGACCTAGATGATGAATCATTGAAACTTAGACTTTTTCCTTTTTCGCTAAGAGACAAAGCCAAATCTTGGCTATATAGTTTGACTTCCGAGTCAATTGAAACCTATGAACAACTTACATCTGCCTTTTTCCATAAGTTTTTCCCTAGGCACAAAACATCATCTATTAGGCAGCAAATTTGCACATTTGCTCAACAAGAGGGAGAATCTTTATATAGGTATTTAGAAAGGTTCAATGACTTATTATCCCAGTGTCCTCATCATGGTTTAGAAAAAGTAAGGCTAGTTCAGATCCTCTATGAGGGTTTAGATTATTCGACAACAACCATGGTTGAGTCTTTATGCACATGCGGGTTTGAAAATAAAACTATAGATGGTGCGATGACATTTTTGAATGAAATCGCCGAGAAAACCCAACAGTGGGAAAATAGTAGGGAGCCGCAGAAAACAATTCTTCTAAGTAGAGGAAATGTCAATAGGGTAGAGGATCTTATGAATCGGATGCAAAAATAGCGGTTATATCTAAAAGGTTAGAAGCTTTAGAACTGAGTCAATCTAGTTGTGGACTTGAGCCCAAGCCATTTTGGTAAGGACAGATTGTAGAAGAGCAAGACCATGCTCTTTATAATAACACTAGGCTTGATAATCATCAAAAGTTTGACATTTATTCAGAAACCTATAACCCTGGTTGGAGAAACCATCCTAACATTTCTTGGTCTAAGGGCCAGAATCAAGGTCAGTCTAGTAATTCTAAGGTTCCCCCAGGTTTTGGTTATATTAAGAATCCTTCAGGTCCGGCACAATTTCAGAATCCGATAGATAAGACGATCATGAGTTTAACGGAGTTTGTTGCTTCATTAACTCAGAACACTAAAGATTTTCAGCAGTTTGTCAACCAAAGTTTACAAGAAAATCAAAAGATCGTTCAGGCTAACAGTCAGGCTATTTCCAATTTAGAAATCCAGGTTGGTCAAATCGCTGAGTATTTGAGAGAAAGAGAAAAAGGCAAGTTCCCTAGTCAACCACACCCCAACCCTAGAGGAGTTCATGAAATATCTTCTGGTGAGAAATCATCAAATCATGTGAATGCAATTAGAACCCTTAGGAATGGTAAAGTGGTAGATAACAAGGTAACCATGCATGATAGTGAACATACTGTAGTTCACCCTTCTGAGCCAGCAACTGTTGAGACTGATAAAGTCTCTAATGAGCCCGATGTAGATCCTCACAAGACATATTTTGTTCCCAGAGCCCCATTCCCCATAATTGTTAGCACCAACTAAGAAGGAATCCAACTTTAATGACATAATGGAGGTTTTTAAGCAAGTCACGATAAACCTTCCATTATTATACGCAATTAGGAAGATTCCTACTTATGCCAAGTTCCTTAAGGACATGTGTACGCGAAAGGGAAAGCTTAGTGTACAAAAGAAAGCCTTTTTACTAGTCATGTGAGTTCAATTATTCAGAACAATGTAACCCCTAAGTACAAAGACCCAGGTTCCCCGATCATTTCTTGCACAATAGGTAAATACCGTGTTGAGAAAGCGTTACTTGACTTAGGAACCAGTGTGAACTTACTTCCGTACCATGTGTACCTGCATTTAGGACTTGGTGATTTGAAACTTACTCAAATGACACTGCAGTTAGCTAATAGGTCTGTGAAAATTCCTCGTGGTGTCATAGAGGATGTTCTTATTGAGGTCAATAGGTTTATTTATCCAATAGATTTTTTTGTCCTTGATACCCAACCTGTCCCTAACCCAGAGAATCAGATACCTGTGATATTAGGTCGCCCTTTTTTAGCAACATCTAATGCGATCATTAACTGTTGAAATGGTATTATGAACTTATCTTTTGGTAATATGACTATTGAGCTGAATATTTTCAACATTAGTAAGCAACCACCTGAGCTAAATGACACGTGCACTGAAGAGGTGAACATGATAGGAACACTAGCTCAGGAGTCATTACCGAACACTTTGTTAGAAGATCCATTAGAGAAATGCCTAGCCTACTTTGGGTTTGACTTTGATGATGATAGTGTAATCAATGAGGTGAATGCTTTGTTAGATTCAGCCCCTTTGTTAGACACCAGTAATGGATGGAAACCTAAGTTTGAACAACTACCAGTTTCTAAGTCTACCCTAATTCCTTCTTTAGAAGAGCCTCCTAAGTTGGACCTTAAACAACTACCAGATACTCTGAAATTTGTGTATTTAGGCCCATCTGAGACTTTGCCTGTGATTGTAGCATCCGACTTGGATAGTAACCAGGAAAGTAGGCTAGTGACCGTGCTTCAAGATAATAAGGAAGCTTTAGGGTGGACCATAGCAGACATTAATGGAATAAGTCCTACTGTTTGTATGCATCAGATTCATTTAGAGGATGATACAAAACCGTCTAGGGAGATGCAACTTCGACTTAACCCTAATATGAAAGAAGTTGTTCGAACTGAAGTGCTTAAGTTGTTAGATGCGGGTATTATTTACCCAATTTCATACAGTAAGTGGGTCAGCCCCGTTCAGGTTGTCCCCAAGAAATCAGGTATCATTGTAGTTCAGAATGATAACAATGAATTAATCCCAACCCGAGTGACCACGGGGTGGCGTGTTTGTATTGACTATAGAAAATTGAACAGGTTCACAATGAAGGATCACTTTCCCCTTCCTTTCATCGAACAAATGCTAGAGAGATTAGCTGTACATAGCCACTATTGCTTGCTAGATGGTTTTGCTGGTTATAATCAGATTGTTATTGCCCCAGAAGACCAAGAGAAAACTACTTTTACCTGTCCCTTTGGTACCTTTGCGTATAGACGCATGCCTTTCGGGTTGTGTAATGCACCCGCTACTTTTCAGCGTTGTATGATGAGCATAATTTATGACATGGTAGAACAGTTTTTAGAGGTCTTTATGGATGGTTTTTCGGTATTTGGGTCATCTTTTGATGAATGCTTACATCATTTGACATTAGTGTTGACTAGGTGTAAGGAGAGAAATTTAGTGCTTAGTTGGGAAAAATGCTATTTCATGATTCGGTCAGGAATTATTTTAGGGCATATCATATCTTCTAAGGGTATAGAGGTAGACAAATCCAAAGTTGACCTTATTAAGACTTTACAGGTTCCCAAAATTGTACGAGATGTTAGATCATTCTTAGGGCACGCAGGCTTTTATCGTCGATTCATTAAGGATTTTAGCTTGATTTCTAGACCTCTTTGCAATTTGCTTGCAAAATATGTTAAGTTTGTCTTTCATGATGCTTGTTTAAAGGCTTTCGAGAAGCTTAAGAATTTACTCACTACCGCCCCCATAGTTCAGGCTCCTAACTGGAACCTAACCTTCGAGATAATGTGTGATGCTTCAGATTATGCTATTGGTGTCATATTAGATCAGCGAGAAAAAAAATTACTCCATGTGATTTACTATGCTAGCTCTGAATGATGCCCAACTGAACTACACCACCACAGAGAAGGAACTATTAGCCATTTTTTTGCCTTAGACAAGTTTAGATCCTATCTCTTAGGTTCTAAGGTTATAGTCTTTACTGATCATGCTGCTTTGAAGTACCTTCTATCTAAGAAAGATGCTAAACCTAGATTGATTAGATGGATCCTTTTGCTAAAAGAATTCTCTCTAGAAATTAGAGACAAAAAGGGTGCATAAAATGTAGTAGCAGACCACTTGTCTAGACTCGTTGTGGAGTCCCCTGGTGATTCTTCTCCTGTGAGAGATAGTTTTCCTGATGAACAACTATTCCTTGTTTCCCAATCACCTTGGTTTGCAAATATAGTGAATTATCTTGTTTCTGGTTGAATGCCTCAATACTGGGGTAAACAAGATCGTTCTAGGTTTTTATCCGAGGTGAAGCATTTCTTTTGGGACGATCCTTATTTGTTTAAGTATTGTCCAGACCAGATTATTTGGAGATGTATACCTGAGAGTGACCAGTCAAGTATTATTTCTTTTTGTCATGATCATGCTTGTGGAGGTCACTTTAATGCTAAGAAGACTGCTGCTAAGATATTACAGTGTGGATTCTATTGGCCATCATTGTTTAAAGACTCCCACAGTTAGGAACTATTTCTCGTAGAAATATGATGCATTTGAACCCGATTTTAGTTTGAGGTCTTTGATGTGTGGGGCATTGATTTTATGGGTCCATTTCCTAATTCATTTGGTTATTTTTACATCCTTGTCGATGTAGACTACGTATCGAAGTGGGTAGAGTCGGTTTCACATAAAACAAACGACCACAAGGTTGTGGTCCAGTTTTTGAATGTTAACATATTTGCACGTTTTGGTACACCGCGAGCTATAATTAGTGATGGAGGGTCACACTTTTGTAACCGACCGTTTAAGCTTTTAATGAAAAAATATGGTATTACCCATAAAGTAGATACCCCATATCACCCACATACTAGTGGTCAAGTAGAGGTTTCCAACATGGAGATAAAACATATTCTAGAGAAAACAGTTAATCCTAATAGGAAAGACTGGTCGTTGAGGCTTACTGATGCCTTATGGGCTTACCGCACCGCTTTTAAGACCCCCATTGGAATGTCACCCAATCGTCTAGTTTTTGGCAAGGCATGTCACCTTCCCGTCGAGTTAGAACATAGAGCATATTGGGTTGTAAAGCAGTTAAATTTTTCGCTTGACAAAGCAGGAGCTCACAGAAGGCTCCAGCTCAATGAGTTGGAAGAGATTCGGAGAGATGCATATGATAGTGCCAGGGAGTATAAGAACAAAATGAAATTTGTGCATGATAGAAATATTTTATGAAATTCATTTTCCCCAGGTCAAAAAATTCTTCTGTATGATACTCGTTTGCATCTTTTCCGCGGGAAGTTACGATCCCGGTGGACCAGTCTGTTCGTTGTTCGCACTGTTTTTCCTCATGGTGCTATTTAGATTGAGACTCAAGATGGTAGAAATCCCTTCAAGGTTAACGGTCATAGATTGAAACCATTTTTAGATCCTTTCCCTACAGGTGATGTTAAGGAGGTCCCTCTGGAGGACCCTGTTTACCTTGATTGACCATCAAGGTTGTTTCTGTACATTAGTAGATTTTTGTAGGTTTTTAGTTTTTTTTAGTTTATTCTCCATAGAAGGATTGCTATGCTTCACTCATGTACTATCTTTCTGACTTACCTCGTTATTCCTCTTTTTACTTATCTATTGGTACTGTTCTTTATTTCGAAACATCGAGGACACTGTTTGATTTAAGTTTGGGGGTAAGGGAGAAACTTTTTAGTGCAATAATAAAAACTCCAAAATTTAGAAGTTTGTGAAACACTTCAGGGTGACACTAACCATTCTAGGTAAATGGAAACTTAGCTTTTTTTCTATAGGAATTGGTGTGCCCAGTTAAATGGTCTATTCATAAAAGGACAGAGTTCAGGTGTTAGAAATAACATGATATTCTTCACCACATCTTGGAGTCTATCTCGACTATATCACTTTCTGTTTTTACTTTTACAATTTTATGTTTCTCTAAGTGATTCGGTGGGGCCCAGTATCAAATTGTTATCGCTGTCAGGATGAAATAAAGTATTTTGAGATCAAGCCACATTATTGCATTTTAAATTTTTTTTAAATAAAAAATAAAAAAAATAGAATATTGACACTTTGATAGGAATATGTCTGTTCTCCCTGTCTCCGTCGCCTAAGCAAGCGTGGAACGCAGGATCCATGGGAACTATCATGTAAGATGCTGATAAGAACCATGCGCTTGGATTCAATGTGATCCAATCATGTTGTCAATACATTTATTGTTTTATTTTCAATAAGTCGATCGTTGGAACCCGTGTATATACCAGTTGAATCGATATTAGTATTAGATTTAAGACCAGTGGGTGTGTATCTCAATTCATTAGGTTTCATCCTAGCACTGACCTTCAGACAGATATGGGAAACACCGTTCACCTTAGTCAACACGTACAACCTTCATATTTTCTATGTCCATCTTCTAAATCTTTTCATGTGATTGAACTGTGATAGATTCTGAGTCTTGTGGTTGAACGATTATCTGAGTAGAGCTTTGTGTCTTATATATGAATTTTAGTATGCTTGAGTAAACACTTGTGTACAATAATTGGACTCATATAGGGTAATGATTCCCATAGCCGAAGAATTGAGTAAGCCAACTAAATAGCTTGTCTAGTGTCTATCCTTAATCGTTCACGAGTCGTTAAAATCTGGAGTAAAGGTTTTGTGGGTATACCTCTTGTAAACCCTTACGAGACAAAACTCGTCCACTAGGGACACCTAGGGGTTTAAAGGCTTATTACATATGCTAAATGTAGTCGCGATTCCTGCGAAAGTGAGTTAGAATTTTATTTCTAGATTAGATTGCTCGAGGACTAGCAAATAGCAAGTTTGGGGGTATTTGATAGACACATTTTTGTGTCTAAATTGCGATCGATTATCTATTTTGATAGTGTTCGATTTTGTACTTATTATGGCCTTTTATGTCTTTGTAGGTATTTTCGAGAAATAAATATTTGTGGAAAAATCGGCTCAAAACGTTGATAAAGGCACCCAAAAAATTACTAAAGGCACCCATTGTTGGATAGGGGCACCCCTTCCCTTTGAATTTGAAATCACGAAAATGGCGGGTAGTTTGGGTTTCACGTGAAATCTTCCTGAGTTGTTTGGAATCAAATTCTAAGGGATTTGGAAGTGAACATGAGTTACCCAAGGAAGTAAACAACCAAAACAGGATCAATACACGTCACAAAACGTGTTTCACCCGGAAAAAATGGTTGCAGAAGTGGATCAAGCCGAAAAAAGGAATTCGACCATGTTTAGGATTTACACGTAATTTGAGTTTGATTGGGAGTTGTTTTGGAGTCCTTATCGGTTCTCTAGGGTTTCTAGGGTTCACTAATACTATATATATCCAAGAGAAACGAGAAACAAAGGAGGCAGAGCCATCGGAAAAAAATCAGGAAAAAAAAAAGTTTTTTGCTGCTGTAGAGAAAAAGAAGAACATAAGGCGTCCAGAAACTGTTGCTGAAGCTGCCACTTATACAGTCATATTTCAACAGCTCTTGGAGTCCGTCTTTCTTTCCTGTTTCCTTTTATTTCTTCTGTAACATTGAGATCACTTCACTGTAACGTTTATATACGTCTCAAAACTTCTGTGTTACTCCTTTTTCACCATTGTAAGCATCTTTTGAGCAATGCAAATCTATTTTGAGTGTGTTTCCATTACAATGAGCTAATCACCATCACTGGGGCGACGGAGGAAGTCGTTCATCCAATAATTGTGGTAACTTCTATTTTAATTATATTTATTCTATAATTCTTTTATTATTAATTACTTGAATTAAAATTGAAAAAATGGTTTTTCTCAAATAATTGTGTTTTCTTCTGATGGGTCATACTTGGTTTTTAAACTCTTGATGTCTCATGCTCTTGATTAACAATTATTCTTTCAAAAACCTATCTTTGGCATATTTAGATTAAATTGAATATAAGAATTGTTAGATGTTATCACTGAAGTATTGGTTAATGGTGGAATCTTAAGCCCTAGTTTTTCTTCATCCATTTAAAAATCAAATTGTTTTAATTCTCTTTATTTTATGTTATTAAAAATTAGGTCTAGAAATTAAATCTTCACAAGTCCGAGAATCGAACCTATTTTACCACTATTAAAAACTACATCAGTGGACCTCTTCTAAAGGACCCAACAACTATAGAAAATTGGAATTCACCCGATTTCCACTAGTGTCAGAGAAGGTCCTCGTGCCCAAGATGTACAACATATATGCAGCGGTTGTACGACGAATATCTTTGGGATCTAATATTCCTTCCTCTTGTCTCTAGAGTGTCCCTTCAAAGATTTCTTTGAGCATTAGTAGTTTGAACATCTTCACTTTATAATTACCAGCAACATGAAAACTTTGTTTACAAGTTTCGATGTCCCAACCTAACAACTTCTAGGTCAGAACATGCTACTGTCCCATCCCAACTCCTTGGTGTAATTTCCTTCAAGAAAAGCTCTAACTTGCACATGAAGACCTAGAATTTGTTGACCATCATCGGGGATCACGGTCATCTCGCCACAGAGGAAATGCATGGTATCGGTTATTCGTTAAAATCGATCCATGAAGCAATTCACCGTGACAACATCATAAGCTACGTAATTGGTAAACGCGGGTAACATACCAGATTCTTCAAATAGGATTCTAACACCTTCACATTCCTTTTCCAAATCCCAAACGGGCATTGATTGGTGTCGGCAAGCACGTACCACATCCTTGTGATCCTACAGAAAAGAACAACACAAACATAAATAAATAATCCAAAAATTATTAATACTTAAAAGAAAACATAAGGTGGATAATCTTACATATGTTGAATAGATTGCATGAGCCCACGCGTCTGTGTAGCCGAATACAAAATCTTTTTCTTCTAGTTCACCCCAGAATTCGCCATCTTCATGATCAGGTAGTATATCGTCAGAATCAGAAATATGGCTTTTTTTTTTCAGCTTCAACCCTTTTTACAATGGGACCTTGAATACCTTCATCCTCCTCCTTTTCCCAGAAATGATGAGTTGGTCGTAACTCTTCTTCAGTGGATTCTAGGATTGTTAATACACTCTGGTCCCTCGAGGCATGTTTAGTACCTCTCTTTCCAGCATCCAAACGTTTACTACGCTCATTACGAATAGGAATGGACTAAGAAGAGGCAATATGATTCTTTCCATTTGAAGCGCCAACTTCCTTTCTAGCCTTCTTAGATCCTTTGTTAGGAGCTAGAGCTTCCTTTCCCTTTCCTTTGGATGTATTACCTTTTTACCTAAATATGCAAACAATCCATCACACGGAAACAAAATCAACATTTTGTAACACACAGTTGACATTGAATAACTAACAGACATCACAAAATATACAACAACCGGCATTGTTGTTTAAAATTTGACAATGCGAATGATAAAAAAAAAGTTTCAGAAAAAAATGTTAAACAGACGACATAGATGTTTTATGTAGTCCAACTATATCGACTCTAAAGTATATCTTTTTTATTAGACTTGCAGCCGACATTGATAATATGTGTATAAACTATACCGACATACATATTTTCTCAACAGAGAATATAGAAGGTCAGTTGGCATTGTTATAAAATTCGTTGATCATACTGACAGTAGACATGCAAATATCCATTGACAAAGGCTTCATCAGTCGGTATGGTATTCATACTAACAAAACAAGAAAACAATACCGATAGTCACAGTCGGTATGTTATTCATCTAGCATTCTATGTCGGGTGGGACTTTGTAACTGAAATTCCATACCTAAATTTTTAATTCTAACCTATATTATCAAGTTCAAATCAATTATAACACCAAATAAACGATTAAGAACCACTTACTTTCTCATCAGAGCCATTTCACTAAGTAGTTGATTGTCTGAATCTTCTTCTTCCAGTTGGTTTGCAATTGAGGCTAATTTACCTTTGAGATTTTGTGCCACTTTTTGTCTCGCTGCAGCCGTGATTCCATGGTCATCAATAGGTCTAAAACATTATTTCGTCCGTGTTATTTTCATAGATGGGATTAATCGACGAATAAATTTTAAATTAGACGATTAATCGACGATGGAAACGAAACGGTTATGGAGGGAATAAGGAGGAAAAGAAAATAGGGGAGGAACAAAAATATTATTTTTTTGTAATTGAAAATGGGGATAATATATTATGTTTAGTTATTAAAATTAAGAATAAAGGATACCTTGATAATATCACCATTAAAAAAAATTCTTAACAGATTTTTTAGTTTGGCCCAATCTAAAGTATCTCCCAGTTTATAAGAGCATCTTCCAATTAAATGTTCAGAGTACAACCGTACCTACTGATCTTATTTCTTTCGATGTAAGCGTTAACAAATATTTGTATTTTTTATCATGCTTCAAAAAAAATACTACCTCCGTTTCAGCAAAAGTATTACTATCACTTTTTCATTTTGATCTATTTTTAGGTTAAAATGAAAAAATAATAGCAATACTTTTACTGAAACGGAAGTAGTATATTATTTCTTGTCGTATCATTATTGAAAGTTTGGTATCACTCTTGGGTAAGAAAATTTATAAGCTAATTTTGGTGATGCAACGAGAACTAGGGTGAAACTGCCGTAGCCACAGTCTCATGTCATTTTCACAATAAAATTAACTTACAAAAGTAAGCAAAAAGTGTACTTATTATTTTTAACAATTTCTAATCAAATAACATGATCAATATTGGATTTCCCAAAAATATACAAACATCCCTTTAAGATACCTTATAAAAAGTTAAAGACAGAATACTAAAACTACCTTGACCACTCCTTGTATATCCAATTGGTTGACTATAACTTTCAACCAAAGTTCGAGTACCACTCCTACTACTTTGAGTCTTTGAAAACAAAATTCAAATACTTTCTCTCTATTGGTTTCACATCAAGCTAACCCAATAAATTGACATCTTTTTCATGGAACTAAATTGACATATTGGTCTAACCCCGATATGTAATGAACATAAGGTGGAAATACTGACAACTGCCAGTTACGGGTTTAAAAGTGTTACAGAGTTATGAGCTTAAGATTTAAAAAAACTTGTTATCGCAACTTTCTGCTCGTTATATTGCTTCTAATATCTGATTGGCTTTCAAGGGATCTGGTATTTGGGATCTGGTATCTTTTATGGTATTAGCGTTTGGCCTTTAAGTTATAACTAGATTCGTGTCCGTATTACACCAGGTATAATTACTTATATTTTCTTTAAATATTTTAATTTCAAAAATTGATTGTCCATATATTTTTGTTATATACGCTCTAACCAAGTTTTTCTAATTGTATTAGGAAGAATTCCAAAATTTTCTTAAATTTTCATATCCGTCTTTGAATATTATCACAATATGAAATTAATTTCACCGAATATAGTTCTTCGACAAGAGATATAGTTAGAATTGTAACAAATATTGTAACAAGATTAATATTAGCCCATGCAAATATTAAATATATTTTAACCAAAACAAATAATACCTGAATGTTTGATAACCTGTTACTAATTCTTCTTCGGCTTCTGGTAAATCAAAGGGTAACCTCTCACATTCTGCTAGGGAAGAAATTACAAAAACTGCAAAACCTGTAGGTTGACGCCACAGATTCCACCCCCAAAAACCATATTTTGACTGCGCCTCAACTATATCAATTGTACTTGAACTGTTAGATAATTATAGTAGGTGATAACATCACTGCTTCCATCGCTATTGCAGAACCGTACATGATACTTCAGTCTCATACGGCTCCTCGATGGCCTTAACTAAATCTAAGGACTGGTTCTGTATTATCTCGCTATGTGTTAGTAGGATAGATAGAATCAAGATGTATCGAGGAGTCACAAATTAAACCAATGCAATTCCGTCTGCTATAATAGAAAAAAGGGTGGTAGAAAATTGATAATTGTTGGCACCTTTTTATTATGCCCTCTAGAGAGGATCAAATGATGACGAAATTGATAGTTACCCATATTTTTTTGTTATACTCTCCAGTCAAACTCTTTTTATTATATCTTTTTGTGAATACTTCTTTTGGCTCGGGAGCTCTTAGTATCTGCTCTGATGATTGTGACAGTATCATAGTGTTGGTCAGTTCTCTATCTATATCTAACTCATCATCCAGTTGTTGTAACACGCGAACATAAATGTGTTGATGTATTTTAAATCAATACATAACAGTTTTAACTTTTCCATTAGAATAATCTATCAATTGTGACAAAAAATTAAAAGTAAAGTAAATTAACAAATTTAGATTTTAGAGTACGAAATTTATATAAAAACTGGTATGAGTTGAATGAAATTGTTGGATATATGTATAGTGATGAAAAATTTAATCATTTAACCTAAATTTGGCCGTTACTGACTTACTGTCTACCAGCGGTAGAGTCTTAGTTGTCTTAGTTGCCAACGTTCACTGGCGGGCAAACACTCAGTCATTTGGTAGAATTTCTATCATTTACTCAATTTTTTATAGTGGCGCAACTAGTTCACGTTACCACCTGGCATGACAAACTAACCAATTTACCCATATGCATAGGACCTGATCTTACGGGTGCTTAAAAAAGAAAAAAAAAATGATTCACACTTTCTAAATAGTGTGAAAAAAATGTGGGGTTTCTGTATCACTTCACTTTTGAGGCATTAGAACTTAAAAGGTAGTTATTACTTATTATTGTTGTTTAGGCTTTCTAAGGTATGCAGTAACTTGTCAATGATTCGAACGCTAAAATTCATCCCAAAATTCAACAATATATATCACGGACTACCTGCCCACTAATTCTGGTACACATATTCATACTTCATATACCTAGAAATCAAAGTTCCAATCATTAGTGGCGAAAAATAGGAACAAATAATTTTCTCCAGCCAAAAAATAAAAATTGTACCAACATTGTTCAGTTTTACAAATTACTATGCTGAAATTCTGACAATAAATGACATACATTGACATTTGACAGCCTTTTTGTAGCATGTAAAAAAATGAGTGACTAAAATTTGAAGAAGAAAAATTCAATTCCGAAGGCCTCAATTCAACCGCATTTGATCAATCAGCTCTGGTTTGCATATAATAATCTCCGACTGTAGCGAAAACATGCTCTCCCAGGACCACTTCAACTCCAGGTTGATCTTGGATGCAGTCTACCTTGATCTACAAAATTATCAAATGGTAAGAACAGCATAAACACTAAAGATTTCTCAGAAGGGAAGAAAATAATTAGACAACACAGGTCACAAGGAATAGAGAACCTTGCCATTTCCGAGCTGAAACTCGGATTTAAGATTTCCGTGGTCCCGAGACAACATGTAGGTATATAAGCTTTCCGCATGCTTTGCATTTCCTGATCATTTCAAGAGGGAACTTTTGCAATCAGCATAAAATAAAGACAAACATCCGAGAAAAGAGTATAAATGAAATTTTACCACAGCACAAAGTAGCAATGGCATCTGATTTGAACACCAGGGTTTGCTTCGCCAACCGAATAACAAATGACAACTCAGAAATATCATGAAAACTTTCTTCACTAATTTTGACCTGCAATTAGAAGAAACAATACATCCCAAAGATATTCATGAATTAAAAACTACCCCAAAATGCCTGCCTAAACTTAGGACACACTACAAATTTTCCATTGGAATCTCGCAAACTTACAGTATGGGGCGGGGTAATATCCCAAGGAAGCAAAGAAGAACCTAGTGCACCCCTGATATAGGACTCCTGCAATGTGAAAAATAAGATCACTAGTGATATAAATATAAATAATAATAGATAATAGACAATGTAAGGAACCCTTAACTGGCATCACATGCTTACCTGTGAGTCGACAACATTCTTGATAGATTTATCATCATCCAATGGTTCATAGTACACCTCCACCATATCTGTGGGTTCCAGGCCTGCTTTTTTTCGTAACTTCTGGATTCTGTTTACAATCTGTAATGAAGTTCACAAACAATATATTCATAAGAAAGAATTAAGATATGGATAAAGAACCTCTAATTGAGGTAACAGAAATTTAGTGAATATAGCTAAAGAAAGATGATAATTCCTAATGGAGAATTCAGTGGTTACCTCACGTGCAACTCCTGCATCAAACAACGACTTATCTGGGCACAAATCCAAGATCACCAAGACATCACCTTGAAATTAAGGACAAGCAAACCATCAGAACTCGTGATATTGATTTCTGTAAGAAAAGGGCACATGTATCTCTAAACAAGATATACCGTCTCCAGCGGCATCCATTTCCTTCTCGCCCATGTTCTCTGGACGTTTGAAGACCCGGATAACCTGCAATACAACGAAGTACTCAAATATCCAAGGGTCTTGGGAACAAAATAAGCTCTTGTAGTAAGAAAAGTCCGCCAAAGCTGAGATGCTTCCTAATCATAAGAGAGGAAAAACTAAAAGTATGTGCAGGACGATATTATCTGATACCTTAATATCAGTGAGCTTTAGGCAGTGCTCATCAATAGTAACCTCACCAACACTCTCAAAGCTTAAGATGTCTGCCTGAGTCATTGCCTGAACCTTGTCTTTAACGATTCTCATGGATTTTCCTAGTCGTTTACCTAAAACACTAAAATAACACACCCGATTTTGAATTAGTGTCTGTGGAACTTACGAAACACTGAAACCAATTAAAATTGAAATAATACCATCCATAAGTACCTGAAGTCGGGTTCTGCACGCAAAGAAGCATATTTTAAAGGATCATTGCATGGAACAACAGACCGTACATTAAGCTCCTCAAGCACATACTGTGAGGCAAATAGCGATTACATGAGTTGCACAAACAAAGGTACTCAAATCATAGAATGGAAAACCATCCAAAAGAGCACCCTAAAAGAAAGTTATGGATATATCAAAAGACATCAAATACTTATAAGTAAGACATACTACCAATGAGTTAAATAGATGTTGACAAACCTAACAAACTGCACCCAAAGTTTTACGCATTTGTAAACTGGCTCAAAAAGAAGTATAAGCTTTGAACATTTGCATATACAATACTGGCTACGATTTTTATAAGTTACCTCTCTTAGCTTTCCAGCAATATCTTCAAGAAAGTCGGGATCAGGATGAACAACCACCATCTCTCTGCAGATGCGCAAAGAAAGATTTAGAGAAAAGGAAGAAGAAAGGAAGGAACAAATAAGAAACATAAAAGGTTTACAAACAAATGTTTTAACAAGATAATGAGCTTCAGTTTGACCTAAGAGGAGCTTTCAATGGTTTGGTGTGGCGCTCACGTATGTTACGACCCAGATCAATGACTGTCATCATCCTTGTAACACTGCGCTCAATGCGTTCCTCTCTCTAAAGTACAATAACAATACAAACTGTCAGAGCAGTTGGTGAGAGAAAAAAAAGTCAAATATGTTTTGGTAATAAAACCATTGATAGCTAAAGTTATTGATATTTCCATGTAGGAATATACCTTTCCAACTGCCTGAGGAAAGCTACAGTAATGAATGCTCTCCTCGGATCCTTCAGAAACCTTGCGCATGTTCTGATACAAAACTTCAGTGAAGAATGGGGTGAAAGGGGACATCACCTTACATGTAGTTAGCAGCACCTGACATCATTTAAAAGCTTAAGATATAAGAAAGACTTGCTTTTATTGGTATGTAATTGGAAATTAAGTGACAAAAGATATATCCCTCATACATGGTATAGTGTTGACAGAGCCGTCCTGCAGTCTTCTTCTCCGGTACGACCTTTTAGCCTCTTACGATTGAACCGTACATAGATATTTGTGAGATTATCGATGAACTTCAAGAGATAAGGTACCACCTATCAACGAAACCACAAGACACATTAATCACCTACAAAATTACACCTCACGTACACACACACACACACACACACACACACATATATATACATATATATATGCTTCTGTGAGAAACTTTTCATAAGGGCACTACCACCAAGCCCCTTCCCTAAAACTAAGTCCATGCCCAAGAAGTTGCAGCATGTCAGGATCCTGGAGTAAGATCCATTAGGACCCCACTAAATTCAAAGGCTCCTATACTTTCTGGTTTCAAATTCCAAAGACATCCCATACTTCTAATAGTTTCAAACTTCAAACAATCACGAGACGTATATATTGTAAATTCTTTTGAAGGATACCGTGTATAGCCTATATGCATCCATCTCTTGTCGGACAAAATGAACCAGACTTTCAGTTGCTGAGTTAATCCACTGATCCAACACGTTCGATGACTTCTGGATCGTGAGTTGATCAATAGGAACAAATGGTGCAAGGCCCTCAAGCTCAATTCTTTTGGCATTCTGAACAAGGAACCTATATGCATTATACCAGGGAAGAAATACATCTTTTACCTGCGAAGGTCAAAGACGAATGACTCAAGATTAGTGGAATCAGTAAAAGGAGAACAATCACACCAACCTACAACAAACTACAAGAAGCAAATTCCAGAAAACAAGATAATGTTCACAAATAATCATATACTCACAACGCTATAAACTCCATCCCCTTTGAACCGTAACGGTTCTGCGCGCACAACTGGAGAATTAATCAAGTATAACCGCAGTGCATCCTGAGTTATGAAAAAATATCAAAAACCTCTTTTGAAAAAGAAAAGAAAAATAAACAATCTATAATGCAGGCTTCACATCCCAAGTATAACGAAATTGAAGGGGTTTGTGGCATACAATCACAGAAGCTAATCAAAAAGCAAAAGCATTAGAACTGTCAACTTACTGCTCCATAATCATCTATGATATTTGTAGGTGGAGGATAGTTTTTAAGCCTTTTACTCATTTTCTTCCCATCCGCAGCCAAGACAAGACCATTGCAAATGAGATTCCTAAATGCTGGTTTTTCAAATAATGCTGTAGACAAAACCATAAGAGTATAGAACCTGCAAATAGGTGGAAAGACATGAATATCAACACATATCCCAACAATGGATACATTAATGTTAAAGAAAGTATAATTCCTTGACACTTTGGAGTACAATCAGATTACAAGGACTAAAAGCAAAGCAATATGCCGCAGATTTCTTTTATGTTTGATCTAAAGTAAAACGCTATGAAATGGGAACGAGGAGGAACGAAAAAGTTGACTATTTAGAGAAGACATTTGGACATGAGAAACCAACCATCCACGGGTTTGATCTAGCCCTTCAGCAACAAAATGTCCAGGGAAGTTATTCTCGAAGAAATCAACATTCTCAAATGGGTAATGAATGTATGCGTAAGGCATGGATCCACTCTCAAACCAGCAATCAAATACCTGCAAAGACAACCAGGCACCAATAATTATGAACCATCGGGATAATAAATCCCTACAATACCACGAAATGAAGCAAACACTTTTCACTGCCAGGTTTCAGTTAAACATACATCCTCAACTCGTCGAAGCACTCCAAACTCAGGACCACGACTGGATGGAATTGTTATATGATCAATCTTATGACGGTGCAGATCAGTCACCTAAAAAACATAAAAGGAAGTCCATAAGAACAGCATAGCTACAACATCGAATCAGTTGGCATTTCTTGAATCCTAAACGAGGAACTAATGAGGAAAAAAACAGCTCAATTCACTAGGATCAGTAAATAACGATGCATGTGAATAAACAAAAGCAATGTCTTTATAATGCATTACTTTTCCCAAGTGCCCAACCAAAAAGACATTTCTAGTTAGGCTTAACACTTGATAAATTCGTTCTTTGATCACCAACATTTTTGTAGCAATTTGGACGTTATAATTTAACTGAAATTATATATCTATACGCATACACTGTGAATATATTCAACAATTTGTGGATCATGCTAGAGCATCAGGTTACCCTCTATCTCCAACCAATACAAGAAACACTAACAAGGATGTGTAAAGCAGGATTACTAAATTGGAAAGGACAAACCTTAGCACCAGAGAGTTTTTCTAGCTTCTCAATGGAGTTCATGACTACTCTTTCCTCGCCGTCGTCACTAATCCAGATAGGAAGAGGAGTACCCCAGAATCTACTTCGGCTTACAGCCCAGTCTCTAGCATTTTCCAACCAATTGTGGAAACGTTTTTCCTGCAATATGACATGATAAGGTAAATAACAATACAATGAAATTGAGAAGCGAACACAAATAGAGAAACTTATGAACTTATAAAGGCTTCGACTTCTAATAGAATTGTCTCACCAGCGGAATAGAGACCTATCGAAAATTTCACATGGAAATATTTGATCTAGCAACTGACTTCAATCATGGTTACTATTAAAGGCTCCGGATGGTTGGATTTATTTCAATCTTGTATATGCATGCAGTTACATATACATTAACAATATGAATATAGAATGTTCCAAACATATTCTTTTAACCTATTTGGTCATGTCCTCAAGCTGAAGAACCATCTCTTGCTTATGTAAAGCATTTGATAGTCTTTGATCTGATTTACTGAACTCCAATGGCAAATTCAAACCCTTGACATGTAATCACAAAAAAGAGAGGGGCTCTGAAATGGAAGAATATTCCAACAATGATGAAAGAATGATCCAGTCTCAAAACAAACACATGGCACGTTTAGCTCAACTCTGTGATAATGGGAAAAGGCAATAAGCTACTTTAAAAAGATAAAGACCTTGACAAAATCAGGAACCCAGTAGGTCTGTTTGTTATTTTCAAGCAATTGGTCTTTCAGCTTCTCCACTGCAACAAACCTACAATAAGAACAATTTGCCTTTATCTTAGTACGTATACACGAAATTCTATTAATGTTAATCTCATAAATAGAGAACTACAGCAAACAGAACTAATGCAATATTATTGTGGATTCAACAAAAAGACCAGAATGCAAACAAACGAAAACGAAAAAGTAAAATAATTAAGGATGGGCCATTCCTTACAACACTTTGAATACAAAAGAGGTACTATAAAAATTGAAGTGTAGTTTTCCGTTCTTTAATAGATATTTAGCATCGCAAAATGAAGATAAAAGACAATTTAACGAACACGAATTTACCAGCTTGGAACTGCTCTATAAATAAGAGGAGTATCAGATCTCCAACAGAAAGGATAAGAATGGGTAAATGTCTGAGATTTGACAAGCCTTCCCTTTGCCTGTACAGAAATTTAGAAGTATTAAAATTGGTAAAGATACGGAGGTGTGACAAATCCAACTTCCAACTCAAACAATACTGATCGAAATGTCCAAGTAAACTACAAGGCGCAATGTGAACTGTTATCAACTTCCAACTAAGCATCGGAACTGGATCTATGATTTTATCTTAGTAAACTATGAAGTATTGAATTAAAACAATTTGGGACAAAGATTCCCTATATACAAAGTTATATCCATATATAACATTTTGCTGGGATATTTCTAGTGAGAAATTTTAATATAATTGATCTAAACAAATAAAAGACAAGCTTAGTTCCATTATACTAGTTGTTATTATGCTTGTAGCACCACTAATCATTTAAGTATGCAATAGCTTCCAGAGAAAATAAGGCAATTACAGTCGAAAGGTATAACCTGTTGACGTATTTTCAATCAACAGCGAAGATTCGTAAAAGGTAGTGACACACCCAAAATTAGCGAGTACATAGATATTTAATCCTAATATATCAAGATCATGCTTGGTAAATAATGCCACCACTGAACAGGGCCATGTCCAGATTCATGTCCATTGAGTCTGTTCATTATCTACAGATTCCCTGGATTTACATAAATGGCCTTTCATATATAAGTATTACTTTCTTTTATACCAGAAAAGTTAAAATTCAGCATATTCAGCAAGAAAAAATTGCTGGCATAAGAAAAATTTGCTGGCATATTAATTCAAAAGTTCGAAGAGTTGATTTTTTTCATGCTTACCTTCACAGCAATGACAATGTCTTTATCTGCATCCTTGACGTACCGTCCGCAAAAATCAGACACCCTGTCTGTAAAGCACCCGTCATCATCAACTGCTACAACTAAGTTTTCTCCCTACACGAGTCGAATTAAAGACAATGAGTAAACATAATCTACCAAGAGTTGAAAAGCAATGCATATAGTTATCCCTTTGGCTTAGTAGGGCTATACAGAAAGTATATGCTCATACATGATTCAGATTTGCCAGATCAAATACAGATACCAACACACAAGAGCAGTTAAACCTTTTGGATTATCTGATTTGCAATACAGACACGATAATCCTCTTCTCCAAATGCAGGAGCACAGTGGACAACACCAGTACCACTGTCATCAGTGACATAGTTATCTGCTACTACTCTGAATGCTGAACCAGAGAAGTCGGCGAAATAATCAAACAAAGGAATGTACCTGCATTGAACAAATCCTTCATAATGTTAGCGATCAAGGGTTTATAACAAGGGGAAAAGGAAGAAAGATGGTCAGGAAATAAAGAGCTCACTTCAACCCCACCAACGAAGCACCAGTCATTGTCTCCAACAACTCATATGGTCCAGAATCAGCTTCCTTCTCGACTTTCCCATTTGACGAGCTCTTGTTCTTAGACTTAACATTCTTTGAATCCTGACTAGGTGCATTAGGCCCATCTGCTTTGAACTTCTTCATTTCGCTAGGTAGCTGGGATAACCGACATTTAGCAACGACATAGACTAACCCAGACATTTTGTTGCGCACCTGTTTGTCATCGCACTCCCAGTGAGATAATCCAAGCAGTCTAAACATGCGTAGATTCCACAAACAATAAAACCACAGGAATAAATTCCACACACTTCTTACTTGACTAAATCCCTTCTTATGCACTAAAATAAAATATAACATGACTTCTCTCTCTATGTAAAGTAGTTATTGTAATGGGTCTATATGCTTAAGATGCTCCTACTTCTTTTCGAATTTACAAGACATTCTCTATGTTGCTTTTTTAAGATCTTCTCTTCTCAACGGTTAGCGTTAGACAAATCAGTTCAGACATAACAAAAAACTCAAGTAGATATGTAGATGTAAGCTAAATGTGAATGGTACAATAAGAAAACAAAATATGGAGCTGAATCTTTATCTAAGCACTCAAATTGGAAATATTAGTCCATTACAATTAAAACTGCATTACACCGACCTTTACATAGTCAAACTTTGCATTTACACATAAGCAAAGATTACTAGGTAGAGTCCATGGCGTTGTTGTCCATGCTACAAGAGCAGCATTATGGGGATCACCAATTATGGGAAAAGACACCATGATCTCAGGATCGGGAACATCCTACATTACATAAGAAAGTGAGAAATCCACCGTTAGAATGGGAGTATATTGGTAAAGCATTTGTCTTTTATCAAAAGCTATATAGGACAATAAACTACTCAATGCAGCTACACACATTACAATTTAGTACCTTGTAATTGGAATTAGCTTCAAAGTTTGAAAGTGGAGTTTTGCAGCCAGTACTGTATGGCATCACCTACAAGTAACAAGTCATAATTAGCACAACTTCCAATGAATCAACTTTCTATAACAATAGATAACGAAAACAAATCTAATAATACAACAGGTAGAAGTCGACACCTTAAAGCCTCTGTAAACCAAACCCTTTTCATATAACTGACAAAAAACCCACCAAACGCTCTCCATAAAATTGATATCCATCGTTTTATAATCATTCTTAAAATCAATCCATCTACCCATTCTTGTAACAGTATTTTCCCACTCACTAACATATCTAGTAACAATACTTCTACATTCTTCATTATAATTACCAATACCCATATTCAAAACATCTTGTCTTGTTTTGATTCCTAGTTTCTGATCAATTTCGTATTCAACTGGTAAACCATGACAATCCCAACCAAATCTTCTAGTTACATGATGACCAATCATAGTTTGATAACGAGTAACAATATCTTTGATTGTACCAGCAAGTAAATGACCATAATGAGGTAACCCAGTTGCAAATGGTGGACCATCGTAGAATACGAATTCTGGTAGATTTTCTGTTCGTTTCAATTGATTTTCAAATGCTTGGATATCTGACCAATACTTTAGAATATTTTCTTCTTGTTTTGGGAATAAGAAATCTTTTCCTTCGACAACCTCCTCCATTGTTGATTGAATCTGGAGTGAAAATTTCGATTGAGATTTTTAGGGTTAAGGTTTCTTCTACTTCTAGGGTTTAGTTTAGGCCTTCACTCCTCTACTTCAGTTTTTCAAGTGCAGACAAGTTCTATTTCACTTCACTTTCGCGAGGGGGTTATTTTGTATTCAAGGTTGGGCTGAAATATAAAAACAGGGGCTGCAGTTTTGGAATATTCTCTACTCTCGTCTCGACTTTTTGTTGTCAAAGTTCAAACTAGCTAGAGCCCCTGCTTAGCCATACGGCGTATCGGAAAAGTTAAAGGACCGGTACAATTCGAGCACTGTTTCGACTGAATAAATCGGGACTACTATTCACAATGAGATAATTCTGAATGGCATATTAATGTAGAATGGTAAAAGAAGAATTAATACAAAAATTGTTGGGATACGAAGAGAGAAAAAAAAAATATGAATAGAAGATATTAAGCAAGAAAAATAATAGTTAAAGAGAATTCGTGTTAAACAAAAATAATAATAATGATAATAATGCGAAAGAGATATATTCAAACAGTCATATATGTCTGTTTATATAGGTTTAAACTAGAGACCTAAAATAACTAGAATTCTAAATAAAGGATATATTAAAAAGAAGATATTTAAGACTTTTAAACTAAAGATTCCTTCTTGAAAAAAACTCGTCATCGAGTTATCATCATAGAACATAATCTTTTCTTTCATATTAAATGTAGATTCCACATTCAACGGCTTACCACGATCGAACACAAAACTCATAGCTTTAGATATCATAAAATGACGTAGCCAAGAAATATTGCTCAACACAGTAATGTGTATAAATTTCCCGTTGTATGCAATGAAGGAATTCAAAAAGGGGTCAGGCATGCTACTTCTGCTGCAGCTGCGGAAGACAAAGCAAATACCATTTTTCTTGGCCCTAGCTCTTGAAAGACAACATATCCAAGCTTTGCTTCGTGCCAAATGACATCCTTTCGAACTCTCCTTTTTGTGAGGGTTACACTCGTGGCTATCGTTCTGCAGATGGATCTACTACCGGCCAGAAGTCTTCCTTATTGGGGTAAGGAAAGACCATGATATAGTCTTTCCACCCGCACCAAAAGATTAGGGGGTGCGGCGCTTCATTCAGTGATCGGGGATTGAGTGATATACGTAATGGTTTAATCGTTTGGGCGATTCCAAATCACTTCATTGGGGAAGTCATGAATAAGACCAACACCCCAGTATCCACATTCAAAGGCTTTTTTAGTTTGAATAGCAAAAAGGGATGTATGATGTACTGTAGTCGGGTGTTTCAGATAGAAAGGGTATAGGATCTTTATGTGAATACCCTTTGTTAACCAATTTTTTGGAAAATTCTATTTAGGATAATTAAATACCATTTTAGGTGCATTTAACATGCATTTCTCTACCCCACTCCCTCCAATCCTCATTCTACTCCGGGGGCTGAAATAATAAGATACGGTTGATCCTCCGTCCCTCGGGACCAACAAGGGGTAGTCCAGGAATATTCACCTGTTGTCCATCGACTACGCCTTTCGGCCTGATCTTAGGCCCTGACTCACCCTCCATGGACGAACCTTGTGGAGGAACCCTTAGGTTTTCGGGGCATTGGATTCTCAGAAATGTTTGCGTTACTCAAGATGACATTCTCGCTAGCTAATTGTCCACCATTTCCAAGTGTGATTTCTATGTTATGTATGGCCGTGTCTAAGGCTTTACGCCCAATCATTCCGGATAACGCTTGCATCCTCTGTCTTACCACGGCTGCTGGCACAGAGTTAGCCGATGCTTATTTCCCAGATACCGGCATTGCTTCTTATCCGGGAAAAGAAGTTCATGACCCGTGGGCCTTCTACCTCAAACAAAAAAGTCACATCACTAGTGGTATTAATAGATTCAATCACGCAAGCAGCGACTACGAGCATAAAGAAAGTTTCTCTGATATTCTAAGCCACATCTCTGTATGCACGTTCAATTGATTCGTCCTTCCGGTGATCCAAGACTTGGGATAGCTCTTTGAGTTCATTATTTACATTTTTGTTTCAAACTAGATGTTTGGTTGTATTTGATATTTCTTTTCCTCTCTCATAATAATTGTCAAAGTTATCCGGCAGAGCTAAATCGAGTATAACTATTTGATTGCTTGTCAACTTTGTCAACAGAAAACCATCATCTGCAAGAACACTATGAAGGACCCAAGTCTGATTCCAAAGAAACTTATGAGATGCATATACAACATTTAATATCTCAAAATTTTCAGCAAGTGTAAGTTTCCGGTATTCCTAGCATATCTTCTGAGATGTCCGTATAAGTTCAACAATTGACAGAACTAATGCCCTACCATGAATAAGCTGTGGATACTTAAAATTCTCCCAACTACCATTGTTATAACCTATTTTATGTTTAGTATAGTTTTCATTGTAGTGTGTATCCCTCTTAGCTAGAGTCTTAAACCTAAATGAAACATGTATCCCTGAAATATTAGTCTTGTTTATACAACTTAAACATCACTTCCATCCCGGGTCTCCTGAGCTTGGTCTATTCTTCACTAATTTGCATTTACCAATGCAAGAATTTGAAATACATTCATGTCGATCCAAATACCATCAATGGGTACAAGCTCATGGAAATGCTCGACCTCATCAGTCCACCACACAATGGTTGTAGGGTTAAAGTAAACTGTAAAACATACAGATCCTAGAAAAACTTGAGCAAGGAAGGCTTCGCTATCATACTTGATGAAAACATCTTGAAGGGCCAACGAGTTTTTGCTAGCTGGGTTGGTATCAGGTGGTTTTATCCTGGATTCGATTTGTCCTCACTAGTGGTATAGCAACACTCTTTCTAGAGGTGTACCCGATAAAAATCGAGTTAATGGCAGTCTGTTGAACAGGCGACTCCATCTTCCTGTGTGTGTGTTTGTCTGAAGTATGTTGTTGTTTCTTCTAACCCTTAACTATCTTCAAGCTTCTGTTTGGTTTGTTCTCTGTTACAGGATATTATCCAACAATCTTAACTCGATATTTTTTAATCCGTTCATTCTGTTTCAATGGATACTGATTTGAGTTCTTCTTGGGAAATGGATGATGAAAATGAGAAATTAATTACAAGAATAAATTAATTACAAGATTATCATGTGGAATGAGAAGTAATTTTATAATAAAATAAATTTATTGAATGACCTCAATTACGGGATCAGTTACAAAAATAATAACGATTAAGCTACTTGGGCTTAATAGGAGAACATGGCAGTAATTGGAAGATGATAAGTAATGCATGCAGCCCGTGATTTTTTTTGGTATTACAGCCAATTAGTGGATTGGAGAAATCAATGAAAACCAATTATTACAATCCAGATATAGTTGCAGAGAAATTAATTTCTCTAGAGATTGCTTAGCGGAAAAAAAGGGGTTGGTGGGCAGAAAGGTCAATGTATATCACCTGGTCCAGACGCATTGGTTTCACTGTTGGTGTTTAATGTTTGTGGGAAAATTGCTGATCCAACGGATTCATTGTGCACGAAACTTATGATAAGTTGGTATTTATGGTTGGAATTTTGCAATATGTAATGGGAGTCTTAAGAAATTGCTCTAATTAATGGCAAGGGTTTGGGCGAGAGTTTCACTGACATGGAGAAAATGAACTTAACAAATGAAACGTAAGAAGACAGAAAATTAAAGTTTGCAAATGAAACTTAATTCATGGCATGGAGAATTAATGGGTTAAAAGCAAATGTTGTAATATTTGCAAATGAAAGTTAACGCCTTAATGGATTAAAAATTTTGAAGTGTAAATTCGGCATTTATATTCTAATTAATGGAAAATTTTTGAAGACAAGATTGATTATCTATTGGTGATTCAGGAGTTGGTAAACCAAATCTTTTGTCTAAATTTACCCGTAATGAATTCTGTTTTGGTGTTGAATTCGCGAAGAAGAAGAATTAGTGGGGTAGCCGTGGAATTATATAAAAGATGAAATGATGTTCTGTTTCTTTGGTCTTTGAATTTAATTTCTTAGCGTTCTGCTAAAATAAGTGCGGAATTTTCGGAGGCAGTTTTCTTGATCGTTAAATTGCAGAATTTTCGGAGGCATTTTTTTTTTATCGTTAAATTGCGGAATTTTTCGAAGGCAGTTTTCTTGGTCGTTCCAAAGGAAGCAACAAAAACTAAATATGGACGAATCATAATATACATGTATGATTTCTTAATTATAATCATAATATATTTCAATATATGAATCGTATGCATGCTGTCTTGAAATTATTAAAAAACGGTTAATACATTCAATTTAACAACCGTAGGTCACGTTTGATGAAACATTGAGATGCACTAAAATCAAGACACATAATAAAACGTTATTATCATGCTCTAAAATGTTTTTACATAAAGCATACGTGGGTGTTTATTATTTGATTATAAATAAATTATATTCATATTATGATTACTCAATATTTTATAGAAATCGTAAGGATTTTATTTATAGAGAAATAAAATAAAATAATGCTAAATTGTTATGAAAAATAAAAGAACAAGTTTTTGGTACAGTGTCTGAAGTCAAAATTGGTAACCAATGTGAGAGACTGGTGGGTAGACTCTGGTGCTACCAAGCATATCCGCGGAAACAAAGATGTGTTCACCTCCTATCAGAAGGTAGGGGAAGGAGAAATGCTCTATATGGGCACAGGTTGCGGGAAAATTGCAAAAGTTGGGATGAAGCTCACTTTTGGCAAAACTCTCACATTGAATGAAGTTTTCATGTTCCGGACATCTGTAAAATTCTTGTATCTTGTGGTATGTTAGATGATAAGGGTTTTATGAATCTTGAAAAAAAATAATAAATAAATAAAAGTGTAACTCAGTGTAAAGACAATGTAGGAAAGAGCTATAAGACAAAGGGTGTTTACAAAATGTAATCTCAATTTAAATAAATAAAATTGATTCCTTTTATGTTTGTATGTCAATGACTGCTTGACATGGCAGACTTGGTCATGTTATTCAATGATCAATCTGGCGAGCATAGGCTGCATTCCCAAATTTAATTTGGAAAGTAAACATAAAGGTGAAATATGCATAAAATTAAAATATGCTAAAATGTCTTATAAGAAAAATGTTCAGGAAAATTTAAAATAAAACCCTTAGAATTAATTCCTCAGACCTAGTTGACTTGAACTCAGTTCAAACTAGAGGTGAAAATATAATCCCTTAAGGAGATGATGAAGCCATGAATTAGTTCAGGACTACCTGCGAACTTGT
>JAJJMC010031210.1:10455721-10530775 GCA_023531435.1 Papaver californicum | reverse complement strand
ACCGGCCTCTCAGCTTGTTATGTCCTGAACAAAGTACTTATTAAAGGATCAGATAAATCTCCAAATGAATTATAGAAAGGTAGACAACCATTTTTCTGCATACTTCAAAAATGTGGGGGTGCTTGGCTAAGGTTCTATCCTTCCACATAAGAAGACAAAGATATGACCCAAAACTGTTGATTGTGTCTTTATAGGATATCCTGATCACACTACTACTTATAAGTTATGGTTGTGAGTTCTGATAACTCAGAAATTGGTGTGAACACCATTATGGACTGTAGGGATGCTGCATTTTTGAAAATATTTTTTCCAATGGAATCTGAATCTCGCATGATATGTGTAGATCCCATGGATTTCCCTTCTTCTAGCCATACCTTACCGGTAGAAGAAGATAAACCTGTTCATGAGCCTAGATGAGGCAAAAGACTTAGAGTAGAAAAATCTTTTGGGCCAGACTTCATAACCTGTTTAGCTGAAACTGATCCACAGACCTATAAAGAAGCCATGACTTCTTCTGAAGCTCCATGGTGGAAAGAATCCACTATTAGTGAAATGGATTCTATTATTCAGAATAAAACTTGTGAGATAGTAGATTTACCTCTAGGGTGCAAACCCATAGGTTGTAAATGGATCTTCAAGAGAAAACGTAAAGTAGATGGAACTGTGGAAAAGTATAAATCTAGACTAGTAGCTAAAGGATATAAACAAATAGAAGGTGTAGATTTCCTTGACACTTATTCACCTGTCACTAGAATTACTTTCATTAGGATGTTAATTGCGATCACTGCTATTCATAATCTAGAGATACATCAAATGGATGTAAAAACAACGGTTCTAAATGGTGAATTAGATGAAGAAATTTACATGAACCAACCTGAGGGCTTTGTAGTGAAGGGTTGTGAAACCAAATTTTGTAGACTTAAAAAGTCTTTATATGGCTTGAAACAACCACCTAAACAATGGCATGAAAAATTTGATCATGTAATGTTCTCTAGCGGATTTAAAATAAATGAATCTGACAAGTGTGTTTACACTAAATCTGTCAATGATGCCTGTGTGACTGTATGCTTGTATGTTGATGATATGCTTATACTTGGTACAACCATAGATGTAATTAAATTCCACTAAGAACATGCTGAATGAGAAATTTGACATGAAAGACTTAGGTCCTGCTGATGTAATCTTAGGGATGAAAATTAGAAAGGAGTCTAATGGTTTCAGTCTTAGTCAATCTCATTATGTTGAATCAGTACTTAGAAAATTTAACCAGTTTGATAGTAAACCTGCGAGTACCCCCAATTGACCCTTGTTGTAGACTCAAGAAAAACAAAGGCAATGGAGTCTCGCAACTTGAATATTCACGTGTCATAGGAAGTCTGATGTATTTAGTAAACTGCACGAGACTAGAAATTGCCTATGTTGTGAGTAGGTTAAGTAGGTACACTTGTAATCCTGGGCAGGAGCATTGGGATGCACTTTTCAGAGTGTTAAGGTATCTAAAATACACTTTAAACCTTTGTTTGAGTTATGAAAGATACCCTGTTGTTCTTGAAGGATACTGTGATGCAAACTGGATAGCAGACTCATATGAGTCTAAATCTATGAGTGGATACGTTTTCACTCTAGGATGTGGATCAGTGTCTTGGAAGAGTTCCAAACAGACCTGTATCGCTCGGTCCACTATGGAATCCGAGTTTATTGCGTTAGATAAAGAAGGAGAGGAAGCCGCTTGGCTAAGATGCTTTTTAGAAGACATTCCTCTTTGGCATAGGCATGTGCCAGCTATATCTATACATTGTGATAGTCAAGCTACAATAGCTAATGCTAAAATCAACAAATATAATGGAAAATCCATTCATGTTCGGAGAAGACACAATTCTCTAAAACAACTAATCTCGAATGGCGTTATTTCTGTTGACTTTGTGAGGTCTAAGGAGAATATCGCGGACCCTTTGACAAAAGGCCTGTCCAAGGAGATAGTTAGTAATGCATCGAGGGGGATGGGGATTAAGCTCATCAATTAAAACTTTTCATGAAGGATACTCAACCTTGCTGACTGGAGATCCCAAGATCAAGGTTTTGAATGAGACAACTAATTTGTGGCGGGCAAAAATTAAACACTATCAGAGAATTATTTTCTCTGTCCCTTCCCTATGGTGTAGACGTGATAGTGTGACTGCATGTGAGGATGACTTACAGTAAAGTCTTAATGAGTTCTATAGTCTCAATTCAAGATTGAAATGGGGTGTAGCAGTTAACACTCTTGATAGAATGCACCTATCTGAATGAGGAAGTGGGTGGCTTCCTATGAGAACTGAGTTGATTCTCTATAGCATTCTGAGAAACGGAATATGTCCAGGGCTAAAACGGACACAACAGCGTGAACTTAACAACAACTTTTAGAGATATCTCGCGTAAGGAGTTATTGATGAATTACACCAAACGATGGCAGTTCAAGACATCACGTTCACTGTCCATCAAGTAGTTCTGGTGCTTCTCACTAAGCAAAGGTTCAATTCCTTATGGACACCTATTGCTTAAGAGGTATTTCTCGTTTTTCAGGTTTTTCTAATTTCTTCGTGTTTCTTCATTCATGTGGGGGATTGTTAGAATTAAAAAATGATTTGTTAATATTTTGTCTTGATGGGAATTGATCCTGGGATAAAAGGGTCGCTAGCCATTATGTGGGTGAAAATAACAAATCCACCTTTTCACTTCTTACTAAATGAGAAACCCTTGGTTAGTCCCACATTGGACAAACCAAGGATGAAGTCTATCCATATTACCACAAAGGTTGCACCTAAGGGAAAGAAATTGTGTATTGGATGTGGACTAAGGGAATGGGCTAGTGGGCAAACTCACACATATGCGGTGCTTCGCACCGAAGCACGCGAGCCGCTGGCTTGCGTATGCTTGCGTGTGATTTTGCGTGAGATGGCGTGTGCCCGTCGAGTACACGGCGTGAGCTCGACGTGTGCGCAGCATGTGCCAGTGTGTGCCTATCAAGACTTAATGGTCTTTTATTTTAAATTCCTATAATAAATATTTTACCGTTTTATTATTTATGGGAATTTATTCATATTAAAAACTGTTTCATTATTTATGAGAATTTATTTGAATTAAATAAAAAAGATTTTTTCATAAATACAATTTAATTCTCCTCTCTCAAATTTTCCTATAAAAGCAGAAAAAGGATTTCATTTTTCCTTACCCCAGACGCAGCTACTATCCTGTCGTCTTTTCCCCTCTTTCTGCTTTGTTTTGAGCACGTAGATAAAAAATTTCTTTCTTATTCTGCTGTTAAGTTCGCAACGGGCCAACAAGTTTTTGCTAGCTGGGTTGGTATCAGGTGGTTTTATCCTGGATTCGGTTTGTCCTCACTAGTGGTATAGCAACACTCTTTCTAGAGGTGTACCCGACAAATATCGAATTAATGGCAGTCTGTTGAAAAGGCGACTCCATCTTCTTGTGTGTGTGTTTGTCTGAATTCTGCTGTTGTTTCTTCCAACACTTAACTATCTTCAAGCTTCTGTTTGGTTTGTTCTCTGTTACATGATATTATCCAATAACTAATTGAGGGTCAGTGAGAACAACGTACTTCATGCCACATGAATGATTTTTTTTTAGGAAAGAAAACTTCTTTGGACGAGGGAAGTTACTAGATTCAAGATTGAAGTCCTTTGCTGCATTCATGATAATATTAAGAAGGATTCTTGCTTTTTTGTAATTGTCAACAAATGTGTCAATCACTGATACGTTCTTATAACCACATATGCATTGATGCAATCCCCTAATATCAAGCTTTTTTATTGCTAAACAACGTCCATGTAATTAACTGTATTCTTCACTTGGTGTCAATAGATCCGGTTTGTTCACAGATTGCGGGTTGTCATATACAACGACGGGTGTTGGAGGTGTAGTGGAGCATCTTATACTTCTTGTTGTCGAGCATCGCAATGGAGTATCATTCATGTAAGTACCAGTGTCTTGATAGGTTGTCATGTTATCCATTATTCTCTCAGCGTTTGAGAAAATTCAACCACAAATTCTTCCGGTGTAATTTTAGTAGTTATATCTTCTTGAGGTCGAAAAACACACACATAGACAAACGAATAAAACAACACAAAATATTTCCAATATGGTGGTTCAATTAGGATATATATGAGAGACCATAATGTTTCCCCATGATTAACAACATTAAGTTTCAGTGGATCATGAAAAACCTCTTTCAACAGATTTCATTCATCCTCTTGACAAGTAGCTTTCATCTCTTCCTCACCAACTGATGTCGCGGAAATCATGCCAGTTTTATCTTTAATTAATGATTAATTTTCTTTATTCTTGGTACTGTGATCTTTTGCTTGAAGATATATATGAGATTGTAGTGATTTTACCACAGAAGTTACTAAAGCCTTAGTCTTTTCCTCATTGTGTTTGTCTGTAAACTGCGTTAAATTTAGAAGGAATTAAAGTCTTCCTTTTTCCATCATGGAAGAACATAGATGTGTTCTCATAACAATTGTGAACTGCGTAAATATCATACTGCCAAGGTTTACCAAAAATATGTGTATCAGTCATGTTGATCACATCACATAATACCGAGTCTTCATACCCAGGAAAAGAAAAGTTCATGAGACATTCATATTGGATGAATGATCCACTAATTATTTGGTAACACCATAGAATCCGAAAATCTAGGTTGGAGTTTCAGTTGGACGAGTACAATACATATTTTCGTATAATCCGCACTCAATTGCTAACTTAGGAATAAATCGTGCATGTGCCATTAAAGGCAAGTCCTATCGGACTTGTCAAAAAAACTCAATTTGACAAGCTACGCGGATTAAAAAATGGGCATCTCCACTATAGAAAAATGCGTTGAGTAGCAGAGAGTTAATCGATCATCAAAGACTGTGCCGAGTTGTACATAGTCTAACGCCAGTGGTACAGTCTTTGCCTCGAACAATTTTTTTCATACGTTTGAATTTACATTTGATTTTCTATTGTATATATTCTTTCATTCAACTTCTTCAACTCACACCCTTGCTACTATTTACTTCTTATCTTCCACATAAATTATACTAATATTTTTAGTAGTTCTTCTTAGATTTCTTTAAAATTTATGCTAGTTCACTATGTCTCAAAGGAAAAGAAGAAACAAAGATATTTAACCAACAGGCGACCCTTTACCTCGGGAAAATTAGATTCAGGATCGACCACTTGAGTTCATCTATCCACGAGTTGTGTTTGGACCCAGTATAACTCCTAGTTATATATTTAAAAATCAAGAGCGAGACCACTGATGTGTGTAGTAAATACAACAAATTACTTTAAATATTTCCTACTAATACTAACAAGTATTATAACGGTAGTAAGGATCTTTCACACGAGGAGTTGTGAACTGTTATTTGTCTTCGACTTCTTCTGTAACCAAAAAGGGTGGTTGTAGAGTTATTAAACTAAGGTAAACTAACGAAAGAAAATAAATAAATAAATAAATAAATAAAGGTTGAAATCAAAGTGAGGGAATACTGGTTAGAGGTTTCATCTTTCATCACCGAACAAGTTCTTTAGTCGATTAGAGATAACATTCAATCATTTTCATACTAATAACCCTAGAGCATCCTATCGCAGGCTTACTCCGGCAAAACTCCTTGAATGATCAAAGGCGCAAGAGACACTCTTTGAATCCTTCTTAGTGAATAACTTGGCGCAAGAGCCATTCAAGTTTAACCCAATGAAAGTAATGGTATTTGTGAGTTGAGGTTATTCGAAGCAATCCGGCGCAAGAGCCACACGGATTTAACCTAGGTTAAGCTTCTACACATAATCGCAATGTAACATCCCGTCGTTAACAACTATATTGTACTACTTGTGATTAGGTTCTTCGACAATTCTGGATCTCAAACGCTAGTCTAGATTTAGATATGAACACATGATCATTCAATTTTCAACTTAAACAAACAAGTTTTCAATCATACATGGCGATATAAACAGTAGAACATAAGCGATAAAAGAAATAATTAATATTAAAAACTAACCAGCCAGATTGATTCCCTTGTTTAGAACTTCCGATTACATCTCCAACTAATAGAAGAATCAGCTACTCATGGGTTTACTAAAACTTATAAAAAATATATAAGAAAAGAATAAAAGAAAAGAAGAAGACAAAATATCCTAGTTCCCCCCTTTAAAGGGGTAAACCAAAATTTGCTCTCTTATTTGTGGAGAAGTTGTGTAGAAAATTATATTTAGGCTCCCCTTTATATAGGCTTTGGTAACCTCCTCTTGATGTTTATCCAACTAGGAAACCTAATCTCATTAAACTCTTCCACCTCCTTTTGATCCTTATCTAACTAGAAGACTTAACCTCCTCAAAAATCAACAAAAACCCTAATTTTCACGTCAAAGGCGAGCCCAAAAAACTTCACTTTATTTCTCTTCCCGCGCAGGCCCAATAAGGCCCAATAGATACCAAATCCAAGTTGGTTTCACGGTTTTGCTCAAAACTTCTTCATACGAACTCAAAATGACCTCATTATTTTTGCGTTGGCTTCGCCTTTCAATTATCTACAAGATGGTGAGAATAATTCCTGTATTTAAAGGAGTTTCAATTTTTCTTTAATTTTTTGCACTTGTAGCACTTCACTTTCTTAGCACTTTTAAAGTCGTTTCCACTTCTTTTGGTTGAATCGTACTAACATGAGAAACATATTAGAAAGAAAGAGTAATACAATGTATAATGAAAGAAATATAACTAAAACAAGTATGGAGTTGGCTCTAAAACCATGTAGATTATGCACCTATCAATCACCATCGTAGATTGAGAAATGTTTGGTCAGAAATCGTTGAAGTGTACGGGTGGCTACATAATGTGGTTAAAGAAAGTGTCTGTAGATATTCTTGGAGATATTTATATTATATAAATCATATAAACCATAAGAACGGATGTATTCAAGTAGTAATAGAACGGTGATAAAGTACTAGTACGTTCTATTTCAAGGATCTCGAAATAGTAAGTTTGTTTGTTTATTTTTTGGGTTTAATTTAATTTTTCATAGCCATCTAAGAGTATGCAAGATTTTAAATATGTAAATAGTGATATTAACACCGCTATATTTATACTTGTTTCAGGGTGAAAACAAATGTACTGTAAAAGTACTTAAATAGTTGAAGTGTACGAGTGGCTACATAATGCGGTTAAAGAAATAGTGTAAAGATATCCTTGGAGATGTTTCTGTTATATAACTCATATAAACCATAGGAACCGTTCTATTCAAGTAATAATAGAATGGTGGTTGATTAATAATACGTCATATTTTAAGGTGTAGATGGTTAGTTTTTGACAAAGACTAGAATTGTAAAATTGTCCTTTGCTAAGCAATAAGAAAATATATGTGTGTATTTATGCGCATATGCTTAATATAGAATATTGTGTTTGTACTTATATTCCGCAAGCGAATTAAGAGTACAAGTTCTCTCTAAACATTTTAAATTGGCCCTGTAGCCTCCTCAATACTCATAATATTCATGTCATATCGAACTAGTCTCAAGTCGCATAAATTCCACGGCTGAATTCCTTGAACTTGCCTCGAATGAGCATTGATGTTCTAGCAACATCCATTAAACTCGGGAATAGCTAATGCTTAAAACCTGAAATACATTATAGCTTAACGCTTCATTCGCAACGAATGTTCCTCAAATTGCTCTTTCGAGCCCAAATATGTTACTTTAGCACTTTGCTTAAATATAAGCCACAAATAATGCGCTACTCCTCTTGGATGCGCCACAACCAAGAAGCAACGCCATAAAAACGCATTGAACCTCCCAGTTAGCACTAGTTATTTGGCTTAGAACTATATCGCCACCAGTTAACCACATTAGCGCTAAAAGCATTAACTTCCCTAGCGCTAAACCCTAGCGCCTGAGAAGTGCTAACTAACCTAAAATGGTTTTATCTAGTACATATTGGCCTAATGAGGCCTTAGCTAGTATATCACTACCTTAGCACTTCGATCTTAGCACTAAAAGTGCTAACCCTAATCCTAGCACCAAAAGCGTTAACTCTCCTTAGCTTATTGCCTAGCGCGTCTGAGGCATGTGCGTCACTATGATGCCTTAGTGTACCCTTAGTTTCTCAAGCACGTCCCTTAGCTCCTCAGCGACCTTGGCTTCCTCCGCGTCCCTAGCCCTAGCTGGCGCGTCCACAAATAACGGATAAAGCTTCAACACGTCTTGGCTCCTATGTGTCCAAGCCCTAACACGTCGCAACGATACATCCAACGCACCCCTTAGCCTCAGCGTCCAAGGCCTATGCGTCCCTAGCTTCTTCAATGCGTCTCCAAAGCCAAATGCACCATATCTCCTATGTGTCGCTACCAGCTCCAGCGCCCTTGGATCCTATGTGTCTCTAGCCGTGCCTAGCGTGTCCATGAATAACGTCCATGGCTAATGCGCCTTTGGCTTAGCATAGCAGTACTTAGAGATTTAGCCACAAGTACATTAACGCTAAAATCTTAGTGCCAATTATACTATTGAAGTGCTAACTTCAAATCTCCTTGATATTAGCTTCCTAGCCCTGGTACAATTGATATTTACTAGAAGTTATGCATATTGGTCTTACTCCTGAGATGTTAGCACATTAGCCTTTTATATTAAAAGAGATAACACATTCTTATTTACGCTAAGTAGCTAATACTAACTTTGCTAGCTACTTCCCTCAGAATTACGTCTTTCTTCTCAACATATGTTCAACATTAAATCTTATATGAATTCTAATAGGTCTCCCTGCTTAGGAGACCCTCTACAACATTTGGCCTCAAATGCCTCTCAGACTTACGATAAGTCACTTATAAGCTAATATTTAGTCATTAAATATGCCACGTTACTTTCAAGCAAGTACATGACCATTAAACTTCCCAGACTCAAAACTAATCAGTATGATTATCAATCCAGTGAGTCGCTGGTCAGTTTTCAGCCAAGCAAAATTATTTCAAGTTCTTTCACTTCACAATTATAAATAAGAGTATAGCTATAAGAACAAATTCGATACACATGGATATATAGGTTGTTATTCGTATTTAAAAACTTATGTAAACTGGGGGGATTTTGTGTTTTAAGACTAAAGTAATTATACTAGTTATGCTAGCGAATAATGAGTAAAGAAAATCAATAGGTTGAGAGTACTGGTTAAGGGTTCATCTTCAATCATAAGACATGCACTTTAACTAATAACTAGAGTTGTTACTTACTCATCCATTATAAAGAGCCCTAGAGCATCCCATAGAGAGCATACTCCGGTATATTCCTCATGTCATCACATACCATAAAGATGAATATGTAAGTACTACTCAAAGAAAAACCTAGTGCAACGTGCTATCAAGTTTAATCCCTGAAGAGCTTTAAGTTCTATGAATTAGGCTAATGATTGCAATAGATATACTACGAGTAATCTATTTAACATAGGTCAAGCTTCTACATGCAATTACACAAAGGTTTTGAATACAATTGGTAATCACAATTTGCTACTATTGACAAGGTTCATCAACAATTCCGTATCTCAAAACCCTAGTCTAGCAATATGCATTCATGGTTATTTAGTAGCCCTCCTAAACAAACATTCATACAATCATACGTAGCGATAATAATTAGTAGAACAAAAACGATAATGATTTGATTAAGATAACAAAACTAATGTATTAATCAAGTAACCTGTTTATGATATCCAACTACATCCTTAACCCATATGAAAGGTTTAGCTCATCATTGATTTCTCAAAATCCATTGAAAATATAGAAGAAAGCAAGTAAAGCAAACCTTAGATATCGTGATGATCAATCACAACTCCAAGTCCTAGCTTCTTGTTCTCCTTGTTGTTCTCTTTAAGTGTAAAAGTTATCTTCTTAATGTCTTGGATGTCTCCTTATATAGTATCCCCGAAATTTAGGTTTAGAATCCTTTCGGGACCATGTTTTCCATGTTTTAAAAGCCCACACACGTGCCAAAATACCCCAGTTACAGTTGGGTCTGACCGAACAAACCCAACAGAAATTTTGACACAAAAATCTCACCCAAAGTCCCCAGATTTACTGTTGAGTCCGAGTCCGAGAAACCCAACCGTAAATATTCCTGGATACTTTTTTTGTATTTCATTGTTTTGATCATAACTCCTTCATACGATGTCCGATTGACCTCATTCTTTTTGGGTTGACTTCATCTTTCAATTATCTATAAGATGACAATGATAAAATCTTCATATCTTTTCAACTAATTTTATGGTTGGGTTTAAGAGTCTAGACCCAACTGTAAATCTTCCTGGAATTTGTCTTCATAATCAACTTCTTTTACTGTTGGATTTTAAGGTACTTTCCCAACCATAAATCTTCCTGTAACTCTTGTTTCAAAGTTGTGTTTTCATCTTTTGGCCTCTCATTTTCATGCCGAAATGAACTCCTTTCTTCTCCTTAGCTGTTACACAATTTCTACTGATTTCAGATGATTCACCTAATATAAAACATAAGATAGAAAACAAACGTAATAACAAGCAATATGCACAAATTATAGCAAATATTAGTATGGATTTGACACTAAAATTATATGAATTATGCATTTATCAAATTCCACACACTTAGCTTTTGTAAGTCCTCGAGCAAACTACTATCTAAACTAATCTAAATTAGACTAAATACAACAACTCCATTTCGTTGAGGACACAATTACATTTAGATGTGCAACAAGCCTTAAAACCTAGATGTTCCTAGTGAATGGGTTATAGTCTCGTGAGGGTTTATAAGAGGTAACCCACAAAACCTACTCCAACTTTAAAGTCATAAGCATCCAAAGAGCTACGAGGACATAAAATTTTTGCACACTAATAATAAAAACTTAGAAGTATCAAAAAACATTATTTTTATGCTTAACTCTTAACTTAGGAGAAAACCACCATATAAAAGATGATGTGTATCGTAGGTGCAATTAAATTAGTGATCTTATTTGGGTTATTTAGACTTTGGGTCCCAACAAAATAACCAATGTTGCGTTTGGATCCCAATTTTTTTTTAATTACAGATTGAATCCCAGATCAAAATTGACCGTCTTGACCGTTACTAGAATAAATTTAATTTTAATGAAATTTAAATTTACTTAACGTTGCCCGTTACTGTTAACACGTGAATCACTCGTGAATTTATTTTAGCTGTTTAGATTAGTATATATAACACGTGGGCGGTTACGGATAATCACTATTAGGACGACAGATGTGAACCACTGATCCTCTTCTTCCTCATCTAGTTTCTCCGTAGCATTGACTCAGGAACTCCATAAACATTACATGAAACCCCATGAGAAAAACTTGTTTCAACGGTTAATCAAACACCAAAAAAGACTCGTGTACATATGAACCCGAACATGAAGACCAGAAACTATATTTTTTCTGTTACAGTATCTTGTTAATATATTGACTCGATCCCAATTTACAATCTCTCCAAACCCACTTAGATTAGTGAATAAAAGTGAGTTCTTTTGACGAAAATGATAATCCAATCAATGATGAAGAAGAGAACGATATCATTTCGTATTGATTGACCACCTAAACCAATATCCTTCTCACTGTCAACTTTTGCATCTCCCTTTACATTCTGACCAAAATCAATAATCTTCTCTTGGATTACTTTAGAAAATCCACTTGACCCATTCATAAAAACCTAATCAACCTTATATTCCTTTGTCTGGATTTCTTATAAAAATCATAAATCATCATTCAAATGATTGTCTGTTTTTGAGAATTCATCATTAGTCTCTATCACATCATTCATTCAAACCCAAACAACATAACCATTTCGTTTCAGCTTCATCTCAGATTAAACCAAAATCCTAAGTTAAACAGTTCAAACTAGGGATGTTTGTTTTTGCTTACCTTACTCAAGCAATTCGACGACTGAAACACCAATTTTAGCTATAGAATCTTCTAAGACGAAAATAGTCACAATTGAATCAACTCAAATCAATCATTAACGCTCAATTTTACGATCGATTTTGAAAAATTCCAATCTCAGACCAAAATCCCAATTTAGTCCCACCTTAGAAACCCTAGGGAAAAAGGCCTGATCTGTTTGAAGTAAAACTTTAGGTTTTTTATACCAGTCGTTCGTTAAAGGAGTATTTTGATGGTTGCACGTGTTTAACAGAAAATAATAGCTGGGTTAGTAAATAAATCAAACTTAGTAAATAAATCAAACTCTAATATTAGATTGGTCATTTATTATTTAACTATATTTTTTTAGTATTAATGTGGTCAACGTTGGTCCTGATATCTAAATTCTAATTAGAAATTTTATAGGATCCAAACGCAACAATGGTCACTTTTTGAGACCCAAAGTCTAAATAACTCAATTAAAGAATAATACAATAAAAATCAAGTTCGTTCCCACGAGAAACGAGGTGTTTCAGTTGTTTAAAATGTCACAACGGGGATCTGTTTTACAAGTTTAGCAAAGTAAATAAGAAAGCAATTAAAAGTAATTAGGTTGTAAGCAATGAAGAGAGATATGGTCGAGGAATCCTTTTTCATTACTAAACATCATCAAAGTAGTATACTCATCTATTCCTTGTTAATCACCAATTATCACCAACCGTAGAATAACAATAAGATATGTTATCCCCAAAATCCAGGTTCAAGAGCGACCAAATGTTTCAACTTCTATCTCACCAATAGGGTTTTATGATTTGCACTCAAAAGACGCACTTCATGGTTCTCGTGTGCAAGCATGAATTAAGATAGAAATCATGCACACAGTAGAAACGTGTGATTATGTGATTATAGACAAGTGGTAAGAAAGTTCGTTCATTCGGAATTGTTAAGATTTATTTTAGACCTAATTTGTTATCTAAAAATAGAGAAAATTAAATTGAAAGTGATATCAATAAGATTAAAAACAATCAAGACTTTGGATTCCACTACTATTCATGATTGAATTAATTTACCAAGATTTCTAAAACTCTAGTTATCTTTAAGTCCTTTTTTATCTCAACCACTAATAATCAGACAAATTTTCAAATTTTACTTGTAAACATTAAGCATAGGTCATCAAATGATTTAACAAAGCATAACCAATGAAACTCAATGACAAATAATTAAGAAAATCATGTGTTCGAATTAAAACTCCGTAAAAATAGTGGTTAAGTGAATTAAAAATTAAAACTAGAGTAAATAGAATAATTTAAAAAATATATATTAACCCATCAATCATGTGTAAGTAGCTTCCTCCATTGCTTTGGTTAAGTGAGAATTAGCTCATCATGTTGAAAACACGCTCAAAATATGTATTCATGGCTCAAAAATATGTGTAACTACCTCACAAATGGGGTTTTATGAACTTCACTTAAAAAATGCACTTTATGGTTCTCGCGTGTGTAGGTAGGAGTGAAGATAGAAATCCTGCACACATTGAATGGTGGGAAGGAAAGGTAACCTTCTGATTCATATAAAATTTTTATCCCATAGAACGTGGGACGAAAAAGAACCTTTTTTTTCCTAGTGACCTCTAAGAAAAGAAATCGACTACTATGTGAGAATGGGAATACTTACTTACCTTCTCACCCGATTTACAATCAACACCACTCTCACAACATCCAATAGAACGTCTTCGGTCTTTGGTCTTCAACTATTGATAGTAAACTCTTGAACTTCAAAGAACTTTGACAAGTGAAACTGTTTTCCTCAATTTCTTGTTGTTTGAAATTTCTTTATAGATTTCTTCTTCCCCACGGCCTTATTGAAAAAATACAAAAATAAATATATACTAAAACAATATAAAATACTTTTTTATATGCTTAATTGAATTACAAACTAACAAATGAAACTAATATGGCCATGGGAGAAAGACTTTACCACTTGATTCTTCACAGCCTATATTGTCTCGGTATCATAAACCTCATAAAAATTCACATCTTTTGATTTTTCTTTCGCTCTTGTACATAAGTCTTCAACATGTATATATAATTATGTTCTTTGTATTGTTGCTTTACTTGAATATGAAATTAGATCTTTCTTGTATCGTTGCTCGTAAACCTTGAAAGTCTTCAACGTTCCTTCAAATTTGTGATTATCCGCTTGTTGATGATGATATGTTTCTATGGACCAGTTGTCGCCGAGAGAATGGTGCCAGCTGCAAACAAGACTATAAGATAGAGTTAGCAATTCTGATGACACCCTCATGATTGATAGAAATAACACTCAAGAGATCAAAAGTAGTGCTGAAATTGGTGCGAAGTTGGATAGCTTATCATTCTACATGGAATTTGTGCAGATGAAACACTCTAAACGGACAATTTAGACATGTACAAAGAATTGCAGGTTTGGTGCCTCACTCATGGGTATTGAATGATCATCTTTTCTAATAGTGTATTCTCTACCAGCGGTTTAAGTCCATTTTTTTCATCTCTAGCCTCTTAACAACTAAGCACTCCGAATGTAGTTCTCTAATATTTATAAGTTTCGTTATTTCGGTTAGAACTCCGTATGTAAACTTAGCTAAAAGTTTACAAAGTGACTCTAAATTCTCTAAAAGTTGGAGGTTTTCATACACATATTTAGAGAAAAAAAAAGTTGAAAATTTCTACCTACACAAGAACTCTATATGCTAAATACTCCCCCACACTTGAACTTTACTCGTCCTCAATGTAATTTGACTCCTCCAATGTAAAATCAAGATGGGAAATCCTAACATGATATGAAAAACTAAGAAAAATAAAAAGATAAAGATAGAAATATAAAACCAATGGGTTGGCTCCTATGCATCGCTTGGTTTAAAGTCATCAGCCCGACTCTCTACTCGCCTGTATTACTCCTCCAGAGGGAGCAAATCATAAAGCTCAATCTCATTGACATCCACCGTAGTGAAACCTTCATATTATGGCTTTAACCTATGGTCGTTGATCTTAAACTTTTTCCCAATTTTTGGACTAGAGACTTCAATTGAACCATGATGAAAAACATTAGTAACAACAAACGGTCCACCCAGCGGGACCGTAGCTTACCAGGAAATAATTTAAGACGAGAATTGAATAAAAGAACTTTCTGCCCCACAACAAACTTTTCCTAGAAATCATCTTGTCATGGAAAAACTTTGTTTTTTCTTTGTATATACGAGAGCTCTCGTATGCATCACTACGTATCTCCTCTAGCTCATTAATTTGTAGTCGCCATTGTTTCCCCGCTTTATCATACTCTATGTTGCACATCTTTATAGCCCATAAAGCCTTATGCTCAAGTTCAACCGGGAGATGACAAGCTTTGTTATAAACCAACCGATATGGAGACATACCAATCGATGTCTTGTATCCCATTATGTACACCCATAATACATCTTTGAGCCATAAGCTCCAATCTTTCCGTATATTATTAACTGTTTTCTAATAAAATATCAAATGAATCGCCATAAACACTAAAATCATCCATAAATACCTCAATTATGTGTTTCAGGTAGTCATAGAATATACAAACCATACATCTCTGAAAAGTGGCAGGCGCATTGCAAAGACCAAACAACATCCTTCTAAATGTAAACATACCAAAAGGACAAGTAAAAGTACTCTTCGGTGCAATAAAAATCTGATTGTAGCCTGAATAACCATCCAAAAAGCAATAATATGAATGTCCCGACAACCTCTCTAACATCTGATCAATGAAAGGCAAAGAAAAATGATCCTTCCGGGTAGCAAAATTAAGCTTTTTGTAGTCTATGTATACTCTACATTCTGTTTGAACTCGTGTAGGAACAAGTTCATCATCTTGATTTTTGACAATGATAACACCAGACTTTGTTGGTACCACCTGTACCGGACTAACCCATTTGTTGTCAGAAATTGGGTAAATCACCCCCACACTTAGCAATTTGAGGATCTCTTTCTTTACTACCTCCATCATTGGTGGGTTAAGCCTACAATGAGTATCACGTACTGGCTTGGCATCGTCTTCCATTAAGATTCTATGCATGCACATGGATGGACTAATGCCTTTGATGTCAGCAATCGTCCAACCAATGGCCGTTTTGTGCTCTTTCAGAACCCTAATCATGCGTTCTTCTTGTATAGCAGTGATGTTCTTTACAATGATCACCGAAAGCTCTTCTTTATCACCCAAGTAAGCGTACTTTAAGTGATCGGGAAGAGGCTTCAATTCTAGTTTAGGTTCCCGCATAGTAGAAAGTAAAGGAACCTCATTAGTTACGGGTAAAAAAATGTATGAGATATTACCCGTTTAAGCTTCTTGTAATGTTGTCAAGGCACCACATATCTCCACTAGGTCTTTGGATAATTCAACATCCAAGTTCAGCTACCCATGAAAGTCCAATTCAATGTTATTACGCAACAGAACTCCAAGTTCATCTTCACTGTTCAAATCAAACATTTGTTGTGCTAGTGAACCAATAACATCGATAGAGAAAGTAGAGTGAACATCACTAGGGTAACACATGGCTTCAAATATGTTGAAGCGAATAATCTCCTTATCAAATTCCATAGTGAGTGTACCACTATCAACATCAATCTTTGTCTTTGCAGTTTTTATAAACGGCCTCCCAAGAAGTAACGAAGTTGATGAACTATTTTCTTAATTCAGCATATCCATAATATAGAAATCAACCAGAAAGATTAACTCATTCACTTGAACTAACACGTCCTCCACGAGTCCCTTAGGATATATATTGGACTTGTTTGCTAATTGAATGGAAATCCCTGTCTCTTTTATAGGTCCAAGATTCGAATAATTATAAATATCGGCTGACATAACACTTATGGATACTCCCAAATCAAGTAAAGCACGCTCAAGCCTCTTAGTACCAATAGTAATTGGCACCGTAAATCCTTCAGGAACCGAACACTTTGCAGTCATCTTCTTTAACAACATAGCCGTAGCACTATCGCCCACCTTAGTGACTTTATTAGGAATCAACTTATCTTTCTTTGTACACAAATCCTTCAAAAACTTGGCATATCTAGCATAGTTTTGATGACTTCAATAAATGGGTTGTTGATTTGCACCTTCTTAAAGGTATCCATGATCTCCTTATCTTGAGCTTCTTTCTTGGATTTGACAAAACGATTAGAAAAAGAGGTGGTATGGTAAAGGTAGGAACCGTGTCCTTAGGTTGGCCGGTTGAGATTGGCTTTTCCTTTGGTACGATTTCTTCCTCTACTTTCTTTTCTAAGTTACCATTAACCTTCCCTTGTTGTTTTGGTTCTTCAACTTGCTTTCCACTTCCTAAGGTCGCTGCATTAACATGTTCTCTCGGATTCACAAAAGATATTGATGGCAGATTTGTTGATGCTTGTGCCTTGAGTAGATTTACGTCAGTTGCCAATTGCCCCACTTGAGTCTGTAAGTCTTTGATAGTTGATTCGTTCTTTTGCTGACTTTATTGGAACATAGATGAGAGACCTTGCATCATGGTAATCATCTTCTCGGATGCGTCGGACTTAGGAACTTGAGGTTGTGGTTGTGGATGAAATTGTGATTGTTGAAAGCGACATTTTCTTACATACGGATTCGGAGCTGCAACTTGCTTGTTTACATAACTGAAATTTGGGTGATCCTTTCAACCTGGATTGTAAGTATTAGAATAGAGATCATACCTCGGCCTTGGCGTATGGTGGAGCAATTATAGAAGCTATATGATAAATTGTATTTTTAATGCTACTCAACCGTTGCTCTGTATTTGAAGACTCTCATATCTCGCTAACTCTCTTGATATTTGAGTTGTTTCTTGTAATAAAATTGTTGTACATTCGAAGCCATACTCTCAATCAAAATAGTCGCCTGCGAGATTGTCTTTTCATTAAGTGAACCACCAGCGGCTGCATTGATCAAATTCCTCTGCTCTGGAAGTAATCCTTCATAGAAGTATTGAATGATGAGTGTTGAGGATATGTTGTGGTGAGGGAAGCTTGCCAACAACCATTTGTACCTCTCCCAATATTCATGAAGAAACTCCCCAGTAATTTGTAAATTCTACTAATCTCTTTACGAACAGCGGCCGCCTTAGAAGCAGAAAAATACTTTTTTAAAAATAGCTTTTTCATCTCAGTCCAAGTTGTAACATTCCATGGAGGAAAGTAATACAACCACTCTTCACCTAGATCTATTAAAGAAAATAGAAAGGCTTGCAGGATAGCCTTATCACTGTCTTCGGTACCTTGCCAAAGACATGTCATCTTCTGCTGAAATCTTGAAGATGACAGTTCGGATCTTCGCCTGGAAGTCCCTTGAACTTCGACAAATGGTGAATTATATTTAACTTCAGTTCCACTGGCGCAACTATGTTAATACACAATGGTTGCGATCCTAAACATGGAGAGTCAACTCTCGTAACTTCTTCTCTGGAGGTTGAGGACCACCCATGTGACATCCGAGAATTTCTTTAGGGCTTTGAGCCCTAGCCCAACCTAATAAGAATATCTTTTAAACTAAATAGGTTATCTTTAGTAGTATTAGGGTGCTTGGTTAGTAAAACCAATGGAGAAGTCTAGAAAATTTCTAGCATGTGTGCCACCTGGAGGACATGAACAACTAGGGCATTTTTGTATTTTCAATAACCAAACATAAATCATGTTTTCCTTGTAATTTTCATCATATTTCACTTCATCATTGTTCTTCTTCTTCTTCAAAACTATAACAAAGGAAGATCAATTGGTTTTTAAATCCAATCTACAACACAAGTTATTCTTGGGATTTGAATAAGGATTTGGCTAGCTTTGAGGTAGGGGATTTCTTTCCCGTGGTTTTAGTTTCTCCCCTTATGAAATATTGTTTCAATTTTTATAACTTGGTCTTGTTGATGATTAAATTCAATGGGTTCCTTTGATTTGAAGTTCATTATATATTGGGTAAGGGTTTCCTGCATTCCTTGATTTTTAGTTCAAAGTAACTTGCCCAGATTTTTATTATTACTCCCTAATTACTTCATCCTGTATATGTAGTTTGATATGTTTTTAACTTGTAACTGTTGAGTATTTGGTATCCACCCCTTTTCTCTTGAGTCATCATTTTTACTTGGAACAATCTTGTGAATGGCTAATGTTCTAGTTTGAAAACTAAAAATAAAATTCCAGAAAAAGGTATCTCTGTCCTGTTTTGACAATACATTTTGACACAGATTTAAACCTTATTGTTTTTGCTTTTCATTTTTATGTTAAATATGGCTTTGTCTAGTTTCAAACGGAACCTAATTTGCTGAATTTCGTTGTGTAATGATTTTCGTACGAGTTTTTTATTTTAGATGGCAATTTTCTAAAAACGTGATTTCTGTCCAGTTTTGCCGAGACACTTTTGACATAGCTATAAACCTCAATACCTTTTCATATTATTTTTATGTCAAATATGGATTTCTTAGCTTTCAAAAGAGACCAAATGTTTTTGATTTCATTACCTAATAAATTTCTACGAATTTTCTATTAAAGACTTGCAGAAACTGAGAATTTCTGAACTTGGTGCTGCTATCCTGTTTGGTAGGGACTTTTGACACAGCTATAAACCCCGATACTTTCTCCTATCATTTTTATGTTAAGAGGACTTTCTTATATTCCCAAAGAGACCAAGTTTGTTAAATTCCATTGCCTAACGAATTTAAATGAATTTTTGATTATAGACTATCAAAACTGAAATGTCTGAAGATGTGATTTTTGTCCTGTTTTATTTAGACTTTATGACACTGCTATGTACCTCATTATTGGTTACCATTTGGGTTTTACAAATCTTCTTTTCAGCAAGTTAGTGCCACTTTTGCACTGGATAGGAATCCCACTTAATGCCTTTTATCTCGATTGTATTAATCACACTGATGTTTTTCTACTTGGTTTCGAAATGCTTCTATTATATTTACAACCTGTGGTAGTCAAATGGATATTTGTATATTGTTTCAAAATGACACCTCTTGTTATAACTTCTGTACGCCCTCGTTCTCTGGTTAGTTAGAGTTCATTTACTTGTTGGCTAGATGCATGAATTTCAGACTTTCGGACCGTTATAACAGTTTGCTTATAGTTTGGATTAACAAAATCTGATTTCAGACTTACGGTTGCAACCTTGGTATTTTGCTTGGCGCGGGATTTTGATAAGTCACGGCATCGCTGCCCTTTCACCTTTGAGAATTGGTTGTGGTTTTAGAAACCGTTTTTTACTTCTCGCGATTGCTACCGCTTAGAACTACATAGCTCTACTTTAGGAATGTCAGGCCTTAATTGGCATCCCACCACCTTGGTGACTACCCGGAAGATCGTTCGGAACGATGGCTGGTACCCAACTACCCCGACGGTGGCTACGGCCTTACGAATAGTAGAGTAACTTTATTTGCAAATTTTATTACTTATTTTAAATTGTATTTACGTAAGGTTTCTCTTCTCTACTTAATTATTATTGATGCTCCTCGTTTACCCATTTATATTTTTATGCCGACATTACTATTTTTCTGTTGTAACCTCTACGGCCTTACGAATAGTAGAGTAACTTTATTTGCAAATTTTATTGCTTATTTTAAATTGTATTTGCGTAAGGTTTCTCTTCTCTATTTAATTATTATTGATGCTCCTCGTTTACCCATTTATATTTTTATGCCGACATTACTATTTTTCTGTTGTAACCTCTACTGGGCATTCACTCACCCTTTGTTTGTTTTCCTCCCACAGAGTACGAGAGGTGCTTGCAGCAGTAAGCCGGGCAGAGCTTATAGCTGGGAGTTTGAGCAAAAGTTGGTATTTTGCTTGTGTCTATAATATGTATATCACGGGGATGGATCTGGGGTAGTCTTATTTTGCTTATGAACCATGCTTTTGCTATATTTTGCTGTGTACATATTGATGGGATCTTATGCAAAGTGTTTTACATAGTTAGTATGGAAACTCAGTTTTATCGTAAACGAAAGGTTTAAATTTCGGTACATACGGGACTGCTTGTAAAATGCATTTTGTTGTTTATTTTTGATGTATTGCAGAAACCCTTAAATATATTATTGTTTACTCTTTAAAATGGATTCCAAAGATTTATATATCTGAATTAGCTTTCGAGTGACGTACCGGCGGTTTTGCCTTGCTAATTGGGTTGAAACCCAACCCGTTAAAAGGGAAACTTTTCCGGTCTGTCACAACCCATCTTGCTAAAGGTGGATCTTGTAGCAAAAATTGAGGTTCTTGTAATATTGTCCCCTTGCAAATTTGAATTTTTCACCTTCGGTAATCCCAACATTTAGGTGCTAAGATTAAGTACTTGAAACCAAAAATATCTAAAAAAACAAAGTTAAAAACTAAAAATAAACGAAAATAAATAACAACTAAAACCAACTGTTCCTCGGCAGCGGCGCCAACATTTGATGCGTGTCGTAGGTGCAATCAAATTAGTGATCTTATTTACAATCAATTAAAGAATAATAAAATGGAAGTCAAGTTCGTTCCCACGAGGAGCGAGGTGTTTCAGTTGTTTAAAATGTCACAACGGGGGGTCTGTTTATGAATTTAGCTAAGTAAATAAGAAAGCAATTAAAAGTAATTAGGTTGTAAGCAATGAAGAGAGATATGGTCGAGGAATCCTTTTTCGTTACTAAACATTCATCAAAGTAGTATACTCATCTATTCCTTGTTAATCACCAATTATCACCAACCGTAGAATAACAATAAGATATGTTATCCCCAAAATTCCTTGTATCACTAGATACGAAAGCGCTCGACTACCAGATTCTATTCGTCTGAGCCACCCAGAATAAGCTCTCAAGGTGTAACTCAATCGAATGCTTTAGGTCTTGTGAATTTATGTTAATCCTAGTATCAAACAATAAGATCATTTTGCTTACTAGTGTTGTTTTTACACGCAATTGCTCCACAAAATCCCTCTGTAAGGTCTCGAGTTCTCTACTTGTATAGGAGGTGTTCGACTATTACATGTATCTCATAACTCTCTATTATCTTTAGATTAAATAACAAACTGAATTAGTTGGCCACCTAAACAATCTATCAATCAAGCATAAACATTTATATTAGTAAAAGCAAACGATAATCATGTGACAATTAGAAGAATAGATTTATATGCTAAATTGAATCATGTATCAGAACTTAGAATTCATCCTCAATCACTTAGATATTTATCTATTCATGGATGTAGAAGCATCCATATTATACATATAATGAAATAGATAAGAGATCGTTACGATAATGGAACCGCTCTGAAGCCCTAGCTTTCTACTTTCTTGGTGTTGTTGATCTCCTCCAAGACTTGTAAATTTTTGTAAAAGGTTGTAAATATTTCTTGTTAATGTCTTGGGAGTCTCCCTATATAGTATTTATGATATCTAGGGTTTAGAATCCTTCCGAGACCGGATTTTCCACTTTCTAAAAGTCAAATTTCGCAACAAAGACTTTACCTACGACCAGGTTTACTCCCACGACCCAACCGTAGGTTAAATTGATATTTTGGCCAATTCCAGAGTCATTTACGAATAGGTTTTTGGATTCTTAACTCAACCGTAGATGAGTATGAAAATCATGTTTCTTCTTCCCCACGACCTTATTGAATGAATACAAAAACAAATATATACTAAAACAATATAAAACACTTTTTTTTATATGCTTAATTGAATTACAAACTAACAAATGAACCTAATATGACCATGGGATAAGTACTTTACCACTTGATTCTTCACAACCTATATTGTCTCGGTATCATAAACTTCATAAAATTCACATCTTTTGATTTTCTTTCGCTTTTGTACATAAGTATTTAAAATGTATATATAATTATGCTCTTTGTATTGTTGCTTTACTTGAATATGAAATTAGATCTTTCTTGTATCGTTGCTCGTAAACCAAGAACGTCTTCAACTTTCCTTCAAATTTGTGATTATCCGTTTGTTAATGATGATATGTTTCTATGGACCTGTTGTCGTCGAGAGAATAGTGCCAGCTGTAAACAAGACTACAAGATAGAGTTAGCGATTCTGATGACAACCTCATGATTGATAGAAATAACACTCAAGAGATCAAAAGTAGTGTTGAAATTGGTGCGACGTTGGATAGCTTATCACTCTACCCGGAATTTACGCAGATGAAACACTATAAACGAACAATTTAGACAGGTACAAAGAATTGCAGGTTTGGTGCCTCACTCATGGGTTTGAATGATCAACTTTTCTAATATTGTATTCTCTACTAGCGGTTTAAGTCCATTTTTGTCAGATCTAGACTCTTAAGAACAGTGGGTATGGGGCTCTCGGCACAAAGGTAGTCTTATCAGGAATTGTATTTGACCATTTAGAGATTTTTTCAGACTCTTCATCTACTGGCTTCTCTTGGGAAGTAGAGGGTGAAACTACAGTATGTCCATTATCAGGCATGGTTACCTTGTTGTCAACTACCTTTCTACTCCTAAGGGTTGTAACAGAGTTCACATGATTGAACGATTTCTCTCCAGAAGATATTTCATGAACTCCTCTAGGATTGGGTTGTGTCGGACAAGAAAACTTATCTTTTTCTCTCAAAGACTTATTTAGCTGACTAACCTGATTTCGTAAATCAGAAATAGCCTGAGAGTTAGCCTGAATCATATCTTGTAAACTTTGTTCAATAGATTGCTGAAACATTACAGTGCTCAGAGTTAACATGGAGAGAGATTCTTCTAAACTCAAGATTCTCTTATCTGACGGGTTCTGAAACTGGGCTGGACCTGAAAGATTCTTACTATAGCCAAAACCTGAGGGATCCTGAGCAGTACTAGACTGACCTTGATTTTTTCCCTTAGACCAGGAAAAATTAGGATGTTTTCTCCAACCAGGGTTATAGGTTCTTGAATATGGGTCAAGTTTCTGATGGTTTTCAAACCTAGAGTTGTTATAAAGAGCATGGGCTTTCTCTTCGTATCTAGCATGGTTTGACCCATAATTCATCTTTAAGGCCTCTAGATTCCTAAGGATATCTGACCTATTATCAACTCTATCGACCATATAGATAAGATTCCTCGATATTTCTGGTTCTCTCATTGAAGCCCATTGCCTAGTTTTTTCATCTAACTCGATGAACGAGTCAAAACATTTATCTGGGTCCTGAAAGGTGAATTCTCCACCACTCATTATTTCTACCTGCATACGGGTCTCACTAACCAGACCCTCATATAAAATTTGGGCCATGTGGGCTTCCTCAAAGCCGTGATGTGGACAGTGGTATAACAATTCATTAAACCTTTTAACATAATCATGTATGTTTTCACCTAATTTTTGCTTATAGGTTTGTATAGACTGACGAACAACAACAGTCTTACGGTGTGGGTAGAATTTTTTAACAAAAACCTCTACAAGACCATCCCAGGTGGTGATTTTTTTAGAAGGGATAAAATGATACCATTCTTTGGCTTTATCATCAAGTGAGAAGGGAAACAAACGCAACTTAAGCACATCTTTGGAGACATCCGGATAACTCATTGATTAAAAAATCATTTCAAAGTATCTTATGTGGGTATACGGGTTCTCATTCTCTAACCCCCTAAATGTACGAAGCATGCCAATTGTCCCAGGTTTAATATTAAATTTGACAGTAGTGGCTAGGATAACTACCCCTGGTTCATGTACTACTCTATAAGGGTTCATACAATCTTTTAGGGTCTTGTTTACCTGGACCTCATTCTCATTATTACAACCCATTTCAGAAAAAACGTATGTACCAATAAATCTGTGTAACGGGTCGGACTTAAACAAAAAAGGTCGTTTTCTTCAAGTTTATCTCCTACACGAATCCAACGAGGCATACACAAGCAAGAATACAAGTGTTTAACAAGAATATGTGCAAGTGCAAATGCAAATGCTGGGGTTCACTATTTTAGGTAAGCTTGGGTTACCGCAAAAAAATATACCTACAGTCAAAGACTGGTCAAAGGTACAATGCTGGGGTTTGTGGTGTTTCAGATGATAACGCCCAGAGAGTCCACCGTACTTTCCCACAAATTTTCCTAAAAATCGGTGTCTGAAGAAAGATGCAATTGGTGTGTGCATTTATGTTTTTTTTAATTAAAATACTAAAAAATTAACAACCAAGTAACAAAAATAAATGTCTAAAAAGAGAATAAGGAAAATAAAAAAAACTAGCAAAAATAAATAAAATATAAATATAAAAAGTCTTTGTCATTTTCTCCATTTTTTTCTTTTTGTCTTTAACTTTAATCTGAACCTTTATTTGGCCCCAATTTTTCTTTGATCCAAAATTTGCAACAAAAAGATAAATACCAAAAAAAGAAAAAGAAAACGTAAAATAGAACAAAAGAAAAAAATCTAAAATAAAACTACTAAAAACTAAAACTAAAACCTAAAAAACAAATCTAAAATCAAGTCTCCGGCAGCGGCGCCAAAAATTGATGTGATTATAGACAAGTGTTAAGAAAGTTCATTCACTCGGACTTGTTGAGATTGATTTTAGACCTAATTTGTAATCTAAAAATAAAGAAAATTAAATTGAAAGTGATAACAATAAGATTAAAAGCAACCAAGACTTTGGATTCCACTATTATTCATGATTGAATTGATTTACCAAGATTTTCAAAACTTTAACTCCTTTTTTTTATCTCAACTCACTAATAATCAGACATATTTTCAAATTTTACTTGTAAACATTAAGCATAGGTCATCAAATGATTTAACAAAGCATAACCTATCAAACTGAATGACAAATAATTAAGAAAACCATGTGTTCGAATTATAACTCTGCAAAAATAATGATTAAGTGAATTAAGAATTAAAACTAGGGTAAATAGAATAAGAAAAAAAATATAAGAAAAAAAAATTGACACAAAGAATTGAGACGTTTATAAACATTATAGATGGTACTTTCTCTGTCGCTGAATGGTACAGAAAAGGTCACAAATTCTTTTACGACAAAGTTCTTTGTTTTTACGACGAAGTTCTTCTTTTTCTTCACTAGCAACAAAATTTTTCGTAATTCTTTATGCAACTCTCTGTGTTGCTCTCTCTCACCTCCAAACCTCTAGATAACTCTCGATAGCCTCCCCAATTACTTGATAATCCTTCTAAGACTCCCACCCATATTATATATACATCACCAACACCAAAATCTCCCAAAACTCCTTCAACATACCTTTCGTTTGATGAGAATTATTCTCGAGAATATTTTCTTCCTCTCATTGTTTTGATTTCTTTCCTTTTAAGACCAAATCTTCGGTGCTTCTGTATTCTAAGTTAATGCTCGAGTTATTACAAGATATTGAATAAAACAGAATCGTGTGAGATTGGAAAGAAAATTTCTCTCGGTGATTATCTCATACCTTCCTGTTTTATCGAACCTTGGTCATTACGTGAGATCTTTCGAGTTTCCAACTTTGTACAAACTTCTCTTACTAAGGAAAGCACATATCTTGTCTTTAAACTCCCAAATTCTCTCAAATAAATAAATATTCTTTACCCAATTCAGATCGAGAGAGAACATTCTCCCGCTAAAATCCTATTTGAAATGTAAGCCTTGGGTGCCTTAGTAAAATTCTTGGGTGCCTTAATCCAAAATAAAGGTGCTTTTAACACTTTGAAGCCATCTTTTCCATATTATTTATTTCTCAAAAATACCTTGAAACACAATAAAAACATAATATTAGTGCAAAATAAGGACTAAATATATATTAAAATGATATCAAATAAGAAAAATAAATGTGTCTATCAAATACCCCCAAACTTATTATTTGCTAGTCCTCGAGCAAATCTAATCTAAATAATAAAAATCCTAACTCACTTTCGCAGGTGTCGCAGTTGCACTTAGCGTGTGCAACAAGCCTTTAAACCCATAGGTGTCCCTACCGGATGATTTTAGTCTCGTGAGGGTTTACAAGAGGTGTACCCATAAAACCTTTTACTCCAAACTCTAGTTACTTGTGAACGATTGAGGATAGACACTAAACATGCTATTTAGTTGGTTACAAAATTCTTTGGCTATAAGAGGAATTACCATGTTTTGAATCCAATTATTGTACATGAGTTTATACTCAAGCGTACCAAAATTCATATATAAGGAAACAAATCACTACTCAGAAAGTCATACAGTGGACCATGATACTCGGAATCTAACAAACCACAATCACATAAATATATTAAGAAGATGGATATGGAGATAGAAATGTGCATATGTTGACTAAGGGGAACGGTGTTTCCCAGAATATATGTATGCCAAGATGAATTGAGATACACACCCATTGGTCTGAGTCCTAATTCTGTCTCATAAACTTCATAAAATTCACATCTTTTGATTTTCTTTACTCTTGTACATAAATCTTCAACATGTATATATATGTCCGCTCTTTGTATTGTTGTTTCACTTGAATATGAAATTTTCTCTTTCTTGCACCGTTGCTTGTAAACGTCTTCAACTTTCATTCAAATTTGTAATGCGCCGCTTGTTGATGATGATATGTTTCTATGGACCTGTCGTTGTCGAGAGAATGGTGCCAACTACAAACCAGACTACAAGATAAAGTTAGCAATTCTAATGACACCCTCATGATTGATAGAATTAACACTCAAGAGATCAAAAAGTAGTGCTGAAATTTGTGCGAAGTTAGGTAGCTCATCATTCTACCCGGAAATTGCACATATGAAACACTCTAAACGGACAATTTACACAGGTACAAAGAATTGTAGGGTTTGGTGCCTCACTCATGGGTATTGAATGATCGGCTTATCTAATACTATATTCTCTACTAGCGGTTTAAGTCCATTTTTCAGCTCTAGCCTCTCAACAACAAAGCACCCCGAACATAGTTCTCTAATACTTTTAAGTTCAGTTATTTCGGTAAGAACTCCGTATGTAAACTTACTATAAGTATACAAAGTGTTTCTAAAATCTCTAAAAGTTGAAGGTTTTCATGCAAATATGTACAAAAAGTTTCAAAATTCTACCTACAAAAGCAAATACTAAAAATTTATATGCTTAACCACTCCCCTACACCTAAACTTCACATTGTCCTCAATATAAATTGACTCTTCCAATGTAATTTCAAGATGTGAAATCCTAACACGATATGAAAAACTAAGAAAAATAAAAAGGTAAAGATAGAAATACAAAACCAATGGGTTGCCAGCCATTCAACGCTTGTTTTAATGTCGTCATCCCGACTTGGCATTCGCCTTTCTACTCCTCCAGAGGGAGTGCATCTACAAAGTTGATCTCTTCTATAACTTCAGATGTGAACGGCTCATAATACGACTTTAGTTGATGTCCATTCACCTTTAGCTCTTTCCCTGTGTCTAAACTTCGAATATCTACTGCACCATGAGGAAAAACGTGCAGCACAATAAAAGGACCTATCCAACGAGAACGTAATTTACCAGGAAATAAAGTAAGACATGAATTGAATAACAGAACTTTCTATCCAACACGAAAGTGTTTTCTAGAAATCATCTTATCATGAAAAGCGTTTGTCTTCTCATTGTAAATACATGACCTTTCATTTAAATCATTACGAATCTCTTTTAGTTTATTGAGTTAGAGTTTTCTTTGCTTTCCTACCCCATCCATCTCCATATTGCACTGTAGAAATAGCCCAAAGAGCCTTATGCTCGATTTCAACAGGAAGATGTCATGGTTTTCCATACACAAGCCTAAAAAGAGACATACAAATAGGTGTTTTGTATGTAGTCCTATATGAGCATAATGCATCATCAAGCCGTAAACTCCAATCCTTTCTAGTAGGATTCACTGTTTCCTCTAGAATGGACTTCACTTCTCGATTGGATACTTCTGCTTCCCCATTAGTCTGTGGATGTTATGGTGTAGCTATCTTGTGAGATACATTGTACTTTTTCAACAAGTCATGAAAGAACTTGTTTCGAAAGTGTGTTCTGCCATCACTGATTATTGCTCTTGGAGTTCCAAACCTTGCAAAAAATATGATCTTTAACAAAATCTGTAACCACTTTAGAATCATTAGTTTGGGTGGCTTTAGCTTTGACCCATTTCGAGACATAATCAACAACGAGTAGAATGTATAAATTACTGAAAGAATAAAAAAATGGCCCCATAAAATCTATATCCCAAACGTCGAACACCTCAACGAAGTGGATAACCGTTTGTGACATTTGATTTCGAGCACCTAGATTGCCCGTTCTTTGGCATCGATCACAAGTTATAAAAAATATGTATGCATCTTTGAATAAAGTTGGCCAAAAGAATCCACTCTTAAGTACCTTGAGTGCGGTTATTTTAGACCCAAAGTGTCCTCCACAAGCATACGAATGGCAAAAACAAAAGATAGAATTGAATTCATATTAAGGCACACACCTTCGTATAAATTGGTCTGAACAATGTTTCCATAGATATGGATCATCCCAAATATATTGATTTGCTATCTTTTTAAATTTGTCCCTCTCAACACGAGACAAATTACTTGGGATTTTCTTAGACACTAAATAATTCACAACATCAGCGTATCATGGTTCTGAAATTACAACAGAGAATAGTTGCTCATCTGGATAGATTTCACACAATGAGATAACTTCTTTGTCTACAGTAAGACGACTCAAGTGATCCGCAACATTGTTCTCAATGCCTTTCTTGTCTTTAATTTCGAGATCAAACTCTTGTAAGAGTAGTATCCATCGAATAAGCCTTGGTTTCACTTCTTTATTTGCAAGTAAGTACCTAAGTGATGCATGATCAGAAAACAAAACAACTTGCGTACCAATCAAGTAAGAACAAAATTTCTCCAATGTAAAGACGATTTCTAACAACTCCTTTTATGTGGTCGTATAATTTTGTTGAGCATCATTCAACATTCTGGAAGCATAATAAATGGCATGGTGTAGCTTCCTAGTACGTTGTCCTAATACTGCACAGATCGCATAATCACCGGCATCACACATAAGCTCAAAAGGCTTGCTCCAATCCGGTGGTCTAATGGTAGGGGCTATTATAAAAAGTTCTTTCAAACGATCGAACACCGTCAAATATTTCTCATCAGAGTTAGAAACCACATCTTTTTGTAATAATTGGTATAATGGTGATGCGACCTTGGAAAAATCCTTGATAAACCTGCAATAAAATCCTGCATGACCTAGAAAAGCACGAATCTACCTCACCGTAGTGGGAGGGGTAATAGCATGCATAAGATCTATCATAGATTTATCAACTTCCAAGCCTTTAGAAGATAAAATATGGCCTAAAAAAATTCCATGAGTTACCATAAAATGAAACTTCTACCAATTTAGCACAAGATTAGTCTCAACACATCGTCTAAGAATTAATATGAGGTTATCCAAGTACAAGTCAAATGAATCACCATACAAACCGAAATCATCCATAAAAACTTCGATAATGTTTTCAACATAATCTGAAAAGATACGTACCATACACCTTTGGAAGGTAGCGGGTGTTTTACATAAACCAAAAGGCATCCTTATGTATGCAAATGTTCTTAATGGACAAGTAAAAGTAGTCTTCTCTTGGTCCTCAAGTGCTATAGCAATCTGATTGTAACCTGAATAACCATCAAGAAAGCAGTAATAAGAGTGTCCAGACAATCTTTCCAACATTTGATCCATAAAATGTAAAGGAAAGTGATCTTTTCTAGTGGTTCCATTCAATTTCCTGTAATCAATACAAACCCTCCACCCGGTTTGCACACGGGTTGGAACAAGTTCATTTTCATCGTTCTGCACCACTGTAACGCCTGATTTCTTTGGTACAACTTGTACTAGACTCACCTACTTGCTATCAGAAATGGAGTAGATAACTCCCACGTTTAAAAGTTTGAGTATCTCTTTCTCTATAACTTCCATCATCGGAGGATTCAAACGATGTTGAGCTTCCCTTGTAGGTTTTGTCCTCTCCCCAAGTAGTATTTTATGCATGCATGTAGCTGGGCTTATTCCCTTGATATCAGTTATTATCCATCCTATAACTGTTTTATACTCCTTCAACACCCGAAGAAGTTTTTGTTCCTGAAACTCACTTAGCTCATTCAAAACTATTACTGAAAACTCTTCATTATCACCCAAATACATGTGTTTTAGGTGGTCAGGAAGAGGCTTAAGTTCTAGTTTAGGGGCCTGCAAGATAGATGGCAAAGTTTTTTCATTAGAGCATGGTAAAGAGATAAAATAAATATCATGAGTTGGTGAGCATTCTTACAAAGAATTCAGAGAGCCTAAGGCCTACTTAAGTTGATTTCCACATTCAAATCTATCATCAATGGGTGTAGTTAACACAGTTTCAAGCACATCTCATATTGAACATCTGTTGAGCTAAGGTATCAAGAGCATCAATAGAAAAGCAAGAGTGGACATCACTAGGATATATTATCGTTTCATAAATGTTGAAAGTATTACTTCTCCATCGAATTTTATAGTCAATGACCCGCTATGCATATCAATCTTAGATCTAGTCGTGCTTCGAAAGGGTCGCTCTAATAGTAAAGGTAGAGACGCATCAGTTGATCCATCTGTCTTCTCCAACACATAGAAATCTGCTGGAAAAATTAGTTGATTCACATGCACAAGCACATCTTAAATAATACCTTTAGGGTACACATTAGAACGGTCAGCTAACTGTAAAGTAATTCCAGTTTCTTTCAAAGGAACTAAATTAAGAGATTCATATATAAATACAAGCATAACATTTACTGATGCTGCTAAATCAATCATAGCCTTATTAAACTTTGTGTTACCAATAATATTATGAATGTCAAAACTACCTGGGTCTTTATATTTAAGTGGGAGTTTATTTTGCAAGATAGCCGAAACATTCTTCCCCATTCTCATTACCTCATTACCGGTTAGTCTCTGTTTATTGGCGCACAAGTCCTTCAGAATTCTTGCATATTCGGGGACTTGTTTAATCCTAGGTTGCATGGACACGCCTAGAAAGATGTCGTAACCGTGTCAGACACATGATAGGATACGACAAACGACTTACACTTCCCGAAACGCCACATCATGTGTCCCGTAAAATTCGACATTGGAAACTTTATGGACACTTCCGGACACACCATAAATGGTTCATATTTGTTTTAAAAATCAAAATAAACTAAATGTGATACTAACTTATTCTCTTTTTTAGCCAATCCAAGCATTATACTTAAAATACTTGATTATTATTTCGTATTATTAATTTTATTTAATCAGTAGTATAATATTTAAAAATAAGAAAGATTATTTTTTTCAGCAGAGTGTTGTAAAATCTTATTTTAATAGTGTGTATAATACATATACAACGTGTCCCCGTAACCTACTTTTTGATATTTGACGTGTCCCTGTAACCGTGTCGTGTCGTAACTGTGTCCCGTGTCCGTGCAACATAGGCTTAATCGCATCCATGAGTGGAAAATTCACATGAATCTTCTTGAAAATATCCAAAATCTCCTTATCTTGTTCCTCCTTTTTAGAGTTAGCAAACCTGCGAGGAAAAGGTAAAGGAGGAACATAAGTTGAAACCATAGGTTTCGAGTTTTCTTTAGGTACCCCATTGGTTTGTGGTTTGGGAAGAGTCAGTAATCTTTTTCTCCAAAACCGGCCCCTTAGGGTCTTTGTTCTTCTCAGTATCTTCTGGTTGCACAGTTCGTGTACCACTTCTCAATGTCACAATATTAATAGAGTCTCTCGGTTTAAGAGGTTAAGAAGGGAGTTGCCCACTATGTTGTGCCTTCAGATGATTAATCTCAGTTTCCATAGTGCCCACTTGCGTTTGTAGTTCTTTGATTGCACTATCAGTTGTCTGCTGATTTCTCTAAATTATTAAAGTCATATTCTTCATTATGACAAGCATCTCTGATGATTCTGAGTTCTCAACTGGCTGTGGTTGTTGAATTTACTGTTGGAAACCACCAGGACGATTGAAAGCCGCTTCATTATGACAAGCATCTCTGATGATTCTGAGTTCTCAACTGGCTGTGGTTGTTGAATTTACTGTTGGAAACCACTAGGACGATTGAAAGCCGGTCCTGGAAATGCTGCTTGCTTGTTTGCATAACTGAAATTGGGATGATATCTCCACCAAGGTTGTATGTGTTAGAATAAGGATCATACCGTTGCCTCTGCTGATTTAGGAAAATAGCATTGACTTGATCGTTTCCATCACGACAACAATTTATTATATTATTGCTGCCATGTTGCCTATTTGCTGGCGAAACTCAGTAACTTCGCTCACTTTATTGACTCTTCTGACGAGCGGTTCTGACCCACGACTTGAGAATTATTGAGAATTTGTTGTCATGTCTCAATTAACTCTCTAGCTTGAGTTCAATGTAGTTAATCTCGGATCTTGGTCTCGTCTCGGCCGGGACCTTGACACCTTGATAACAATATCTAGGGGAGATTATCGGTAAAATATCGGGAGTCCCAAATATTATATCCAATTTTTATACATGTGAATGCCAAGAATTAACTATATTTTTGTTGATTTGTTATTAAGAATCTTAACAACCATACTTTAAGAAAAGATCATATTAGTATATTATAATTCTAAGTTCAAAGTTCCCAAAATCTAGATTAAACAACAAGCATATACCTTGAATATCGGTCGAATCTCGGCCGTATCGGCAGATACGACGATATTTGAAGATTCGTCACGCTCTTGAAGCGATACCTTGAATATCGCCGTTATCGCGGCCGTAACGGCCGATATTGACCACATAGCTTGAGCTACTGTTTTGTTCATAAATGCACCACCACCTGCAGCGTCAAGAAAATTTTTGTCACTTGCTTGCAACCCCTTGTAAAAATAATGGATGATCAATAGATCACTGAATTGATGACGCAGAAAGGTAGCCACCAATTTCTTGTAATGTTTCCAGCATTCATACAATGTCTCTCCCGCCATCTGCTTAATGCCAAAAATCTCTTTACGAATCTGAGTTGCCTTTGATGCAGGAAAGTATCTCTCCAAAAAAAGTTTCTTCAAACCATTCCAAGTTGTGACATTGCCAGAAGGTAAATAATATAACAATTCCTTAGCAGTGTCCATCAAAGAAAATGGAAAAGCTCGTAACATAACTCCATATGCATATGTATCCTTTGGTAACATGGCCATGACTATGTTATAGAAATCCATTAGATGTTTGTTTGGATCTTCATTAGTCATTCCATGAAACTTTGTTAGCTCACGGATCAACCTGGCTTGATCTCAAATGTAGATGTTGTTTGAATGCACCACTGCTGTGTATCCAGGTTGTGAGAAGCTAAGTCCTTGAGTGTACGGTTTGCGTCACCCATTGCTTCCTCTTGCTTATCTTTCAATATAGTTCCTTTGCGAGTTTTTATTCCAACATGTGGATACCTGATAGGTTTCGTTTTCGGTTTAATAGCTAGAAGATAAGTACTTGGAAAACAATTCTCAAAACTAAGTTAAAAACTAGACATAAGAAATCAAAAACAAAATAACAATCCGCTATGCTTCCCCGGCAGCGGTGCCAAAACTTGGTCAGTTGTCAGCCAAGAAAAATTATTTCAAGTTCTTTCACTTCACAATTATAAATAAGAGTATAGTTAAAAGAACATATTTGGTCCACATGGAGATATGGGTTGTTATTCGTATTTAAAAACTTATGTAAACTGGGGGGATTTTATGTTTTAAGACTAAAGTTATTATACTAGTTATGATAGCAAAGAATGAGTAAAGAAAATCAATAGGTTGAGAGTACTGGTTAAGGCTTCATCTTCGATCATAAGACATGAACTTTAACTAATAACTAGAGTTGTCACTTAATCATTCATTATCAAGAGCCTTAGAGCATCCCGTCGAGAGCATACTCCGGTAAATTCCTCATGTCATCACATACCATAACGACGAATATGTAAATACTACTCAAAGAACAACCTAATACAACGTTCTATCAAGTTTAATCCCTCAAGAGCTTTAAGTTCTATTAATTTGGCTAATCAATGCAATATATATATATAACGAGTAATATATTTAACATAGGTCAAGCTTCTACATGCAATCACACAAAGGTTTTGAATACAATTGGTAATCACAATTTGCTACTAATGACAAGGTTCATCAACAATTTTGTATCTCAAAACCCTAGTCTAGCAATAGATATGCATTCATGGTTATTTAGTAGCACTCGTAAATAAACATTCACATAATCATACATGGCGATAATATATAGTAGAACAAGAACGATAATGATTTGATTAAGATAACAAAACTAATGTATTAATCAAGTAACATGTTTATGATATCCAACTACATCCTTAACCAATATGAAAGGTTGAGCCCATCATGGATTTCTCAAAATACATGGAAAATATAGAAGAAATAAAGTAAAGCAAACCCTAGATATCGTGATGATCAATCACAACTCCAAGCCCTAGCTTCTTGTTCTCCTCGTTATTTTCTTTAAGTGTAAAAGGTGTCTTCTTAATGTCTTGGATGTCTCTTTATATAGTATCCACGAAATCTAGGTTTAGAATCCTTCCGAGACCGTGTTTTCCATGTTTTAGAAGCCCACACACGTGCTAAACTACCACAGTTATGGTTGGGTTCGACCCAACAAACCCAACCGAAATTCCGACACAAAAATCTCACCCAAAGTCCCCAGATTTACGATTAAAAATCAAAAATTAGAAGGAAAGTTGAAGACGTTCAAGGTTTACAAGCAACGGTATAAGAAAGAACAAATTTCATATTCAAGTGAAGCAACAATACAATGAGCAGAGTTATATATACATGTTGAAGACTTATGTACAAGAGTGAAAGAAATCAAAAGATATGACTTAGCAAAGTTCATGATATCGAGACAATACAAGTTGTGAAAAATCAAGTGGTAAAATCCTTATCCTATGACCATATTAGTTTAATTATCTATTTTATTTTTAGTTGTATTCTATTAGTTAAAGAAAACAGAAAAAAAAAATAAAAAAAGGAAAAATAAAGGAAACAAAAATAAAATAAAAAATAAAATAAAAATAAATGTTTTATATTACTTTAGTATATTTGTTATTGTATTCATTTAATAAGGCCTCGGGGAAGAAGAAATCAATAAATAAGTTTCAAATAACAAGAATTTGAGGAAAAAAGTTAAAAATTGTCAAAGTTCTACGAAGTTCAAGAGTTCATCATCAACAGTTGAAGACCGAAGGCGTTTCTATTGAATGCTGTGAGAGTGGTGTCAATTGTAGACCAGATGAGAAGGTAAGTAAGCGTTCCCATCCTTGCATAGTGGTTGATTTCCTTTCTTAGAGGTCACTTGGAAAAAAACAAAGGTTATCTTTCGTCCCACGTTCTATGGGATAACATCTTCATATAAATCGGAAGGTTACCTTTCCTTCCCACCATTCAACGTGTGCATGATTTCTATCTTCACTCCTACTTGCACTTATGAGAACCATAAAGTGCGTCTTTTGAGTGTCAATTTTCATATGGTGGTTTTATCCTAACTCAAGAGTTAAGCATGAGAATAATGTTCTTTGGCACTTTTAACTTCTTATTATTAGTGTGCAAAAACTCCTCATAGCTCTTTTGATGCTTGTGAATTTGAAGTTGGAGTAGGTTTTGTGGGTATACCTCTTGTAAACCCTCACAAGATTATAACTCGTCCACTCGGGACGCCTAGGGGTTTAAAGGCTTGTTACACATACTAAGTGTAACCGTGTCCTCAACGAAAGGGAGGTGTATTTTATTTTAGTTTATGATTAGTTTAGTATAGTTTGCTCGAGGACTAGCAAAAGCTAAGTGTGGGGGAATTTGATAAGTGCATATTTTACATGTTTAGTGTGTCAATTTTATGCTAGTATTTGCTAGATTTCTTGTGAATTATTGTATATTACGTTTTTTTTTTGTTGTAGTTTATGCTTTTATTAGATGAATCATCCAAAAAGGAGATACAAAGTGTTAGATTGTGCATGAAGGGTAGTGTTGCAAAGTAAGAAGGACCAAATACCAAGTGTAATTCTCCCAAATTCAGGTTTCTCATCATCATGTTGAAAAGAACAAATAAACCAAGCCAACAGCGAAAGAATGAGATCATTCCGACTTCATATGAAGAAGTTATAAGAAAAACAAGTTCAGATTTTCTCGGAGGATCAAGCCATCGAGAAAAACAATATTCTCAGAGGGTCAAGCTACCGAGAAAGAAAATTGATAGACACATTTTTGTGTCTGATTTGATCTCAATTATATGTATTGTTGGTACTCTATTTTGTATTTATTATGGTTTTTTATTTCTTTGTAGGTGTTTTTGGAGAAATGTTAAAGGCACCTTCACATTGGATTAAGGCACCCACTCTTTGGATTAAGGCACCCAAGTTAAAGGCACCCAACATTTTGAATGCACGTTTTGGGCGGGAAGAAAAATTCCTTTTTTTTCACGTAACAGCAAACAGGAAACTTCACGGGTTTGGAAATTCTGTTTTTGGAATCTTCTCATGTTTGGAAAACCGAGTTTAATTGGGTAATAAGAAGAAAGAAAAGAGAGATATAAACGCCATTCTCTTAATAGAATCCAGAAACGGAGAAAGAAAAGAAATCAGGAAACAAAAATTCTGTTTTTAGAATTTTCTTCTTCGGTGAATCAACGGAGAATTAAAGGGAAGTTTTGAGGAGATTTAGGCTCGTGGTTAGTATATATAGAAGAGATGAGAAGATTTGGAAGGGGAGAAAACAATTGGGAAGCTTAGAATTGCTCACAATCAGGAGAATCACGTAAACAAGAAGCTCAAATTTCTGCTGCTGCACATCAAGAACACAAAGCATACTACACCAAGAAACAGTCGTTCATTACACAGTAGTCCGTACTTTATTTCAAAAGCAACAGAAATCTGTTTCTTGTTGCGTATTCATTCGAAATACCTTCTGTAACGGTGTGAGGTGTTCACATCAACACTTATAAACGTATCAAGGTGTCTGTGAGCATTTCTATTCTTATTGTAAGAAATTTTTGAGTTATAAAAATGATTTTTTAGGATTTTGCCATTACAATGAGGAGCTAAACTTCATCTTTGAGGCTATGGAGGAAGCTACTTTTCCAACTATTATGTGGTAAGTATTTAATTAATTTATGCAATTTATTTATGATTAATTGCCTTGGTTAAAAATTGATTTAAAAGATTTTTGTTAAGCAATTGTGATTCCGTTAGATGGTGCATGCCTCGGCTTAGGTCCTAGATGCTCCATGCTTTTGTTATACAGTTGTTGTTTTGAAAATCTATTTTTGCAATGATTTAGAATCAAATTAAAATGTTAGAATTGCATGATTAAAATTATTATCACTTTGAAATTGGAAAATAGTGGAATCCTAGTCTCAGTTTTCTCCCAACTTTATAAAAAATATTTGAGTTTTCATACTTTTAGTTTTAGAAATTAAATTTAAAATCAATATTCACAAGTCTGAGTAACGAATCTTTATTTACCACTTTAAAATTACATCAAAAATCCAGAAAAAAATAATTTTCTCGGAGGGTCAAGACATCAAGGCATATACGAGAGCTAGGAATTTTTGACGGGTTTTTATGATATTTTTGAGTTTCCAAAACCTAGTATGACCGGGATTTGAGCACGGGCACCTCTACAACTTGGGATATCTATTTAAGAGACTCTTCTAATAATTTTGGAGATAGATATAGAGAGATATACACATACTTCTACATATATATCAATACCTAAGTTTTACACAACAAAGAGAGAAGAGAAACTTTATTCCATATTCTACTAAACCCCTTTTGGGGGGAAAACATGCCATTTCTTCTTCTTTCTTGTATTATGAGTATCTAATTCTTATTGATTAAGGATGAGTTCAATGTTCTAAGCGTGAATTTTTATTAGTTAATACAAGTTTGTTTGAAGTTATTATCATCATCATTTGTTTTCACTATATCTAGGGTTTATGATTGATTTCTTGGAATGTCTGGAGTGCACACTAGATTAATCTATTAATTATTCTATTGCTAGTAGAGAGTTGAACGATCCGTAATTATCGATCATCTCCTACACAAATAGAGAACGTGAGACCTTGTAGAGGGATTCTGTGGAACAATCGTGTGTGATGACAACACTAGCAAGTGGACTGAGCATACTGAGTCTAACTACTAGAATCAAACCTAAATTCACAAATCTTAAAGTGTTTGATCAAGTTATACCTTGTAATCGTACCTCAAGGCGGCTCAGTTGGATAAAAACCGGTGACTAAGCATACATGTTATCTGGTGATACAAGGAGTTTTGGGGATAACTAAGCGTACCTACTATTCTACGGTTGGTGATGGATGGTTCTAACGAAAAATAGATAAGTATACTAATTCAGTCAACGTTTGGTAACGGCGAAGGACTCTCTAATCATATTTTCTTCTTATTATTCTTTTTAATTTACTTTAATCAAACCAATCCCTCTTATTTATTTGCTTTTATTCTTAGTTGCTAATCTAAATACCATCTCAATTACACATCTCTCTGTGGGAACGATCCTTACTACCGCTTGTTTTAGGGTGAAAATAAATATACTGCAAAATGGTATTTCAGGTAGGTTTGAGAGATCAAGCTCGAACAGGACGAGCCTAAATCAAGAAATGGTCGTTTACGTCCTGCTTCGATTACAAAAATGGAAAGGATTTGGGTAGGTCTTAGGGGAGGGAAGCAAAGAAAGTTGAGAAAATATCAGTTTGATAATGTATGAAGAAGTAAGTGTCGTCTCTGAGAGGAATCACCAATTCTGTAGGTTTAGTTTCTCCAGACTGATTATCTTGTCTTTCATGTGTTTCTGTTTTGTTTCGAATAGATGAAAATCATATATTTATATTTGCAGAGGACACACTGATTTCTCGTAAGTCGTGGGAGTTAGGAAGAGATGGAGAAGTGATGATTATGAATATTGTAGTGGGGTGGTACCCGGAAAGTAGGGAAGACCTATATGACCAATACTCTTCATCCTCTCAACTGCTCTGTAACCGCCCACTTCTTGTTACCTTCTTGTTCGTGGGGGTTGTGTCACCACCCATGATGTCGTAGACCGCCGGACCAATACCCCAATGAGAATCCCCCCATGTTTTATTTGATATCTCATGGAAATAATGGAGTCATAAGCCACTATGGTTTTGATTAAGTCAAGTCAACTCAAATTACTTGCTAAATTAGCGAGATAAGTTGTGTGGCTCACTGGATTGATAGTCAAACTGATTAGTATCGAGTCTGGGAAGTTCAATGGCCATGTACTTACTTGGAAGTAACATGACATATTCAGTGGCTAAGTATTAGCTCAGAAGCGACTTATTGTAAGTCTGAGAGGCATTTGAGGCCAAATGTTGTAGAGGACTCCTTAAGCGATGATACTTATTAGAATTCGTATAATATTTAATGTTGGACCTATATTGAGAAGAAAGGCGTATTTCTGAGGGAAGTAGCTAGCAAGGCTAGCACTTGCGCCAAAGTCAAGGAAGTACCTTCCAAAGTCAAGGAGGGACCTGCTCCAAGGTCAAGGAAGGCATCAACTAGGGATGTACTAGAGCCAAGGGCGCGTCATCTAGTGACGCTTTAGAAATGGCCGCTGCGCTGGGACGCGCTAGGAGTGGCTGCTTGTGCTGGGACGTGCCAGGCTAGTGAGGCGCATCAGCGGCAGTAAGGATACATTTCCGCTGGCAGGGACGCATCAGGGCTAAGTAGCCTAGGGATGCATCTGGGATAAGCGGCATAGGGACGCATCCGGCTAAGGATTAGGGCTCATAAGCGTTATGGATGCTAGGGACGCATCCGACCATGGAGGCTAGGAACGCATCTGGCTATGGAGACGCACTAAGGCATGCTGGTGACGTATTGGATCCAAGGATGCGCTAAAGAAATGCTGGTGACACATTGGATCCAAGGGACGCGTTAGAGAAATATTGGTGACGCGTTGGAGCCATGGACGCGCTAGCCACTAGGGACGCGCTAGGCTTTGCTAGGGGCGTATTAGAGCCAAGAGGCGTATCGGGCTTTGGGGGCGTGCTAGCTAGAGGCGTACTGGAGCATGTGACGCATTGGCTAGTGGCTAATCATGAGAGGCTCTCTAGAGGACGTGTTGGATAAGGCACTCGACCAAGAAGAGTTAGCACTTTCAGCGCTGGGGTTAGGGTTAGCACTTAGTGCTAGGGTTGAGGTGCCAAGGTGGTGACTGATAGACACGTTTTCGTGTCTTATTTGATCTCAATTTGTATATTGTTAGTTCTCATTTGCGTACTTATATTGTAACTTTATTGTGGTTATAGGTGTTTTTAGAGAAATAAACATTTGGGAAAAATTGGCTTAAAAAGTGTTAAAAACACCCCAGCAAAAGTGTTAAAGGCACCTTCATATTGGATTAGGGAACCCCTCATGTGGATAAAGGCACCCACTTCTTTGAATTTGAATTCAAAAGTGGCGGGAAAATAATTAACTCAAAATATTCCATCTGCGTGAATTAGTGAAGAGTATTTGAAGAGATTTTTACAGATTTTACGACAAGATATCTTCTTGTCTTAATAAGGAATCGTGCACAAAGTGAAAACTTGAAAGATAACCAAGAGAATCTCCTGAAAATATCAAATCAAATCGGGGATCATTCTCGGCTTTTATTGAGAGGAATTCTCTCGGGATATGGCAAGGAAACAAGGAAACGATAAGCCTCACCAAGATTATGTCTATTAAATATGATCGAGAATCAATGGAAAAAGAGAAACAAATCAGGACAAAAAAATCACCGAGAAATATTTTCTTCCCGTGAATTTTTTGTGAGGATTGATTGAAGATTTGGAGGAGTTATTACGAGTTGGGGAGGCTGCACTATAAATAGAGAAGCTCTGGGAATATTTAACGGGGGGGTCTGGAGAGACCAGAAGCTTATAATCAAAAATCAGAAATTCTGCTCGTGATGATCATGATGAAGAAGATGAAGAAAACGTTGCCAAAAGTTTGAATAAATCGTTGCCGTAGTTGTGTATTCACGTCGCCTATTCTTTTGAATTCAACTCTTTTGTAACAACTAGCAATAGTTATCTTCTCTTCTCTGTAACATTTATATCCGTAGCAAACTTTCTGTGTCAATTATATTCCTCTTGTAAACACCTTTTTGAGCCATAAATGAGTATTTTGAGAATGTTTTCAACATGAGGAGCTAAACTCCATTTGCTGAGGTGACGAAGGAAGCCATTGTTTAAATAAAAGTGGTACATTTCTATTTTTAATTAATTTTTGAAATTTCTTTTATGATTATTTGCCTTGATTAAAAATTTGATTAAATGATTTTTATTAAGCAGTTGTGATTTCGTTAGATGGTATATGCTTTTCCTTGGGTTTAGTCCATGCTTTTGTTATACAATTGTTATTCTAGAAATCTACTTATTGCAATATTTTAGAATCAAATCAAACGAAAGAATTGCATGTATATTGAGTAGATTGAATCACCTTAATTGGTTAATGGTGAAATCCATAACCTCAGTAATTTGTGAATATCATTTTCATATTTTGTGCATATTTGTAGTTTAAAAAATTAGTTTATTAAAATCTAAATTCAGTCTTCACAAGTTCGAGAGAACGACACTCTATTTACCACTATCTAAAATTACATCAGTGACTTGCTAGTTAAGGCCTCATTAGGCCAAGATGTGCTATCTAAGACCATTTGATGTTAGTTGGCACTTCTCAGGTGCTAGGGTTAGCGCCAGGGAAGTTAGCGCTTTTAGCGCTAATGTGGCTAACTGGTGCCAATGTGGTGCTAAACCAAATAACGAGTGCTAACTTGGCGTTAATATGAGAAAAGACTAGGGTTATACTAGCTCAGAGGTTCAATGCATCTTTTACGACATTGCTTCTTGATTGAGGCGCATCCCAGAGGAGTGGTGCATAATTTATGGCTTATATTTAAGCAAAGTGCTAAAGTAGCCTATTTAAGCTCAGTAGAGCAATTTGAGACAAGTTTGTTATGAACGAAGCGTTAAGCTAGAGTATATTTTGGGGTTTAAACATTATATATTCCCGAATTTGGTAGATATTACCAGAACATCGATGCACACTCGAGACAAGTTCAAGGAATTCAACCATGGAATTTTATGTGACTTGAGACTACTTCGATGTGGCATAAATACTGTGAGTATTAAGGAGGCTACAAGGCTAGTTTAAAATGTTTTTAGTTGTTCAGAGAAGACTCAAGTTTGCTCTACACTAGTGGGAAACCCATCTAGGAGCTTGAGACTTATTATGTAGAGATTATAGATTACATTGTTAGCATGGAATGCTTGGGGCCTTTTGTAGAGATTGTATCCTCAATTCGTCAGCGGAATATAAGGAGGAATACATTATTTTGTGTTTTGAGGTGAAGTCAGAAATATGCGCACAAGTATGTACGTATATTTCTATGTTCCCGCAACTAGGCATAAGGGTAATTTTATAATTTTAACCCTTTTCAAAAACTCACCATCTACACCGCTATATTATTATTTAATTAGTGAGAAATATCTTGATTACTTTGTTGCACTCACGACACGCATCAAATTTTGGCGTCGCTGCCGGGGATAAGCTTATAACTGATTTTTTATTTGTTTTATCTTGTTTTAGTAGTTTAGATATTTTCACGTTTTTTTTAGCATTTTTTCCCAGGTTTTTAGAATATCGTGGTGTTAATAACTTGTTGAAGGTATTCGCAACTCGCCAAAACCGGGAGGTAAATTCTGAAAACGGGTTGTAAGTATCACTTTTAATTATTTTTGTTATAGGTTTTAAATTTTTTCTTTTATTCTTGTGAGTCGTCATGTTTCCTTACGGTGCATAAGATCAATCATATAATAGTGGTAATAAAAATGGTTTTCAATCTCAATCTTATGACAACTACCAACCATACCAGGGGTGTAACCAAAACCAATCTTTTGGCTATGGTCAATATCCTACGGAACCTTATGATTATTCTCATACATGCCAACATCCTTACATCGGGTATGTAAGTGAACAATCACGAGCATGGGAGGATAATTATACTTCTAATCAGTTGTTTTATAGTAATGTACAAATATCAGAGAGTTTGGAACTAAAAACTTATGATAGCGTATCCAGACCCACTCTTATTGCTCATATTTTTTTGAGCGTTCTCCCATTCAAAGGGAAGAGATGTGGTCTAGAAACTCTATTGTGAGTAATGGTAGAAAACGTGTTAACATTAAAAAACTCTCTAAGCAACACGATCAACTGGAAGAAGATGGAGTATCATATGAAACTCTTCAAGAGGTTAATAGGGTCATAGAGATGGAATTCCAACTCCGTTGGGATAATAAAGATTATGAGGGCGATTACGAAGATGAATAACCTTTGGAAAGTTCTTGTAACAACAATGAAGTTATTCCAACTCCATATCATAATAACGATCATTCTCCTATTCAAAAGGAGGAGAATGGTTATGACATATCAATTGTTATTAATGGTGTAATGTACTCAAACGAAGATCTTAGGATTTGCACCGATGAACTAGACTTTTTGGGAGGGGACTATGATTCTGATGATGAGATTGTTGACGAGACGGTGGTTGAGAATGAAACCAAATTGATTAATTTCGTGGAAGACCCAATTGAGCTTGCCAAGGATTATAATGATGCTGAAATTTCGATTGAAGTAAAAACTTATGAAGAATGGTTTTTAAAGAGTTTGATATAGGACCACGATATACATGAGGTAAATAATTCATTAGATTTCTTTAATAAAATGATGAGAATCCCGTAATGCAAGAGATCGTGAAATGTTTGTCTAATCCTTTGCATACCTCTATATCTTTTGATCCCCCTCCCCCCCCCCCCCCCAATCGAAATAATTCCCCAAAAGGTTGTCCCCATTTTTAAGGAGATAAATCACTTAAGGTTGAGTATATGTGCTACAAGAATCCTTAATAATTATTTTGCTTCTAACTATCACCATTAGATGTATTTGATTCTAACATTGTGCAGGTTCACCGAGAGGAACCCAAAGAAGTTCCCAAATTCTATGTTCTTTATACACTTCCAAGTGTAGAAAATACTAAGTGTGGGGGAAACTTCCACCAAATTAAAGTTTCACTATTTATATCTTATGCTAACATTTTTATGAAGTTGTTATTAAAACTGCAGATTATTTTCTGGGTGGATCCCCAAATTTTCAGATTGTTGGTTTATGGGATAATCAGAAGGTCCGGCTGAGGACGTTAAACTAAGCGTTGAATGAGAGGAAACCCATTGGTTTCGTATTTATATCTTTTGATTTTAATTTTTAGTTTTTCATATCATTACTTGATTTTACATTGGAAGAGTCAATTTACATTGAGGACAATGTAAAGTTTAAGTATGGGGGAGTATTTAACATATAGAGTTTTTAGTCTTTACTTAGATTTTTCACTTTTGCAGGTAAATTTTAAATTTTTTTACATTTGCATGAAAACCTCCAACTTTTAGATTTTTTAGAGTCACTTAGTATACTTCTAGATAAGTTTACATACGGAGTTCTAACCGAAATAACTGAACTTAGAAGTATTAGAGAACTACATTCGGAGTGCTTAGTTATTGAGAGGCTAGAGCTGACAAAAATGGACTTAAACCGTCGGTAGAGAATACAGTATTAGAGAAGCTGATCATTCAATACCCATGAGTGAGGCACCAAACCTACAATTCTTTGTACCTGTCTAAATTGTCCGTTTAGAGTGTTTCATATGCGCTAATTCCGTGTAGAATGATGAACTACCTAACTTCACACCAACTTCAGCACTACTTTTTGATCTCTTGAGTGCTATTTCTGTCAATCATGAGGGTGTCATCAGAATTGATAACTCAATCTTGTAGTCTTGTTTGCAGTTGGTACCATTCTCTCGACAACAATAGGTCCAAAGAAACACCATAATCATCAACAATGGAGAATCAAAAAATTGAAGGAAAGTTAAAGACCCTAAAGTCTTACAAGCAATGGTACAAGAAAAAGCAAATTTCATATTCAAGTGAAGCAACAATACAATGATCAGAGTTATATATATTTTGAAGACTTTTGTACAAGAGTGAAAGAAATCAAAATATGTGACTTAGTGATATCGAGACAATACAAGTTGTAAAGAATCAAGTGATAAAATCCTTATCCCATGGCCATAGTAGTTTCATTATCTATTATATTTTCAGTTTGTATTCTATTAGTTAAAAAAGAAAGAAAAAAGAAACGAAAAATAAAGGAAAAATAAAATAAAAATAAATGTTTTATATTGCTTTAGTATATTTGTTATTGTAATCATTCAATAAGGTCGTGGGGAAGAAGAAATCTATAAAGAAGTTTCAAATAACAAGAATTTGAGGAAAATAATTAAAAATTGTCAAAGTTCTACGAAGTTCAAGAGTTCATCATCAACAGTTGAAGACCGAAGACATTTCTATTGGATGTTGTAAGAGTGGTGTCGATTGTAGACCGGATGAGAAGGTAAGTAAGCGTTCCCATCCTTGCATAGTGGTTGATTTCCTTTCTTAGAGGTCACTAGGAAAAAAAACAAAGGTTATCTTTCATCCCACGTTCTATGGGATAACATCTTCATTTAAATCGGAAGGTTACCTTTCCTTTCCACCATTCAACGTGTGCAGGATTTCTATCTTCACTCCTACCTGCACACATGAGAACCATAAAATGCGTATTTTGAGTGTCAATTTTCATATGGTGGTTTTATCCTAACTCAAGAGTTAAGCGTGAGAATAATGTTCTTTGGCACTTCTAAATTCTTATTATTAGTGTGCAAAAACTTTATGTCCTCATAGCTCTTTGGATGCTTGTGACTTGAAGTTGGAATAAGTTTTGTGGGTATACCTCTTGTAAACCCTCACGAGACTATAACTCGTCCACTAGGGACACCTAGGGGTTTAAAGGCTTGTTACACATGCTAAGTGTAACCGTGTCTTCAACGAAAGGGAGGCGTATTTTATTTTAGTTTATGATTAGTCATTTGAGTTGACTTGACTTAATCAAAACCATAGTGGATTATGACTCCACTCTTTCCACGAGATATCAAATACAACATGGGGGGATTCTCATTGGGGTATTGGTCTGGTGGTCTACGCATCATGGGTGGTGACACAACCCCCACGGACAAGAAGGTAACAAGAAGTGGGCGGTTACAGAGCAATTGAGAGGATGAGGAGTAGTGGCCAGACAGGTCTCTTCTACTTTCCAGGCACCACCCTACTGCAAGCTCCAAAATCTTCACTTCTCCATCTCTCCCTAACTTCCACTACTTACGAGAAATCAGCGTGTCCTCTGCAAATATAAATATATGATTTTCATCTATTCAAAACAAGACAGAAACACACGACAAACAAGATAATCAGTCTGGAGAAACAAAACCTACAGAATTAGTGATTCCTCTCAGAGAATCCATTTTATTCTCCATACATTATCACACTTTTATATTCTCAACCTTCTTTGCTTCCCTCCCCTAAGACCTACCCAATCCTTTCCATTTTTGTAATCGAAGCAGGACGTGAACGACCATTTCTTGGTTTAGGATTGTCCTGTTCGAGCTTGATCTCTCGAACCTACTTGAAAGTACAATTTATTGTACATTTTTTTCACCCTAAAACAATTGGCGACCACAGCGGGAGATCAACCTCTCAATTACAAAAGCCAATTTTCAGTTATTTAAGATGGTGGATCTTAGGTATAAAGCAGTTACAACTCCTATAGTCGGTTCAGGTAGCACTGGTGGTGGTGATTCTGAAAACACTCATATTTCTACCGAGCCTTCTCGCACTAATACTATTACTCCGCCTCCTCTCGGTAACAAGACCAATGAAGATACCGAGAATACTTAAACTTTATTTGACATAGCTGATCTGATGAAGAGACAAGAATTTCTTGCCAGTACTCAGGTGGACATGGCTGCTACCCAGAAGGAAGTACTCGCTTTCCGCAAGACCCTGACAGAGCAACTCTCCCCAGAACAACATCATCGCCTAACAGAGCAAACCAGGAACAACTTTGCAGCGACCGCTGATGCTGAAACACCTGGGGCTCGAAAAGAAAAAAAAGTCCATATCATTCCTGATCGACCACCAAAGAAGTACCAAAAATCCAATTTTATCACCCGTGAGTATATAGAGAGGTTCCTACGAAACCATGGCAAGGAGGAATCATCCTGAAATTCAAAGGATACCTCTTCCGGGAGGTTACACTTCTCCAACTTTCTCATTATACGACGGAACTGGAAATGCCTGTGAACATGTCTCGAATCCCTCGGGGGACATGAATATAATCATGTGTTGCGCCTCAAATAATTCTCGAACTATCTCACTGGAAGAGCCTACATGTGGTATAACAACATTGCTCCCAACAATATCTATGATTGGGAAGACATGGTTAACGCCTTATACAAGAAGTATTTCTTCGTCCCCGGATAGATCACCCTATCAGACTCGGGAAGAATGTTCTAGAAAAATAATGAGCACCCCAATGAATACGTGAAAAGATTCATAATTCAAGCACTGGATTTCCACGATCCGAATGTGACAGAACATCAACCAGTGGAGCTCTGTATTAATGGTATGATCCCTGTTTATTGTGCTATTCTAGAATTTACGTTTTCAGACTTTCTCTGAGTTACATGAAGTCGTAAATACGGTTTACCACAACTGATCCAGCATTCCTGGAGAGAACTAGACCAACAAGGGAAGAAAGTCACGGAGATACCCGTGGGAATCGACGGCTAGTCAACAAACAATACAATGTTCAACAATCAATCGGTGTTGTCAGTAACGAGGGACCCAATAGGAAATCTTCGTCTCAACCAGAGTCACAAACAAAACACTTTCCATCTGACCTCAACATCAGTACCAACTCAAAGATCGAATTTCTCGGAACGCAGCTAAGTCTTCACAACAACAGTTACAGCCGCAACAGGGACAAGATGTTAAACCAAGCATAATTTTCTCGGACTTCCCGGGCCCAACGGAAGAGGTACTCGAAATACTTGAAGCATGTATAGAATATGGTACTCTCCAATTACCTCCTGTGCGATGGCTTCCCACAACTCAGCAGATGACGGATCCTAAATACTGTCATTATCACGGATATGTTAATCACCCAACCAACGATTGTAACAATCTCAAGTAAATTTCAAAGGAAAGGTGAAATCAGGAGAATTATAATTAGAAGCTGAAGGAGTCCACAAAAATCCCCTTCCTGTCAGAAATTTCACTCTCCGAGAAATCAACCAATCAGACCGTTCAATCTTTGATGGAGCGCATGTGTGAGCTTCTCTATCTCTCAAAAGGACAACGTGAAGGTATCTTTGCTGTCCTGAAATATGTCGTCGATAGCAAGCGCTTATTCTTTGCGGAAAGGACCCGCTCCCAAGTCAAGTATCACTTGAAGAACTCAGTCGACACGAATGACGGTGAATATGGGGACTCCCCACAAAGCTTGAGGATCTGACTCAGACTCTAAAACTCGACCACGTAAGTCCCACTTCTCAAGCCCCTTTGAAATTGATGATTCCATGTCATGTCATAACCCAGTGGCTCTGCTTAATGGATAATTACAACACGACTAGAAGATGTGAATGAGAAGCCGATCCATTTCAATATTTTATCAAATGGTTAAAAATTGCTTTTGCTAAGAACGGGAAAATTCATTTCACTTGCAAGTCAAGTTACTTCTGACGATGAGAAGAAACTCCAACAACAATCCTTAGCCTCCCAAGGAGAAGATCTCTCAGACGAGATGATAAAGTCTGGGCTTTTTCGAATTGGAGACACGGTTCTGAAAATCACTAAGAAGGCACAACTTCTCACATCAGTTCCTTTAACTATCGAGGAAGAACCTTACATAATTACTGAGACTCTAATAGGTGATCACTTGAAGCTTACAAATCGTGACAAGCCATAATTCATGGAAAGTGGCTCAAAGCTAGCAAAGCTTGAGTGTTTCACTAGTTTACTTCAAATATTTCCCTATTTTTACGCAATATTTATATTTCCTCTAAAATGAGTGCAATATTTCTGCACTCATAGTTAGGTTTTCAAGTTTATCAATCAATTCAAATATCTTTATTCATTTTAAAAAGTAATAAATGAGTCTATCTCTCTCCACAAATAACTTGTCAAAACATAGCTACTCAAAATCCTAAAATAAAACCATAAATGTGTTTCATGAAATCATAAAACTAGAAAAAAATCCTTGAAAGCTGGCTTAGTCCCTACAAAATACTCCTTCTCCATCCTTCCAAGAGTCTCCATCGCAAACTCCAATTCCTGGGAAAGCCTTTCAACTTCTCTTCTAGCATTGGTCAGCGCCTCCAGATTAGCCAGTTCTCATACTTTGGCAAAGTGTTCTCGCATGGATCCCAGACGATGACGAACCCATATGACATTCATACCAAAGTTCTCGGCATTACTTACATCCTCCTCCTACTCCTCGAAGATCGCATCAGAAACTTCATGCCAAGGAAGTGAGAATATCTCATGCACTATGGGCAACAGACTGGACACGTCCCGTTCTAAAGCTATGTAGTTTCTGGAAATATCAACAAAGAAGTGACCAAACTTCTTCCATATCCTTGTATACAACTCGACATAAGTGGATAGAACAGCAAAACCTCCAACACGCAAATACCCGGGAAGAGTCTTGCTCGGGATAAAGTCAGTATCAATACCTGCACCAGGATACTCGATGGAAGCACTACATTCAACAAGCATGCAAGCAGAAGTATTCTCATGATTTTCACTAGGGGAGAGGACATTATCTACGTCGGGATCAACGTTAATTCTTGTTCCTTTACTAGCAAGCTCAACTCTCTGATTTTGATCATTCTCTCCCTAAAAGTAGAGAGGATATCAGCAAATTGAGTCAGAACACCTCAAACACAAATTCTTTGAATATAAACCATAAAACTTGTTATATATACTCATAAACACCATATACAATCATTAAAAAGTGATATTCAATGGATTATATAAGTTGAAAACAATCACAAGACGTTTTTACAAAATAAATGCCTCAGAAGCAATTTTCACTGCCTCTCGGAAACTCTGAAGCTGACAATAATTGATGACGAATCTGGACATGATCCTTATATCAAAAGTTTCGTATTGGAGTCTATGACCGAGAGAAGGCATGAAATCAGGTTTTTTTAGACTTGTACGTAAGTTCTACCTATCTATCTCTTCTGATTTATAAATTGGTTGAGTGACCTATTTGTAGTAATAAGTGTACATCTGGCCTCGTAAGAAGTGGAATTCGTAAAGTAGTGAAGGAGTTGAGATTTTGGATAATATGATGAAACAGTGTTCGTATTGTCAGGAAAGACTGGATGGTTACACACTCACTACTCCTCTATTTTGTCAATCGTTAACATATCCTACCACTTTCCCGTAATGGGTGTATTGTTACACCGCATGTCGTAGACCGCCAAACTAAAACCCTAAAGTATATCCCCCATTTGTGACATATTTTATGTCTCCTGCGATCTTAGTAGAATTAAATACTACTATTGTGAAGTCAGATGTGACTTGTTTAGTCAATTAGTTAACTTGCGACTTGTACATGCCTGACCAGACATGACTGGCGAGCATTGACAGGTCTGACAGGACTAGTGAGACAAGATGAGTCTGATAAGACTGGAACTTGTATAACACAGGTAGATTAAACTAAATATATATTTATTTGGACCTTATGTCAAGTCTCTGGGAAGCTCTGATGAGCAGTAATGAATAAGTAATGCCATACATTGACATTGAGTGAGGGAACTACTGCGTCTCAGGACAGCGTGAGGTGATGAATGATCGTGGTGGAGTAGGGAAAAAAAGTGAGCACTGAAGTGGATGAACATGTATCAAGACGTACATGGTTCGACGTGTACGATAGAACATAAGTCATAAATAGTGAGCCATAAGTAGTACAACATATATGGTGAGCTATACATATCAACTCACATGTGTTTGAACAGATGTGATAAGACAAGTATGGTTGGGGCGAAGCGCGGAACAGCACGGGTGTGCGCTTGGTTAGACACGCAAGTTAGCCATACTTATGAGACGCTGACACACATGGCCAGTCGTGTATCACAAGTTAATGTGTTAAGGCGTTGGTGGCGGATCGCATGTTGTAGGCCATATTTACGTGAAGTTAGACTTAACGCATAATTTTTATATCAAGACGTTAATGGTTAACCATAAATAGGATAACAACATGATCAATCACATATGGCTAACTATGTGTTAAAATAATTTTAGACTTGTCATATATTATAAGCACATGTTTATGTAAAATAAGACTAAACACGTAGGTATTTTGTAAAGACACAAGCAAACAGTCGTATATGTGATAAACACACGTTTGCGTGTCTCATTTGATCTCACATTTATATTGATTAGTGCTCAATTATTGTATTAATAATGTTATTATCTTATTTTTAGGTATTTTGTGGAATTAATAATTATGGAGAAATTGGGCTTAAAAAGCATTAAAGGCACCCACCATAATTACTAAAGGCATCCGAACTTTAAATACGGGCACCACATTTCTTTAAATTCAAATCAAATTTGGTCGAAAGTTACTTCTCTCGACCTGTAAAGAATCAATCAATAAGATTTTGGATATTTTTGGAGTTTCAAGGCCGGATATTCTTGCCTTAATAAAGATGAGATTTTATATACGGTTGAAAATGTAAAATCAAAACAGAATCGTGATATGTTCAAACTCAGAAAGAAAATCTCGTGAAACTTGGGTTCTTCTCAATTGTGGGTCCCAACATAACATAAAAGAAGCAAATCAAGGTATATCTTGTTAAGGTGATATTCTCGAATCAGATATGTTTCCATTTGAGGGACCCTGAATAAAGACATGGAATGATTTGTTTATGGTCAAGGTATATCTGTTTATGGTCGTGAGAATTTTGGGCGGAAATCGTTGAAGTTTTTGTATATCAAGAATATATTTTCTAGTCATGCCAAGGAAACAAAATCAAAACAAGATTGAGAAGATGGTAACATCGAGGTTTTATTTTTTTGCCGAGATCGTCTCATTAAAACATATTTCTTTTCGAGGATTATTTTCAGAGATTTAAAGAGTATTCACTCCTATATTATATATATGGGTATTTAGGAACATCATCGGAGAGGCTAGCAGAGACAAGAAAGCCATGGGAAAAAAAATAATCAGAAACCAAGCCTGAGCTGCTGCCGAGGAGGAGGAGAAGAAGAAGAAACTGCGAGGAAAGACTAAACCTGTCACTGAAAACCATTGCGAAAGCTTTTGTATCCGACGGTTTCAGTGACGGTTCAGTACCAGCGACAAATCGTGGTTTAAATACAGAAAAGAACATTCCTTCATCAACTACACAAGTAAGTTGTCATTAATTCGTCTGTTCTTTTTGTTTTGATAAAAACTTGATTAGTCCTTTTCTTGTAAGTATTTTAATTGAATAAAAATGATGATTAATATTATTCTTCTATATTTCTTCCTCGCCATGAGTATCTAAGTCACTTTTTAGGATTAGAGAGTAAACCTTGTTATGTATGCTAGATAATTTTAATTTGTTTTTCATAATCTTTCTCCATGGTCCTTATATTCTTGTTTAATATTGGTGATAATTTTGCTTATATGTCCTCTAGTTTGGGTTTATCATCTAAAATATTTATTTCAAGCAATCAAATGAAGAAAAATTATTAAATCTTCTAGAACTTCAATGGTTATAAAGTTTGATTTTCCAAGACGTTCGTTTGTCTTAAAATCGTCTTGAGATATTAAGGAGAAGTTTATAAAAAATAATTATCTATTTCTAGTGTTCATAATAGTGGTGGAGTCTCGAAATCCTAGGTTTTCTTTCATTTGTATAAAAAAATCATTTTACTTTTATTTTATGTGTTTTAGAATTTTAGAATAGATTCACCAAATCAATTTTTTCATTAGCACTTGATTAATTAAAAACTAAAATTACGATTCTGAAATCCCTGTGAAGCGAACCATGCTTGCATACTGTCTCATTGATAGCCGTGATCTTACGGTATAGATAAAATATGCCATCAATATATCATGGCAATATGGACATGTAATAGGCCACACTCATAGGATACGACTACACTTAATTAACGACGACATCTATAGTCATGCTAAATTAGCCATGTCAGCTGTGATCACACGATTTATATTAGTTATTCGGTTTGGGATGGCCAACTTGGCCTGACACAAACAAAAAGGGTTGTCCAACCAAGTTGGCCGGCCAAGTTTAGTCGGACAAAAAAGAAATTTGTTTGACCAAGTTGGTCGGCCAAATGAGGCGGACATCATGAATCATTCAAGGTCAGTTGTTTATGTCCATAGCCATGACCTTTGAAGCATTGAATTTCATCATCATTTTCCAAGACAATTTCTTTTATGTTTAATGGATATGTGTATCTTGAAGATGATTTATTAAAGACTTGTTTGTCTCTCCTTTTACTTTGGAAGTCTTTAACTTGTTTTGTTAGGAGTGCTATTGTTGAGTTAAGCTATCTTTCAACAACCAACTTATCTTTTTTGCAATATTCCTCATCCCAAAGTACACCAGATGAACTAGTATTATTTGATGCTTAAAATGCAATGCTCTGTGTTCTGACTGGAGTTTATAGTTAAAGATCTTTAACTTTCCTATAAGAGAGATTTTAGAAAGTGTAGACAACTCATTTGCTTTCACGATGGCATGTTTCATAGACTTGTATCTAGATGGTAACGAATTGAGAATTTTACATTTTTTTTAATGAGATAGTCTTTCCAAGAGAGAAATATGCATTAACAATCTCACAGTTTTATAAAACTCTTCAAATGTCTCGTTACCATTCATACGAAGGTTTTCCCAATCATAAGTGAAGGTTTGAAGTCTAAATTTCTTTTATGATGTGTTACCTTCGAATACGATCTCAAGAATATCCTAAGCTTCTTTAGATGTTTGGCAAAGTGGATACATGATGCTGAAGATCTCGGCTTACTGTATGTATTATAGCATTCAAAACAATCTAAATTATGCTCGGAAAACGTCTTTTCGTATCATCATATGCATTTAATATTTTATACTCAGTCTCCAAATTTGCCGCTTTTTGTTATAAATATCCATTGACCACTAATACCCAAGTATTAAAGTCACAAGATTGAAGGAAAGATCTCATTGCAGACTTCCACCACAGGTAGTGGTACCATCAAATCTTGGTGGTATGCTAACTGAACTCGATTCATGAGAACCTGAATTCATTGTCCTGGTAGGTTAGATCGCACTAAACATCGAATGTTAGGTCTTTTTCGTTTTTTTCCTTCTCTAATACCAACTAAAATGACAAGGGTACCAAGTACGCCACAATGTTTTCGATATCAACCCATGCAGATTCACCTTGTATAATCTTATCAAAACAATAACGACCAAAAGATTATCTCAACAAGGTGATTCTTGGTAATAGTCAAAGTTCTATAAGAATTAACTATGAGATCGTTATCAATATGGAATTATCGTACAAATGTATTTACTTTAATTATAAGTAAATCACATAACATATAAGATTCTGTTAACGAGAAAAAATGCTTGAAAGAAAAATCTCGGGACCTAGTCCAATTTTGAATCCTCAGACTTAAGCCTTTACAGAAATTGACTACCACAACTTTGTATAGTTGAGATCAAATAAACTACCCTAAGTTACTCAATTCCTTCAGTATCCTTGCGCCTACAACCAATCTGGCCAATACATATGAATCCCAAAAGAGTCCACTATCTTTAGTCGGTTCACCACTGTGAAAATTTTTGCACTTAACTCCCTTGGATCGTAACCCAAAACAGTAAATGACTAACCTGTTCTAGTAACCAACTCACTTATTAATTTACCCAGAATTAATCTTTAGATCAGTAATAAAGTAGAGTCAAAGGATTTTACGTTTAATCAATAAACCCCTTTGGTTTAAAGATCAAACCAGAACAATGATTACCATTCTTTATGAACAATCTCTATCCAAACAACTATACGAGGTAGCACCAAAAATAAAATTCTTATTTTTCTTACACTAACTAATAATATAATGATAAGTAGATTCGTTTCGAAGGGAGCGTCGAATTAAAATTATCGATTCAAATTTCTAAATAATAAGAAAATGTAAAACTACAAAAACAAATATTAATACATACGATGAGGATGAGAAAGAAAGAGTTACAAATATTAATACATTTGATGAGGATGAGAAAGTTAAGTTTCTGATAACAAAGTAACCGTTATCAGTAAGCAACGGCTCAATAACGGATATAATTTTAGTCGGACATAGCATTTCAGAGCAAGAACTGGTTTTTAGAGAGAGGAGAGATTTGTTCGCTAGTTGTGTCTCAAGACTCTCAACACAATAAATTGAATTGTGGTGCAAATTTGCTTTCCATTTTCTAAATAACTCATTGGACTGTCTTTTAAGTGTAGAGAAACGAATGTGACGCCTATGAAGGATCTAACAAAACTGAACAACACAATTAGTGAACAAAGTTTTTCAAGAAGAACTAAGATTGGATGATATATCAACATTAATCTTCTCTCTTTTGGCCCTGAAGTGAGAAAACTGGTTCCCCAGGATGTGGATCTGAGTGCCGAGCAGGGGATGTGTCGATGTTACCATTTTCCACATCAACATCTTCATATTTGTTGTCATCATGTGATGTCCCAGAGTCTGCAATCTGACGGTGTCCAGTGTCATCACCAGCAGCATCGGAAGAATTATTGCCCATAAGGTTTTTATATATGCTCATAGCTTGACTAATCATACTTGCTGGACTATTCATATCACTTGGAATTAACATTGTTGTGCCCTGCAACAAGGAATCAGAGGAGATGCATCAATGTCCTGAGATCTGACATTTTAAAAATACTTTGGGGGTAGGTACATCACTTACATGCTTGGCTATTTGACCAAAGGAGTGGATATATTGCTCAGCGACCCTCAAGCTTGCCGCCTGCATAAAATGAAAGTTAAACCCAGGAATTGGAATCAATTAAGGTAAGAGAGGAGAAAAGTATCTAACCTCGGCGCCTCCCCTTGACTTGATGGATCCTGATATTACATCAATTCCTCTAGCAGTTGCCTCTGCTCTAAGATAGATAGCTGATGCCTCTCCTGGAGAAGTTCAAGAAATCGTATTAAGAACCATCATTAAGTAACGATAGACATAACATATTAAAATTCCATCAAACGAAGGCATGACAACTAGTCATTATGTCAAAAATTAGACCAGCCCAATCTAAAAGAACACAAAGGGCCAACAGATCCACATTTCAAATCAGTATGCTATTCAGATACTACAAAATATGTGTCTTTCCGAAATAAAAATAAATAAATAATAATTAAATTGAAGTTACATGGGAATGCAAAAACGGGATTGAGTATTAGAAGTGGACAATAATTAACCGGAGACAACATATTTTCAAACACACTCAAGTGGTCAAGTTCATATTATGATTGTTGCTCATACAGAAACTTTAACTTCTAAGGATTGAGTTATATCCAATAAGCATTTACTCACTTTTGTTTGCTAAATGAGAGACTCACTAGACATGTGAAAAAGAAAAAGAAAAAAGTCTCTCTGATCGGGCAGAATAGGTACATGATCACTGTACTCAATGAACTACTATAAAATAATAGCAATAAGATTATGATCCCTTAGCTACTCAGTACTAATGGCTAAGAACAAATAGACAAGGGTATAAACATTAATCCAATATTGGTGGCTCCTCACGAAATTTACCTTCAGCCTCTAAGATAGCGGAGCTTTTCTTTCCATCAGCAATATTAATATGGGATTGTCTCTCTCCTGTGAAAATATCCAAACTTCATCAATCTCATGATCACATAATATGCATAATAAAACTAGAAGACTGAAGCTAAAAGGCAATTTCTTCAAACAACATTTATTCAGGAGATAGCATCGAACTTCAAAAGCGGCTACAACTGTAAGAAGATATTAAGAACATGATTTTCTTGAAATGGAACACCTAAAAGAGGTGTTTAGTGTATTTAATAAATTAAAACACAGTCACAAAGCACCTTCTGACTCGAGAACTTGAGCTCGTTTTCTACGTTCTGCTTCTGCTTGCATCTCCATAGCTGCACGCACTCCAGGTGGAGGAGAAATATCACCTATTCAAACACGGAGGATTATCATGAACATTTCGGAAGAAAAGCTATATTAAAATTCAAAACATTTCTAATTAAGTCACTTACGAATCTCGTATCTCAGACACTGCAACCCCCAGTCTTTAGCAGCTTCATTGATAGATTTCTGCGAAGCACAATTCATTTCCTATGTGAGTTAACTGCAACATGGGGAAACCATCTCAATCCATTTTCCATTTCCGGTTGTCAAATATATATTTGATTTATAATCCTATGTACTTCGGAGAAGTTATTTATATCTTCAAGTTATCAAAGGCTAACAGACAGAAGAAGAAAGCAAACACTCATTTCATAATAAAGTTCTCTGATTATAGTAATTGATATAACCAATTATCAACTAGCAGAGAACAGAATAAGCTCACAGTAGGATTGAAATATTTTTTATTATAAGATTCAGCATGGAATCGATTAATACTGTATAAATGGAGACACCCTACACACAAAGTGGAGCTCTAGACTCATCATATGTAACTCAAATCCTTGGAAACACTAATATACGATCCGTAATATGAATTTGCAGTCTTACAGTGGAGCTCTATCAAACAACCATACATAAAGGAACTTCAATTAAGCTAAAAGATTGACTTAAAATAATAAAACTTACCACTATGTTCTCATTCAGGGTATCTCTCTCCTCAAAGGTTTTATCCAGTGTAATCTTACCCAGTTCACTACGCATTGTTGTTTGAGCAAGCTGAATAACTGCAAAAATAGGATTCTCAACACCATACGATGCCAATATTGGATCGACAATCTGCAACGAACATATCAAAATTATGAACAAACAAAACCGATATGGTTCAACAACCAAATTTAAAATTCAACCATCTTATAAACATAAAACAACTGATACCTTAACATATAACACACCATCAATCATAATGCTGACATTATCTTTAGTAATAGCAGACTGATCCGGAATCGGAATTGCTTCTTCTTTAAGTGAATGAACATATGCAATTCGATCAACAAATGGAACCAATAAATGAATTCCAGAAGTTAGGGTTTTCTCATACTTTCCAAATCTTTCAATAATAAAAGCTTTCTTTTCAGGTATAATCCGAACACCCCAATTTGTTGGTGGAGTTGCTTCAAATCTTCAATTCAAACAACAGAAAATAATTTGCATCTATTAAATACATTAATCTTAAATATACCCAAAACAAACTAATGACATCCACTGAAAGGGTTTTACCTGTAACTTATGTCATCACGATTGTTACGACCAGCTCTGAAATGTCTAACAGATGAATCTAAACTGAAGGATGGGTTTGTCTGAGATATGGATGTAGATGAACCTACAGATATTGCTGTAAGCTTTCCTCCTAATTGTTTGTTAAAGGATTTCAACGTGTTAAGAGAATTGATCCTCCAGATACCCATACTTTGTTTTAATTTCTTAACAGAAAAACGATTGTGGATTTTTTTCGTGAATTTAGATCGAAGAAATAAAAAAAACTAGCAAAACCCTTGAGATTTTAGTTCTGCTCCCCTCTTTGGGTTCTTCTTGAGAAAATGAATCCACGAATAACATAAGAATAAGAAGGGAAAATTATACATAAAACTGATAACAATAATAACCTTCCACATAAATAAAGAAATTAATTTTTTTTTAAGAAAAAAACCAAAAGGTTGAGATAAAATCATGAAAATTTTATATTCCCTAAAATTACTCTTCCCAAAAATTAATCTTCATTGTCTATCCTGATTTCCCCTAAAAATACTCTTAGAATAAAGCTCTATTTACCTCTCCTAAAACAGTTTTTACCGAAATAAAAATTTTCACCGAAATAATTGTAAAAATTATACTCCATCCGTTTCATGAAAAGAGTTACTTTCTCTTTAAATTTGTGTTCCAACAAAAGAGTTACTTTCATTTTCAATATAACAAACTTTTAAAACTATCCTTATTATTTTAAGAAATATTATTATTCCCATTATAAAGATATATGTAGTATTAAACTTTTTGTTAGGGTAAATCTGGAAATAAATTACAAAAGTTATTCTCTCTCATCTTGCCTTAATAATTGTGCAAATAGGAAAAATAACTCTTTTCCTGAAACGGAGGGAGTATTTTTCACCGATAATAACATATATGCAAGATAAAAACACTCAAAATCCAGGTGATAAATCAAGCTTTCACTTGCACACACAAGTGAAAATACCATTTTTCACTCAAAATCAAGGTGAAAAAGAAATATTTCTCTCAAAATAATGGAGAAAAAAATAAATTTCCACTCGATATTTACGGAAAATGTGTTTTTCATTCATTCGAAACATATAAAAAAAGGTTTTACATACTAAATGTAGACAGAAAGATAAAAGAACATAGAAATGGTCTATACTTTTTCTTAACACAGACAGTAAACATATACTAAACGTAGACGGAAAAGGGAGAGCAAATTGTCTGAATTGTCTCTAGTTGCTTTGCAACTTTAATTTTTTGTACCTGTAGTTTTAAGGTCCCAATTATATAGTGAGTCCAATTAAGATCCTAAAAATCGGATTGAATACATCACCCTCCCACAATTGTCGGCCATATATAATGATATACACAATTGTCCGTAATAATTAATAAAAAAAATCATTAAATTTGGAAATATAAAAAATAATATATCCCCCGAAAATTAGAAAATGATAAAGAGATCTAAACTAATTGTTTTCAGCCATTTATTTTTAAGTTTTAAGTTTTGAACTACAAATATAAGCATACTTAACTATGGGTTTATGAGAGAGAGTGGAATTGGTTCCTAAGATATTTCTATAAGTAAAAATACTCTATAACATTAGGACGGTAGCTTTAATTCAATGTGTACTTACACTCCTCTTACACCTTACCACCTTGGGTGGTACTAGAGGTGGGACAAAAACTGGACTAGATTCGGCGCCCTCCCACACCGGAAATTAACATGGAGTGCATTTTTTGTGAAGCCCCGGCATTTGTCCCACCCTTATTGTCTCACCTTTAGTGTTTTCGGTAGACTTGGGACCGTCTAGAAATGCGGTATATGTACACACAACACAATAATAAATCTTGGATATTTTGACTTGAGTTCTACGCAGTGAACAGATCATACATTGCATAAATAATACATCTCTGGGATTTATCATGTTAAAGTTATATCTAGTCATCACATTTATGGAAAATTTCCAAGATACTTATTTGTTGATGTCACTGTTAGTTGAGCTCAGCTCCAGGTACGCTCTCATGCTCATCAGTGACATAGGTCGTTGAACTCTTTCTTTCTCTTGCATGAATAATACAACATTACATGATTCTGTGCTGGGGAAAACCAATAAAAAAAATTAAACTTTTCTGAGTGTAACAACGAATAAGAACCCAGCACAATGTATTTAAGCTCCACTGTATGTAAGACGAAGCCAAGCTTTCAAAGGAACAAAGATATCCTGAACTGCAGGACAACTGCAAACTGAGTGTCTCACTGAGACCGTCATCTTACGTTGACACTGCAGTAGCTCTTTAGTTCAAGACCAGCATTACTGCAAGTCTCGATAACAGCAGGATCTACTTCAGGAATGGCTTCATCTTGAAATGCATTGAAAAAAAGACCGATACAGATGAAATTAACCAAACTGAATCCCACTTTGTACCGTTGATGGCTATAGCTGGTTATGGTCTTCTTGTGTAGACTTTACATACAAATACGAGCAAAACTGATGTTCAAGTATCATCATTGTTGTTCAATTTGATTGATGCCTTTTGATATCTCAACCTCTCAATCTCTTTTCCAAGAAACTCCAAGGTTGTGTGTGTAACACGGTTAGGGGAGCAACCATTGTCCAACATCATCTGGAAGAATTTGCGTGCTTCATCCACTCGACTAGCCTTGCTGTGAACCTCGATGAGTATATTGTATGTGAAAATATCAGGATGAATCCCACTCTTCGTCATCTGCTCAAACATCTGATTCACTTCTTCAATTCGCCCAGCCTTTCCTAATGCATTAATTAAGGTATTATACATAACAATATCCAAATACACGCCTTGCTTTTCCAACTGATCGAGAACGGCGCTGGCCAAATCTGCTCTACCCATCTTTCCCAAGCCTTGGATTAAGATATTATACGTTCCAATATCCGCTGGACAGAGCTTTTCACCCATCTCATGCAGAATCCCCCCCGCCTCATTAAAGTAGCCCTTCTTGATGAAAGAAGTCATCATCGAATTATAAGTGTAACTCACAGGATTCACGCCCTTCTCAGTGAAGATCTCAAATAATTTGCAAGCTAAGCTTAAGTTTCCCTTAGCCAAAAAGATCGATAAGTATGTATTAACCATATTAATGTCAAATGATCTTATCCCTTTTTCTTGAATTCTATGACTCCTAGATACTGAAAACTTAAGAGAACTGTTGGAGGATCCTAACTGATCCACAAGTTTGTCCATGTAAGGAGATGGCGACCAATTATAGGTGAGAGAAGAAGTCAATTCAGATTCGGCTTCACCTTCTGCAACAAGATTGTCATACTCTCCCGTATTAGCAGGTAACCAACTAATAAAATCCATTATCTCACTTAAACTTCCTTTAGAAGGGAACATTGAGGTAAAGTCTTTTGTTCTTCCTTGAGGACCCTTTATTGCGACCTCCATGTTATCTTTCCACCTAAGAACCTCTGGCAATATACTGCTATCCCTAATGACCTTCAACAGTCTCTCAGTCTGATCCCACTTGTGTTGCTTATAGATCTCAATCAAAAGAGATGTTATTGTAACCAGATCAACCACAAGACCCCTAGCTTCCATTTCTTCTACAAATTCCAATGCTCCTTCTAATAGACCCTCCTTGCATAAGTGCAAGATAACAGTGCTGTAAGTAACACCATCAACAAACTCTCCCTTCTTCTTCAAGTCACGAAATAGCGTAAACGCAGCCTCAGCTCTTCTATTTCTAAATAAACCATAGATCAAGATATTGTAAGACCAACATGAAGCCCTAACTCCATCTTGAACCATCGTCTCAAAAAATTGGCATGCTTCCATCACCTTCCTCGCCTTAAACAACCCATCAAGGACTGAATTATAAACGACAGTATCAGGACGAAATCCGTTGTATTTCATTTCACTGAATATCCTTGTTGCATCATCTATCCTGTAAGTCTTGCAGCACCCTTGAATGATAGTTCGATACGAAACGGTATCAGGATATTGACCTGAGCCTTTCAACTCCTCCCAAACAATCAAAGCATCTTTAACCTTTCCAACCGCACAAAGAACACGTATTAAACTATTGTAAGTACACAAATCTGGCCCTGAAGATCCTAAATCATGTTCTTTCATCTCTTTAAACAATTTCAAGGAAGTAGTTAAATCACCCCAACACCCAAATGCATGAATGCATATATTATAACCCCATGTATCCAATTCAAACCCTTTTTTGTCTCTCAATATCTCGAAAACTTGTTTGAATTCTACCCTCATTTCTGCTTTTCTCAGAGCAACAAACATTTCATTACATAGTAAAGCATCCGGAACAAAAGCTTCACTGCCATTAGGACTAGCTAAAAGCGTTTTAAACATACCTAAAGCGACAGTCACTTGTTTTTTTCTAACAAAAGCAATAAGAACAGAATTATACATGTGTGGATTCAAACTAGTCACTATTGTTTCCACTTCACTAATTAATTTCAAAGCTGAATCAAGATTACCTGAATTGATAAAGGAGACGAGAAGTAACTTAAACGTCGCAGAATCAATAACAACTTCATCTTTTCTCATCAACTCTAACAAAGGAGAAATTTCCTGAAGACACCCAGACCGACAAATCACGTGAAATATAGCCGAATACGTGCTTGCAGAGTGTTTGTAATTATGCCCAGAAGAAACCCATTTAAAAAATTCGATTTTCTCAAATGTATGAACTGAACTCCTTCGGAGAACTAAAAGAACAATAGATTCAGATAGAGGGATTGAATCATAATCGAGATTTCGAGTTCCAGACTTGATTAGGGTTTTTGAAATAGAGGCAACAACGAGAAGGTTTACAAGTTCTGATGAAGGAGTTTTTTTTAAAGTTGAAAAAGCTAGGGTTTGTTTTTTTCTATTGCACATTGTAAGTGATGGTACGACGAATCGATGAAACAAGAATGAAGATAGTTTAATCAGTGCTGGTCGAGTTGCCGCCCAGCACATTGACTTAGAGAAAGAAACAGCTAAAGATTTGATTTTTCACAGTTAACATCACTTAACGAATCAAAAGAATTCCAATAAAAATCGAAACATTTTGATGGGAATTTGAGGTTTTAGATTTTCAGCCATCACTCACTTCACACATTTTTCCACCTAAACTGAATCAGTTGGTATTAGTAATTTACGCTCCACGAGAGCCAGATAGAATCAGGATACTACTAATGGGGACCAAGTGGAACTTAGCCTGGGAAAGACGAAGTAACTGAACTTTAAGCATACACCGGGGGACCAGCTCATGTCCCACTTGAACTCGGGCTGAACAGACGCAACCCAAACAAGATGGAACTATCCGACCCCAAAAACCCGAGCCTGACAATCCAACGGGTGAATGCGGGTCTATTATGTCGGATCCAATAGACTGCTTGAGTTACTCGGGTACAGGTCTCACCATCCGACTCGACCTGACCCATTTATCTTGGTATTGGTTCATCCTAGTCATTTAACAAAGATTTTTTTTAATCGGTAAAGAAGAATATATAATAGGGGTACAAAAATGTATTATCCAAGGTGGAATATATAGGAAAATAAGAAAAAAAAAGCATGTACAAAAGCTAAAATACAAAAAGTTAGAACCACAAAATCATGGCGGTTTAAAATACAAGTCCTTCCGGTTAACGACTATGCTTTAATACGAGACATCAGCAAAACCCTCAAAAGCAAGATCCCAAGTGTAAATTGTATACTTGACCATATCGATGATATGAGCCTTCGATTGATTTTTCCGATTAAATACTTTTGAATTCCTTTTTTTTCCAAATACACCACATAATGGCCGGTGGGATCAAATTCCAAAAATTCTTAAAGTGGTTTATCCCATAAAGTTATTGTGAAGAAAGTTTTTAGTTCGTTAAGGAAATAAACCCAAACCTCTCTAACAAATGAGCAATAAAGCAAAATATGCAACGTGGTCTCATCATGCGAGCAGAAAATACACGTACTAGGAACAACGATACCACGACGAAGTAAATTGTCTCGTGTGGACAATCTATTATGGAAGATACACCAGAGAAAGAATAAGGCTTCAAGAGGAGCTTTCAATCTCCAAATAAAAAAAAATATCTTGCACAATATCCACATTAGCCAATGAAATGAGTTGTTAATAACAAGTTTTAACTGTAAAACAATGTTTACTTGAAAGTACCCATTCGATGAAATCACACTCATTAGTATTCAACTGCACATCTTGAATACAATTTTTAATAATGTCCAACTCCCTTCTCGCTACCAAAGAAAGTTTGTGAGGTAAACTCAGGTTGGTAAGCAATGTTTCAAAGTTGTCAGCAAATAAGTCACTAACCACTTGATTCTTCGATTTTGAAACAGTGTAAAGAGCGGGAAAAAATTGACATATTGGATCAGAAAAAACCCAACTATCTTCCCAAAAGCGAACTGAACGGCCATTATTAATGTTGAATCTAATGTGATGAAGAAATAAAGTTTTTTTCTGCATAACACCCTTCCAAATAGATTTACCATAAGAAGCGGACAAAATCTTAGAAAACCAAATAGAAATATCTTGTCCATATATTTCCTTAATAATAGACTTCTACAACACATTCTCCTCATTAGCGTATCTCCACAACTACTTAGTAATAAGAGCATCATTCATAAATTTAGACTCTTAATACCAAGACCACCAATTTTTTTCTTTCTGCAAATGACATTCCATTTAACTAAATGCAACTTCCTTCTATTATTATTATCACGCCACAAAAATCTCTCATAAGCCTTTCTAGTTTATTAGCAACAGAGATTGACATATCAATATGCGACATATAATAAACATGTAAGCTAGAAAGCACATTATTAATAAGAGTGATTTTACATGCTCTTGATAATAACGGATTTTTCTATCCCGCTAGTCTTTTATTGAATCTATCAATAATTTTATCCCACTTAGCAACACCTTTATACTTGTCGCCTAAAGGAAGGCCCAAATAAATAGTAGGAAGCATACCATTATAGAAACCCATCAAATAAGAAAAATTATTAATATCGCCAACATCACCAACTCCATAAATATGACTCTTGTTAAAGTTAATCCTCAAACCTGAAATAAGCCCAAATCACAAAAGAAGAAGCCTAAGAAATCTAACCTGCTCCACATCTGCATCTAGAAAAATCAAAGTATCACCTGCCAATTGCAAATGACTCAACATAGTACCATTAGTATCCACCTGAAAACCACTCAATAAGCCTTGAGATTGAGTTTCCATCATGAGTTGAGTTAAAGCTTCACCGACGTCAAGAAGTAAAAAAGGAGACAAATGATCACCTTGTCTAATGCCTTTTTTACTTTTAAAGTATCCTTCTGAACTCCCATTTATTAATATAGAAAAACTCACATGTTCCACACAATATTGAATCCATCTCCTCCATTTAGCACCAAAACCCATTTTAGATAAAGCCTCATCTAAGAAAGACCAACTCACATGATCAAAAGCTTTTTCAAAATCTATTTTACAAAGAAGACCAGGTTTACCACTCCTCAATCTGGAATCAATCAACTCATTAGCAATTAACACACCTTCAAGAATATGTCTATGCTTAAGAAAAACATATTGTTGAGAAGAAATAACATAGGGAAGAGAAACTTTAAACCTTTTTGCAAGCACTTTAGCAATAATTTTGTAGGCGCCATGAACAAGACTAATTGGTCTCAAATCCTTAATATCTTCTACTATGTCTTTCTTAGGAATCAAATCTATAAAAGTATATCTAAGTCTCCACTGAAGAAAGCCTTTCTCTTTTAATTCTACAAACACATCCATCAAATCCTTCTTCAAAATTTTCCAACAGGGTTGAAAAAGATTACTGGAAACCCATCCGGACCAAGCGCTTTATCCTTCCCAAGTAGTTTTATTGCTTGTAGAACCTCCTCTTCATCAAAAGGGATTTCAAACCAATCTTGCATATCAACAGAAACAAAACTAAAACCCAAATCATCCATAGCCGGTCTTTCAGAAGTATTTTCCTGAAAAATATTCTTAAATAAGTTAAATATGGCATTCTTAATTTCTGAAGAATCCTCGGTCATATGACCATTAAATCTAATCTTACCAATATAATTCCTTCTTCTTCTATCCATTGCAAGCCTATGCAAATATCTGGTGTTGTTATCATTATTTTTGATGAACTGTGTCTTTGATCTAATTCTCCACTTCTCAGCTTGAAAAATGAGCAACTTGTAGTAATTTCGTCTAGCTTTTAACCTTACATTCCATTCCTCTTCAGTGAGACCATTATTTGCATCCTCAAGAGAATCTAAATGCATAAATTTAGGTTCCAAATCTTCTAACTGTCTATCGATTCGTGTCGTAAGTGCAACAAATTGATCAATGTATTTCTCACTAATTAACTAGTAATATAGCAGTAGTAAGGATCGTTCCCACATAGAGATGTGTAATTGATAGGTTATTTGGATTAGAAAAACTAGAATAAATACTAAAAAGGGGGTTGTGACTTAATTAACTAAAAATAACAATTAAAAAAATAATAAGAAAGAAAGATGATTAGAGAGTCCTTCGTCGTTACCAACTGTTGACGATTAGTATACTTATCTATCTTTCGTCAGAATAATTCATCACCAACCGTAAAATAGCAGGTACGCCTAGCTATCCCCCAAACTCCTTATATCACCGGATAATAGGTACGCCTAGTCACCGGATTATATCCATTTGAGCCTCCTTGAGGTACGGTTACAAGGTGTAAATCGATCGAACGCTTTAAGATTTGTGAATTTAGGTTTGATCCTAGTAGTTAGACTAAGTATGCTCAGTTCACTTGCTAGTGTTTTCTTCATACACGATTGCTCCATAGAATCCCTCCGCAAGGTCTCACGTTCTCTACTTGTGTAGGAGATGATCGAAAATTACGGATCGCTCAACTCTCTACTAGCGATAGAATGATCACTAGAATAACTTTGTTGTGCACCCAAACAATCTAAGAATCAATCATAAACCCTAGATATAGTGAAAACAAACGATAATGATAATAACTTCAAGCAAACTTGTATTAACTTATAAAGCTCCACGCTTAGAACATTGAATTCATCCTTAATCAACAAAAGGTTTAGCTACTCATATTACAAAGAAGAATGGTTTACTCCTAAAGGGGTAAACCTTAGGTTTTTGATGTAAAAGTTGTGATATGAGAGGTAGAGATAGATCTAAAATATATGTATCCTCCCAAGGTGTAGAATATATCTTGTTTGAGCCTAAGATGTCTTCTTTTATAGCCTTCAATGCTTGGCCCTCAAGTCTCCTCTTTTTATAGGGTTTAGAATCCTACCAAGACCATATTTCCTTGATTTAGAAGTCCAAAATGTGTCTTAGAAGTGGCCTACGTCGAGTCATAATCGGTAGTATCAATCCTCCTTTTTCTACCGATTGTTGGTGTCCAAAAACAAGAGTTTTCTGATGCCAAAATCGTCCATAATCGGTAGTCATGACACCCTCATTATCTACCGATTGTTAGAGATCAAAATATGATGTTTTATGTGTCCGAAACTTCCTGTAATCGGTAGTTAAATTTCCCTATTATCTCCCGATTATTTTGCTGTGTGTTTCGCTATTTTCTTTCATATGTTTTGCCTGTAACTTCCTCATACGATCTCGGAATGACCTCATTCTTTTTGTGTTGGATTCTTCTTTCAATTATCTTCAAGATTATGATAAGTAATCCTGGATCTGAACGAGTTGAATTTGCTCTTTAGCTCTTCTCCATTGGTAGAATTTCACTTCCTTGTTCATTTAAGCACTTTGTAACTCGTTTTTGGGTGATTCACCTAATATGACACACAAGATAGAAAACAAGAGTAATAACAAATAATATACAAGAATTATAACTAAAACAAGTATGAATTTGACACTAGAATCATGTGAATTATGCATTTATTATCTATCTACGTGACTGAACTCCTCCCTGCTCTAAATTTTGAGCTTTTGTTTCAACATTTACAACTTTTTACTAAAAATAAAATTTGTACTACCAGAAAACATGAATGAACCCAAACAAGACTGTAAAAGAGTATGAAAAGAAGGGTGAAAAAGCCAAAATACCTCAAAACGAAAGGGACCTGAACCTCGTACAATTCCATCACACAGAATAGTAATAAGACAATGGTCTGAACAAGGTTTAGATAAAGAAGACTGGGTAACAACATGAAATATTGCTTCACAATCAGGAGAAACAAGTAATCTATCAAATTTTACTTCGAATGTTGTTAATCTGATTATTATTCCAAGTATATGTAGCTCCCATCAAAGGCAAATCAACCATATCATAAGCAGAAATAAATATAGTAAACCTTGCCATGACAGTTTAAAATTAGCATCATCAATACCATTCGATCTTTTATGGGAGAATCGTATTTCATTGAAATCTCCTCCTACCATCCAAGGAAGCTTCCAAAAACCCCTAGCTTCTTATAATTCTCTCTAAAAATATTTTCTATCAGTAGGATTAATCGGTGCATAAACCCCAGTGAATATCCATTCGAAATTACTGTCATTAAGAGAATAATGTACAAAAATAGAATGAATACCAACCAAGGTATCAATAACATTTACTACAGTCCCACATGCATAATAAACCACCAGAAATATCTTCAGAAGGAGCATCAATCCACTATACATTATTGTTACCTCACAATTGCCAAATAATCAAATCATTATATTGTTGAAGCTTTGTTTTTCTAAAACAATCACCACAGGCCTCCACTCTTGGATTTTTCTTTCGATGATATCACGCCTATTTATATCATTTAGACCTCTAACACTCTAGCAAATTATTTTGCAATCCATAAACGAAACATTCAAACCCAACAATAGACCAAAATAAAACTCAAACCTTTTTTTTAACCTCGAAAGCTGCTAGATAGCGCTTAACAAACTTCAAAATAACATTCTTCATCCCACTTGAGTTCTCTTTGAATGTAATACCGAGAGGACCAACTGAGATAACTTTCTGTAATATAGAATCAAACATAATTCTTACTTCAGGTTCCACTTGGTGTTGTATGATACGCCATTGCTGTGTGATCGAAGGATTAATAACTTGTGTAGGAATTAGGGGTGTCAATGGGTACCCGAATACCCGGACCCGACCCGGAACCGGATGATTCGGGTCCGGGTCCCAAAACTGGACCCGTTAGCGAATTCGGACCCTATAGGGTAGGACCCGGATAGATCCGGTAGTAAACGGTTCCAAACGGGTCTACCCGGCGGGTACCCACGGGTAATCGGGTACCCATTTAGAGGGGTAATTTTGTCAAATTACTTACCATAATTAGGTCATATAAATAGGAAACTTAAATCTCATTTTCATTTCATTTACTTCTTCTGCTCACTTCATTTACTGCGGCCGTTCCTGTCTGAGAAGAAGCAGCAGACTTCATTTAATTCTTGTCTGTTTGTCCGAGAAGAAGACTACTTCACACACAAACAACTTCACTTCACCATCGTCATAACAACTACTTCACTTCATTATCTTGGAACAGATTCAAATGTTGCTGAAACAAGTTATGTAGACATCATTTATGTTCCCATCGGCCGTCAAGCATCAGTGCCATCACCATCAAGTGAAGGAACTAAATAGTAAATACACCACACCAGAATGCTCTCATCACTGCCACCCGAGAAGGGGTAACCTTTTCCTTTCACCAAGCTCTTTGTGAAATCTAGGGTTGTGGATTTTCTTTTTCTGCTTGTGATTTGAGTATCTCTATTTTGTTTTATTTTTTGATTTGTTCTTGGTTAGTTGTAATGTTGTATGGTGAAGCTTTTACTAATACAACATCTTATCAGGTAGTTTCATTGTATAACATGGAATCGTAGAGTGTTAATCTATTTTAGTATTTATGTATTATTGGAATTGATTTCATCTGATACAACCTTGAACTGGATTTGTTGTTCAGTTTGTGTGTTTTGCTATTCTAGAACATCATTATACTACACTTGTTAGTTTGCAAAAAAATTAAAGCCCTTTTTCTGTCTTCTTTGTATTTCTCATTTATATGTGGTATCTTTTTGCAGCTGTGACCTTGCGAGTGCCCTCTGAACAATTGTAGCACATTAGGAGCTGACTCTTAAGCTATTAAATCCATCAAGAAGGGGTATGTCTTATTCATCCCTGTTAGGTGAAATCTTATTTAAAAGAAAAAGAACTCTATACTAATCTTATTTCAGTCGATGTAGTTGTATCAGGATTTCTTTGTGTTTTATTTTTTCTGTTCTTTCATTATGGCATTTTTGTGCATATTCTGGAATCCTTTCACTTTGTTTGGAGAAACGTTTTAGAAAGTTCTACAGTAATGTTAGGTGGTTAATATTTTCATTAAGGTACTCTAACCAGATAGCTTAATAAGCATCTGCCGCAATTATTTATATCAATTCGGCATATCTGTTATGTGACTTTTTGTTGTTTTGTCAAAGTTTTGTTTTGTTTTGTTTCCTCTTCTTACTCTGTAAACTCAGCTGGCTAGTGTGAAAATATCCTTACTAGTGATATGATGGTGATGGTCTTCCTCATTTACCAGCTTCACGTCTTCCTAAATCAACCAAATTGACTTGGATAACTGTGTGACTTTGTGTTCATGAAATTGCGTTTATGTATTATACTTGCATTACAAGAGATAGGTTTGATCTGAGACTCTGAAATGCAAATTCAAGCAGCATTTAGGAACAGTCCTCATTGTATGATAGTTTCTAAGAATAAGGTAATGGGCACCATGAATATCCTTGTGAATGAAATGGGTATTTTGTCAGTCGAATTCTAGTCTGCGAGGGTCTAAAAATGAAACTAATTCCTATGAATTCCCTTTCAACAATGAGTGAGAAATCTTTAATGATGAATTTTGTGATCAAGTATGACCATATAGAGCTATGTGTTAGCACTTTTGAAGTTTTGCTGTGATTCATAAGCTGTAGAAGTATACGTTATCCCAAAGGATATGTTCTAACTTACATTTTAGCTCTGTGTTGTTTGGTTCTCTCCCAATTAAAATTATGTTTTTAATAGTCATTACCTCTTGTCATCTATATAGATAGATATAGATCAGATACTAGTGATATACCATGGATTTACATTTTGTTCACCACAGGTTGGTCACGTAGTTTATTCCTTTAACTGGAGAAATGAACCAAAGATCAGACAATGGCTTGTTAAAATTGCAAATTGACTCTTGAAACCGTAATGAACACATTTTTCTGTCCTACTGTTGCTTGAAGGGAAATTACAAGAAGGCCAGTTCTGACTTTTATTAGTTGACGTCCTGAAACTATCCTAACTACGAGATTACAGAGAATATACTCCTATATGTTCAATGCAACATTTTTCCTGAAACTATCCTAACTACGAGATTACAGAGAAAATTCTTAAATGATTCACTCATTCAGTTATATCCTGTTATGATTCAGTTATTATCCTCTACTACAGTTTTGATTTGTCAAGCAGAAATACTTAAATGACTAGCTGTTTATTGCAGAACTAATATGCCGAAACAAAAAGGAAGTGGAGTTGGTGATCAATATACTCGTGCACCCCCAACTAAACAACTAACTGCAGCTGGTGATTCTAGTTCTATGGATAAGTCTCCACCAGTTCCGCTAAAACGTAAAAGAACTTCAGAGGCATGGAATGAGTTTGAGCAAATAGAGGAAGATGGGATAGTAGTTCAAGGAAAATTCAAGCACTGTAACCATAAGCTGAATGCGAAAAGTGCAAATGGGACAAGTAGTCTGAACAAACATTTGAAAAGTTATGGTTTATTCAAAACAGCACAGAAGCAACTTAACCAAATGTTCTTGAAAGCTTCTGTAAAAGAAGATGGGGCAGTAGCTGCTTATAACTTCAAGTTCAATCAAGAAGTAACTCGTGACCGAATTGCAAGAATGATTATCTTGCATGAACTTCCTTTTTCCATGGTGAAGTATGTTGGTTTTAGAATGGTGTTGACATCATTACAACCCAAATTCAAACTTGTGAAACGCAACACTGAAATGTCAGATTGTATGAAGGTTTATAATTCTGAAAAGAAGCTTTTGTATGAGACTTTTAGTAATGTTCAGAGTCGCATAAGTCTTACTACGGATATGTGGACATGTAATAGTCAGAATAAGGGTTATATGGCTTTGACGGCTCATTATATTGATGAGAAATGGAGAATTCAGAAGAGAATATTATCTTTTAGCGCAGTAGATGGGCAACATAGTGGAGTCAACATTGCTAAGGTGCTGCTGGATAAGTTGTTAGAGTGGAATATAGATCGGAAAATTGCTTCAATTACGTTGGATAATGCTTCAACCAACGGGGTAGTGGTAAGTGAACTTACTAAACAACTAAAGCCAGATAATGGATTGCTCTTAGATGGGAAACTATTTCAAGTTCGATGTTCTGCTCATGTTATCGCCATTATTGTTGATTATGGAATGGAACAAATAAGTGAAGAAATACAAAAAGTTAGAAAGTTGGTAAAATTCATAAGGTCTTCACCACAAAGGCAACAGAAATTTGAAGAAGTTTGCTTGCAAATAAATGCTCCAAAGAAGAAGTTAATTCAAGATGTTGATACTAGGTGGAATTCCACGTATTTAATGCTTGAAACAGCACTTCAATTCAGGGAAGCATTTGTCAGATATGGGAAGTTTGAGCCTGAATTAGTTAGAATTGCACCAAGTGAGGAAGATTGGAACAATGCGAGTAGTCTTTCAACTTGCTTAAAGGTTTTCTATGAAATCACCATTATGTTTTCAGGTACGAAATACGTAACCGTTAATCGTTACTTTGATATAACTTGCTGTTTATACATAGAAATACTTGAGTGGTGCAATTCTGAAGATAGATTAATAAAAAAAATGGCACTGAATATGATCAAAAAATTTGAGAAGTATTGGGAGATCACTAGTCCATCTTTTGCAATAGCTTCTATTTTAGATCCTCGATTCAAAATGAAATCAGTGAGTTACTATTTCCCAAAAATTTATCCTGATAACATAGAGGAATTAAAAATAAAGAAATTGTTGAAAGAATTGTATAATGAGTATGTAAACCGGTATTCTTCTTCAAGTCATGTCTATTCAGGAAACATTCTTGCAAATTCTGTTACCATTGAAAGAATTGTAGTTGTGGTGGTTTAATACCTTCTCAAAGTTCCTTTACTTCTAAACTACATGGTTTCACAGTGTATCTTGAAGAAAGTACACATAATTTGGTTGTTCGAACAGATCTAGAACAATACCTAACGGATGATGCTCTCCCTGTAGAAAGTGGTTCGGTTAATTTGAATGATACTAGTTTTGATGTTTTGGGATGGTGGAAATTTCATGGACCCAAGTATCCGATTGTAGCATTGATGGCGCGTGATATTTTAGCAATTCATGCATCCTCAGTGGCTTCTGAATCTGTTTTCAGCACTAGTGGTAGAGTTGTAGATAAATATCGTTCTTCAATGCTTCCAGAGACTATTGAAGCTTTGATATGCGGACAAGATTGGATAAGGAGTGGGCTGGAAAGTAAGTTATATTTTTAAACTATTCCATGTATTTATGTTAACCAACACTTTATATTTTCAAACTCTGTTTCATGTATTGACCGACCATTTTCTTATGTTAGATGAAGGACTTGGTTTGGATAATCCTGCCCTTAAGACTATTTTTGATGCAGTTGATCAACAACAAGAAGAAGAAGGCGATGGAACTAGTGCTGCTGGCAATACTGAGCAGTGTCAGATATTGTCCGACTAATTTTGTG